>VWZN01012730.1:64982-109382 GCA_013396955.1 Regulus satrapa | reverse complement strand
GGACAATCCCTGCCCTGCTCCTGCTGGCCACACTGTTGCTGGTACAGGCCGGGATGCGATTTGCCTTCTTGGCCACCTGGGCACATGTTGAGTCATGTTGCTGCTGCTGACCAGCATCATCAGGTCCTTTTCCACTGGGCCCCTTTCCAGCCACTTTGTCCCCAGTCTACAGTGCTGCCTGGGGTTGTTCTAGCCAACCTGGAACTTGGTCTTACTGAACCTCATACCACTGGCCTCAGCCTATCTACCCAGCTTGCCCAGACAACCCATACATTTTAACAGACTCTAACATTCTCTGTGTTAATGCTCCTATGCAGTAAAAGCAGCAAGTGGTCTCTGCCCATCATCACTACTCTTAATCTCTGGAGCTCAACCTCAGGTCAAAATATTCTGCCAACTCTCTTTGGCTTCTGGGTCCTGGATTCCTTGAAGGGAGGGAATTGTGTGGCCACTATCTGTAAGTAATCCAGGACTTCCCGATGGGTGGTGTGCTGAAATCCAAAGTCATAGAAAATGTATTGTGTGCTTTCTGCTTTATAGCTTGTCTTCAGGGTAAGGTAGGACTTTGGATGCTCTAAAGATGCTGCTGTGCATCTTGATGCAAAGCAGGTGCTCAACTGATGCTGTGAATTTACCATAGGGAAGGTACATTGATTTACAGCTCATTTCTCTTAAAGTCCCAACAGTGCCTGAAGACTTTGTGAAGTGTGAATGAATTTCAGACCTGGCTGTCCCAGCCCTCCACCTCAGAAATATTGTGTAATAAGGAGATAAGAGAGGAACAGAATTAAAACCTCATCAGATGAAATTTGTGTTCTTATAAATAAATGCCGTTCTTCACTATAGGAAAGGATGTTTCCAGTAAATCATGGAACCTGTCATTTGTTCGAGAAGCTTCTTAGGAGACAAAGGAGAATAACAGCTTCTAAGTCACAAGGCTCCTGAAGATATAGTTAGAATTCATTATGCAGCAAACGTTTATGTTGGTGATAAAGCGAATTGTCATGTTTCAGTGTTTTTCATTAAAAAATTCTTTTCAATTGAACTTTCAGATTTTGCAGAACTTGTGTTTGCAATGAAAAGCTGTTTAAACAAAATTCCTCCTTCATATGTGTGCATAGGCTTCATTCTGGTCAAGGGGGAGAAGCATTTCCTATGAGGACCCACATTTGCCACCAGGTGCCCAGGTTACCTTCAGGTGGAGGCTGGGCAGAGCTGAGGTGTTCCCAGGTTTCCTCTGGCTAAAGATTTAGATAGGGCCAGTGTGTGCTTTCAGACCTGCTCATTGGAATGTGTCACACAGCTTAACCAGCCGGAAAGCACCACCTGGGGACTTGGACATGACCTGCAAACTTGGTTGGCAAATTACTTTTGCAAACCACCAGCAGCAGCAGGTTCTCTAAAGAAGGTACATCCACCAGAGATAGGCCAAGAAGGTTAATTTGCATGAAAATAAAAATATTCCTTTAAAATAAACAGATAAAAAGAAACAGATATTTCAGTGCTCCAAAATTTTACCTTCCCACAGAACTAAATATATTTGGTGTGGGGCGTGAGAGGGAAGAGGGGTATTTCCATGAAAAATAACTATTTTTTTGCATTAACTTCATCCTCTGTCTTTGAAATTGATAGGCAAAATTGTTAAGCAGGTGGATTTCAGAGGGCCAGTACAAGAAGAAGTAGGTTTTTTTCAAAAATTATTTTAGTTATTTTAGTTTTTCAAGCACATAGAGGCTAAGTGCTTCTGTGAATTCCTGTGACAAAAAAAAGAACTAGCTAGAACATCCTCTTTGATACCCCTGAAACTTGGCTTGAGAGCATGGAGTTTGGCAAGCTTTTAAGGAATTGTTTGAAAAGTCCAAAAATACTTTAAATCATGTGGAAATTCTTTACATGGAAATCCTACTTGAGTAGAGAAAAGGAAAAGAGCATGAATGACTAAAGGTTTGCTTTACAGGTAAGAGGATGTACTGATCAATGTAAAGAAACCACTTTTTTGTGACACATGGTCCACTTTTCATGGGGACTTCAAGCAGAAGTAATTTGGGCTTTTTAAAGGTGATTAAGCTATGCCTGTTTTAAGGGATGGGAAACATCATGATGAGGATACATTATGTGGTCTGTACCTCTCCTTATATCATTGACAGCAGTCAGTCTGTATTTGTAAAAAGTAGATTGTACTAGAAAATTAAAAAGTCAAGGCCTTGATCATGAGAAAGTGAAGATTAAAGGGACAGTAGCTTTGATTATAGTGCTATGCCTCAGTAAATTAATGACTGTCTGATGCTTCATTAGGTACAAAAAAGAGGGAGGCATTTTGATAATGTTCTTCTCACTAAAAGCTAGCAATATGATTTATTTGCATAGCTAATTAATTTCTAAAAATTCTTTTTTTAATGGCAGTTTTGCAATGGCTGCAACAACTTGTACAACAAAATGAGGACAAATATGTTAGTAAAACAATTTTTGTTTTCCTTTGGTATCTTCTGTAAGCAGGATCCTATTCCTGAGCCCTAGACTCACTTATTCATGACATTAAAACTCCAAAGCAGGACTGCAGGAAACAACAATTGTCTGAAGGCAGCAAAGGTCAGTAAGTTTTTGTGCTCTGCTGATCTTTCCTCAGTTTTATTAAAAAGAGTTCAAGTTCACCTCCTGGCATGCAGTTATTTCCCATATAAAATTATCATAAACATGTGTGTTACAATAGTGTTTTTCATGGCAGTCTACTGCAATATCACATATACCTTTATGATGCTCATGGAAAAAGAATTAATTTGTGGTATAGTATTATGGTAGATAGTTAACAGATGTTTTATTGCTCTTCCAACATAAAAATCATTACAAGAATGCAAAAAAAAAAACCAAAAAAAATCCAAGAAAACCAACCTGGTGACATTTTGATTAATTCTCAAAAATAAAAATCCTGATTTCATGCATATGTTTATTTTCATAATAATAAAAATGAGAGCCATAATAAACCCAAAATCTCTCAGTAACTACACCATAAAGAATGC
This sequence comes from Regulus satrapa, assembly GCA_013396955.1. Taxonomy (NCBI): domain Eukaryota; kingdom Metazoa; phylum Chordata; class Aves; order Passeriformes; family Regulidae; genus Regulus; species Regulus satrapa. Next base: position 106,365 of record VWZN01012730.1, on the reverse strand, counting down.
TTTTCTCACTAAATATTTCCATTAAGCAACAGAGATTGTCTGAAAGAGTCATACATGGTACACAGAATTTGATTTGATAAAGACAAAAGCAATTATTAATTGCCATTTCTTGAACAGATTAGTTAGAGGTGTCTCTTGTGTGCATAGGTTCCCTGTCCCATAAACTAATAGAACAATGAGATAGTACAGGCAATCTATGTCAAACCACTTCTGATAAGACATCTGATTTTAGTGGAGGAAAGGCATTTCAGTATTTTTTGGAAAGGAAGACTGCCACAAGAATCCACAGTATTGCCTTTCAAATTTTGCTATTGCAGCTATTTATTAGCTCCAGGCGAAGGATATCTGGTGCAGGACATAACAAAGTCTCAGGGCTGTACGTTGAAAAATTTGATTTGCTAAATATTTGTAAAAGAATTTCATATAAAAGTCTGTCACCTGAAAGTTTGTATCATAATAAAACTTTGTAAGTCTCAAATATTTCCCATGTTCCATATGTTAGCATTGAATTTCCTTGATTGGTTTAATTACCTCATAGATTAATGACATCTAAGAAAGCTTTGTTTTTCATTACAATCCTTGAGTGACTGGTTTCTGTTATGTTCTCACTTTAGGCTTAGTTATGAGACTGAAAAGAGAGGCCAAAATGAAGAACATCTGCCTGAAGGCAGCCAAACACATACTGCAGCAAACCCAGAACCACAGGCTGAAGGTGGACACACAAAAATAGAAGTAGCCATGACAGCTGAGTCACAGAGTTCTATAAAGTGCAAAGCTGAGATCTGGATTGTATTATCCATAGACTAGAGCAGAATGAATTTACTTCTTCAGGACAATGCAAAAAGCTTACAGGTTTCTTGATAAGTGATGTGTTGGAAAAGATGCTTTTAAGTGGGCATTAAACATAAATAGCAAATAAGAAATTTTCTTTCTTGGTCAAGAAGAATAAGAAAAAAAAATATTGTATTTCCAATACTTGGAAACATGGACTGGCAAGGATGGAAACATAGTATTCTTGAGGGAGGTCATCCCACCTCTAAAAGTTCATTGCAGCTGTAAAGAAGAGAGCTGATACAGGCTTAGTAAGCAAAACTACAGTTTCTTCTCTTAAAATTCATATGGAAGTTAAAGTACACTAAGAAGAGATTTTTGTTGCATTCGTTTTCTGCTGTCCTGCCATAGCCTGGTAACATTTTCACATAATGCAGGCTGACACTTGGAAGCAGAATTTTAGTGGGAGGATTGATTTTGTTCCCTTGAAGACCATATTGGCTTTTCAGTGAAATACTGAATGCTTCAGGTGTGAGCTTGACCTCATCAATTCTCAACCTCAAACTTTTGTGTTTAAAACTATAGGGATTTTATATTTGAATGTAACTTTCATGTCTTATGAGAACTGGAGCTCAGTTGCTTATATCCAATATCCTCCCCCCCCTTTTTCTTTTTTTTTTTTCCCCACAATTTTCAGTGCAAATGCCACACCCCACGTGAAAAATGATCACATTTAAGTGTTTAGTAAAAACAACTTCTGTCTGGAAACAGACCAACCAACTATTGAAACTTTTCTCATGTCGTTCTGTGGTGTTATTCAAGTCTGGGATACACAAAAAGCAAAAAGTGCCTCTGCTAGCCACCTGCAAAGTTGTGGTAAAATACACTCAGAATTCACATAATTTTGATATTATCTGTTCTTAAAAACTCACATGTAATAAAAACCAAATCTGTGAAAAATATAGTTGAGGATAAAAGATCAAGCTGTGCTGAAGCTAGAGATCACCACAACCAAGAGTTGCCTCTGATACCTTAATCTAGCTACCATGGGAATTAATTTTCTGCATTAAATATTAGAGGCAAAACAAACAAACAAACAAACAAAAAAAAAAACAAAAAACAAACCACAAAAAACCCAACNGGGAAGATTAGGATTTGATTACTTAGTTAAAGACTGCATTGAAATATAATTGCACAAGGAACAGAATAAAGGTTGCCAGGAAAGAATTTATCTTATGTTTCTTATCTTCCAGTGTTGGACCTCAGTTCTTCAGCTTGCATTCCCCAATGGATGGCCACACACCAGCTGCAGTCCCATACTTGTACAGCTGAAATAGAAAATGACAGCCAAAGAACTTGCAACTTAAGTGATATTATATTCACATTTTAGTTTTATAGTTTGTTACTTTATTGGTTTGAAAAGGTGACCGAAATATTTTGTTGCATATCAGTTTAAGAACCTCCATCAGATTTGGACCCTCTTGTTTTTCACATCACTGATGTAAAAGCTCGATGTAGGTGACCTTTAGAAAGTGAAGGTATGCTATTTTTTGTCGGAATATTAGTCCAGGTGTTAATGCTTAGATGCCCTGATGAAGGAAAAAGAGTAACAAAGAGTGGTTCCCCCATGGAGTAAATTTGTGCTCTGTGTGGCACTTCTTGAGGATGGATAGCTGTGACCTCCTTTCAAAGCATGGATGGAGGGATTTGCTCATTTTAGCATGTGTTTTTAATTTCAGCTCCTCACTGGAGCTGGGAGGTCCTTGAACCCACTGTGTGGTTGTGCCAGGAAGCGTGGCAGCACTCTAGTGCTGAAGGCAGGCTGTTCTTTAATTCATCTTAGTGAGATTCCTAAGCATGTAAAATGCCCAGGCTGGTAGGATTTGGCTCAGCTCCCTTTCTCCACAATTCAGTGATGATGCCTACATTAACATATTTGTGTGTCAGTTGTTTTAGTATTGCCAAATATCAAAAATTTGGTGGAAAGGTGCTGCTATAAGAACTTTTAAGAAGAGATGCAATACTGTTTTGTAAGAGTTGTGGGGCCACAACTGGCAGCTGTATCTCAATGTTGAAACAGTTACAGAGAGGTAACTGAAGTAATCAAGAAAATTTATCAGAAAAAGAGCACCTTGAAACTACAGTTATTTCCCTAAGTTCTTTTAAAGATGCTCTGGTGCAGTCATATGAATGACTCCTCAACTCTCCATATGGACAATGAGTCATTCTAATGTCAAATGCCCAAAGCCTGAGGAAATTGCAGGTTTGTTGCTGCTGAGTCATAGTGGCATGTACATCTTGCTAGCTTCAGCTGGCATGCAGGAAAGACTGATATACGCATCTTACTTCTCAAATCTTTTCTTGTCTCTCAGGCTGTTGGGAGGATTGTAGTCTACTTTGGAGATGTCCTAGAGAATAATGTTAGGATCATCCTCAGATGATGCTTATTTCCTGGTTGCTTCTTGAGCTACTAACTAAAATGGAATGCTAAGTGGAGCATAAATGAATATAGTATAGGATGGGTCAATAATGACCTTTTACACTAGTCTGGTATTTCTACTGAAAGATCATTTTCCCTGCTGCAGGAATGGCAAGTGAAGCAGCAGGGTGAGACTCTGTGTGTGTGTCTGTTACATATGGTGTGAGCAGCACCACTCGCTATGCACCACTGAAGACACAACTGAAAACAGCCTCCATTCCCCATATACAATTCTGATTTTAATTGTTTATATCTTTTTGAAGCACCAAGTTTAAGCCAAAATGTTTCATATCTTTCCTGTGCCTCTGGCTGAATTCCAGAATATTTCAGCCAAATAATTCAGCTCCTTCAATGAATGAGCCTAGCAAAAAAATGCCATTTTGTTCATGTTGATACTTTGAGGTCTATTCTGTTAAGTTCTCCAGCATCACCCTGCAGGTGCTTTAACTTTGGCAGAGAGATAGTTCTCATGTCAAAAATAAGCCTTCCTGGAGTGCCTACATGATAGGTTAGCAAAAACCCTGCATGTTCTCAATCTCCTGAATTGGGATGAAGCTAGCCAAAGCATGCAAAAGGCAATAATCTTTTGTTAGAAAGGCTCATCCCAGGCCTCCAGGGATGGTAAAGGACCCAGTAACAGGGCAGTGGGCAGGACCTGTAGACTTGTTACGGTGGGGAAGGGGTTGTGCTTCACAAATCACCATGTGAAATGGGTTCCTTCGCGGTGTGTGTGACCATGTGTTGCATCATCCTGACTGGCGAAGGAACTGCAACTGTCTTACTCGCTACACTGGATGGTGCAAATGTATGGATCACCCTTGCAAATGCTATGCACACCGAAGCTATGTGCATCTCTACGGCAATCCCTAGGGATCCCTTTCACACGTGCTTGGTAGGGGCACCCACTGCCGAGAGGCATTTTGGTAAGAAAGCATGCAGCAAAACTACATGGCCCCAAGTATATTGCAGCCTAGGTGGTGGTACCAGGACAGCTGGCAAAAGACCACAGGATGGCATGAGATATGATAAAAAGATCTGAGAAGAATGTGTGACTTTGCAGCTTTGCTCTCACAGCCATGTGAACTAGATATGCTAGGGATTTTGCGCACCTCTCTGTGCTTTTACCTTGATGATGCATTTGATGTTCATATGAACAGTGTTAATTTGATGTCTCTCCTACAGGTCTTTTCAGCAATGCTTCCTCGTGGTGTAATTGAACCTTGGAAAGTTGACCGATATCCAGTATCAGCGCTATTGCTCTCCTCTTGGACTTGATCTTAATATGTATGGAGCGTGTCTGGAAAGGTATACCAGGCAAAGCTGTTGGCAGACCTTGCACCACTGACCAACTGACCTTGTTTCATCCAAGTCAGACTGCTCTCATAGTTGCAGCATGGCATTGGGTCAGGCGTAGCACACAGGCTCTCAGAGACAAGTGCAATCTGATGGTAACTTTCTGGAACACTGCAGAGTGCATCTCTGCCAGCTTAATACCAGCAATTGGTACTGCTCACATTTTGGCTTCTTTAAACAAGCTCAGCTGCTGGCTTGCAAAGGAAGCTAACGCCACTAGTGTCGCTCTTTCAGCAATGCTAATTGACGTTAAATCAATGCAACATGCAACATTGCAAAACAAGGCAGCCATTGATTCCTGCTGGTTCATGGCCATGGGCACGAAGATTTTGACAGCATGTGCTGCATGAACTGAAGTGACCATCCAAAGTCCATTCATAAGAGTATCAGTAATCTTAAGCAGCTCATTAAACTGCTGCTGCAACATGATGAAGGTGACTGGTGGGTGGTTGTCTTCATGGCTCAACAACCTCAGCTTCGAGGCATGGCTTAAACACTTAATCATATATAGCATAGTTATACTCAGTATGTTCTTAATGATTGTGATATGTATTCCATGTATTTTATCTTGTGCAATGAATGATCACAGTTTTAGCTGCGCAATACATAAACAAAAAAGGGGGAATTGTTACCAATAAGTAAGGCATTGTAAAAGGAAGGCCTTGGAACATGGCCCTGGCCTGTTACTTAGGTTAAGTAGAAGGGGACTATGGGAGAGTGACTCAGCTGGAATAGGGGTCGAGAGATGTGAGACATGAGAGACTTGCTGTGTGACTTCCGCATGTCCACATTCTGGTGTATGGTGGTTGGTTGGCTTGGGCTTGTTGTGCTTTAAAACTATGCACACTGATAACCAGGTAACTGCTTAAAAAGGCTGGGTTTTTGGCAATTTAGAGCGCTCCTTTGCACCTGCCTGGGGTCCCTATGTCACTCATTACTGCAACACCTTCTTGCCTGTGAACATCCTCCAAATTCTTTTTGAAGTTATAAGGATTATGTAAATTACAATTCAATACAGGTTCAGAAAGTGGTGTGAAAGCTGCAGCTTTAAGCTTTTTAGATATCTTCAGCAAAAACTTTGCAAACTTCATTGTTACTTTAAGCTGTTGCTTTACCCTTGGCTGATCAGGTGTATCACGTGTACTCTTCTCAAAGTAAATATGCTTCTGTCACTGACTTTGGGGGAACTCAGAAAATTTTTCCATGTCTTGGAACACTTTTAACCATATACTGGCTTTCTGTGCCTAGAAGGGACACCAGCACAGAGTAGTGCTTATCTGAGAAAAAGAAAGAATTGCAGAACTCTTCTGTCTGTGCAGTTTGCCTTGGAGTCTTCATTGCAATACAGGTCAGGCTCCTCTTTGCTGTTTTTGTAGTGACTTTTGCCTCAGTCTCTACATCTAGAGTTTTTAGGCTCAACTAGATCTACCTGCTATATGAACACTGGAAAAAAATTGTCTTCTAAATTACTCTGAATCAGTAGCAATGAAGTGGGGATTTGGCACCTCCTCATCTAAGCAGATAGGGAGTCTTTCCTCATTACTTCTCTGGGTACATATTTGGAAGGTCAGGTCTTGTTGAAAATGAAAGTATCTATGAAAAGTATTAGAAATATCTACAGGGTAAAGGGAATTATTTATTAGTGGAAATTTGAACCATTTGATTGGATATGGGAAAGAAAACTTGCTTATGGCATTTCAAGTAATCTGTTTGGAGAAGACATGTTAGGTGTGGCCTGATAAGGCAGTGAGGAAAATCAGTCAGAAATTACATCTACACTATTTTTTTTTTAACAATCATGCCAATTTTGTTTAGCTTACTGTGAAATTCTTACAGAGATCCAAAATATGCTAAGTGATGACATCTGGGCTATGAGACAGAGGGGCAAATCCCTCAGCGCTCTTATCAGAGTTGCAAGAATTGATCTGGCAACCAAATTCTTTCAAAGGGCCATGGCAGAGCTCATAGGAGCCACACATTTGATAGCCTCCTATGTGCTACACCATCTCCTCCTTCACCCACATTGGATTGTTGGACTAAATGTTAATCAGTACATAAATACAACTAAGAACACCTCTTGAATCCTCAGGCTGATTGGAACTGCTTGACTCATGCTCTTATATCTGATAGCATGTGTCTTCCAAAATGGGTTGGACATATTTAAACCATTTATTGGAAATGGTCCCTGGTCTGTTCTGAGTCCTGAATGCCAATGAGCATGAACAAAACACAGTCCATTATGGGAAAGGAAGGATGATGGGCTGCAAGAGCACTACAAGAGGGCCTCCCAAACTGATGTGGGTGTACCTTCAATCCATTAATTTGTTGTGCACATGGAGGTTTTCATACTACTGTTGGAACACCTGTTACAGTTTAAATAATTCTTATTAAAAGGTTAAAAGGACAGTAATGATATAATATGCATATTTATAATATAAATCTGTATTATAACCTTGACCCAGTGGTCTTTCAGTGGTTAGGGTAGAAACAATAAATGTGTGTATTAGGTGGCGTCGGAGGCAGGACACTGAGCTTTATTTTGTCCAGTTCCTACTTCCAATAGATAATGAGTAATTCAATGGCTCAGCCTCACGGATATTTGTTTGAGGCACTAGGACAAATTATAAATGACATTTGTGAAATCCACTTCTATTACCTAGCTCAAGTAAATGTGCAAAATTGCAGCAAGAGGAGCACTCACTACAATCTGTACTGCAGTATGTGCTGCTCTATGTGTGGACTGCTTTTAACTGACATGACTGGTTTTTTGTAGCCAAGCCTCTTTTTTACAGCTGCAGATACAGTCCCAGTAACATAAGCTATGGAAACAAGCCTCTGATTCTTTCCTTTGCCTACTAAGTATGAACTATATTATTACCCCAAGAAGTGTGCAAGAAATATGCAGGTTTGTGGGAGTAAATCTGTTTTCCAGGACTACTGTGGTTTGTTCTATTGAAAACATATCTAGATTATTTGTATAAATGCCATGCATTAGTCAGCTATGTCTTACAATTCTCCAATTGACTGAACATCCCATTACAGCTGCTTTGTAAAAGCTCTTACAAACAGCAGGAACTCAGAAAGGCACTCTAAGGTGACCTGGTAACCCTTTCTGTCTAAAAGTACTTTTCAGCAAGGTTTTGCTGCACATCTTTGAAAACACTTAAACAACGATAGAATTATATATATATATTTTTAGAGCAATAGAAAATTCATACTCCATTACCCTGCAATATTTTTTAACTTTCACCACTGTTATTTGAGACAAGCTCTTGGAATAGATCAGTCCTCCTTAATTCAGCTCTGAAGCAGCAATATGTGCAAGAAAACAGTGTGAGCCTTCTGTAATCCTTCCAGCCTTATTTAGTACTGAAATATTATGATAAATTTAATAATTTCATGGCTAGATATTTAGGGCTTTAAGTACTTAACATTCTTTTTACCTAAATAATTTTTCCAAAGTCATAACTTTGAATTGTCATTGCTTTCTTGTGTTGACACAAACAGAATGAAGGGATATTCATCACAGGCTGTTTGGGTCACCTATCTCTGTGGACCTTGGTAAATGGCATGAGTTCCCACTGGGGTGAAATTTGGTATCAGAGGATCATCAGCAATAAGAACAGTAAGGTACGTGGATGAAAATTTCAAATAGCATGTATTCGCCTTTATAAATTTGATTCTAGCTACTCAGACCATGACAAAGTGGTTACTTAAACTGATTTAATGAGTTCCTAGTATGCTAACCTAGAGATGGAATGATGAAACAGAAAGTTGCTTCTCTTCTGAGGTCCTAAAATCTTTAGGCAGTTCACACTCACCTGTTTCTATCTGATAGACTGTATATAATTTTCCAGATTTGGTAAAACTAAACATTGAGTTTTAAAGTTAAGCTCTTACAAGAATTTTCCTCAAGACCAGGAGCTCTAGGGTCACGAAGAATTTCTTTCTAATGAGATTTTCAACTGTGATGTCAAATTAACGGCATGGAGAGAGGACTACAGCCACCTGGAACACTGTTACAAAAGGTTGAAATACACCAAAGAGAAAACATTTAACAGAAATGTGTTTAAGACTATATAAAGGGTTTGTTTTTTTGTTTTTGTTTGGTTGTTTTTTTCTCTTAGGAAACAGTATTCTTACTTATTTTTATTTGTTTTGGGACACCACCTAGAGATGCCGGATATCCATGTCTAAGTCCATGCCTTGCCTGACATAGAGATGATTTGAGAAGAGGCTGATCTTAATTGAATTTGGCGTTGATTGCTCTCACCACTTACCCTCTCCTTCATTCCATTTCTAAAAATTCTGACTTCATTTTAGTGCAGGAAGAACCACACTATGGAATTGTGATGAAAAGTGGAATTGTCAATTCTCAACTTTTTTTAGAAATTCCTCTATTGATAAGTGAAGAATGAAAAGGTCCTGGCAAACTATCATAACCCAGCTAAATAAATTGAATCATAAGGGGGTTTTAGCTATTATTTTTCTGGGAACAAAACCTGTTTAGTGATGAAGAGTGAATTGTGGACTTCTTAATAAGCCTATTACAGAGCAAGGTTTATGGGTAAATCCATCAGCATTACCATTTTCCTGCTAGCTATTCCTTGCACCTTTTCTTCAGCAAAGGAGATTTATTTTACACAAAAATTGAGTGCTCTTTCTTGCCTAAATAATTTCAGATGTTCCTATTAGTTGCAATTCAAGCATCGACTTTATAAAGGTATTTAATACTCAAATTCATTAACATAATTTCAGAATTAATGTTTTTAAGCTTTTTTACATAAACAATAAATCTGTGAGGATGGTGCCACCTAATGTAAGTAGAGAACATGGCACCTACTTTTTGTTTGATGTTAAATTACCAAGAGTTATAGAAAGATTAGGAATGTAGTACTCCTTTATCCCTTCCATTTCCTCTCACACTAGCTTGCTTTCAAGGCTTCCTTGAATACATGATAGAACTATGTATTTTAAATGAAAGCAGAAATTCTTAATTTTACCCCACTGCATCTATTCTATGCTTACAGAACTTAAAACATGACTGGCAGAAAAGGTGAATAGAAAACAACCTCAACAGGAAGTATATAATTTTTACCAAGACAGAGATTAAAGCTGTTTCTCCCTCTGTCCAGAATAATTTTTCACTAGTTATGGAGATTTAAGCTTATACTTCTTCTCTTTATCTGACCAATGATTTTAAAATCTGTTTACATCAAGCAGAACAATTTTAATAAGGAGGACTAAGCACCTTTGTCATCTATTCATTTAGCAACAGCAGCTGTAAGGAATAGAATAGAATAGAATAGAATAGAATAGAATAGAATAGAATAGAATAGAATAGAATAGAATAGAATAGAATAGAATAGTTCCAGCTGGAAAGTATGTACAATCCAACTAGTCCAACTGCTTGACTACTTCAGGACTGACCAAAAGTTGAAACATATTATCAAGGCCATTGCCCAAATGACTCTTAAACACCAGCAGTCTAGGCTCATGGACCACCTCTCTAGGAAGCCTGTTCAGTGCTTGATTCCATCGTGACAAAGAAATGTTTCCTACTTTTGAGTTTGAGCCTCACAGATTTGAATATAGATTAAATACAGATTTGAATTACTAGGCATTTGAACATGATTACTAAGGGAATCAGTAAAGGGGGCAGAATTACTTCTCTAAATCCATTCAGGGCATAAGTTGATTTCAAGTCATATTTATTTTACCCTAGATAACTATACTTTATTGAATGAAAAAAGAGCATATGCTCTATGTGTGAAAACAAAGTATCTATTAAGGGAAAAAAAAGGAATATTAATCCAAGTAAGCCAGAATATTCTGTGCATGCAGACAGCATAAAGGACAATTTCCTTTCAGAGCGGACATATTTACAGAGGAAATAAAAATAAAGACTACTGGAGCTATGGTGCAATAGCACAAGTACCTTAAAACGTCTAGGTAACTAGGCTAATAAAGCTTGTGTCAAGTTTTAATCATCTGAAGTGCTAAAGTAAGCGTAACACACAGTGCAGAATTCCTCTTCAGCTATCGAATGTTAAAAATTATTGAAAATAAAACCTTAAAGATACTTTCCTTTAGACTTGTTTTAAGATTCCAGATGTTACCTGAGAAAGACCCAAAAGTTAGTGGATATAAAGAGTATTTTACAAGCAGGTATATTATGTGAGCAAATATACTTTTATTTTGTTTGTTTTCTTTGCTTTTGCCAGTTTATAAATGCAAATCAAAGTAGCACACACAATTTATTGTTGTTATACATATAAATATGTACTTTTTGGACAAATAATTAGAAAATTTGGGATTGTAGAATGAATGGCATTGCATATTTTTAATAGACTCAGAGTACATACTAAATATCATCATTTTCACGTAGCACTTTCAGTGATTTGCATAATTGTGTACTAAGAAACCACAGAAAATACTTGACAAATCATCTCCTGTGGCTATGTTTGCACACTGTAGAGAGGCTAGGTCAGTCTGATCCTATTGTACTTTGAGGGATGTTTCTCCCTTTACTTTTTCTTTCTAACGAGATTTTCAACTCTAATGGCAAGTTAGTGGCATGGAAACAGGACTACAGCCACCTGGAACACTGTTACAAAAGGTTGAAGTATGTCAAGGAGAAAACATTTAGCAGAAATGTGTTTAAGAATATATGAAGGGGTTTTTTTTTCCTTAAGAGACAGTAAAGATTCTTACTTCCATTTGTTTTGGGACACCACCTAAAGACACCGGATATCCATGCCTAAATTCATGCCTTGCCATGGAGCACCTCTCACTGTGATGTTAATGCACTTTAATGGCAGCTGGCCATCTGCTTTAAATTTGGAAGCTGTGTGGAGGCACATCTGAACTCCCTTTTTAAGTCTAAGTAAAAGGCCAAGTATATTAAGTGATATTTTTTCCTCTTTTTCCAGCAAGCAGGGGTAATCCTGGAAAATTTGGAGTTATTGATGTGTGATGGACAACTTGCTGTGTTTGCCTGGAGGGTGTGCAAGTCACGTGAACAAAGGCCATAAGATGCCATGAATTTTCTCCAACCTTCTGCTAAAATGGGGCTGGTAGGCACAATGTCAAAAGGCTCTTGAAGAATGATTGTAAATGGAAAAACAAATCTGTGAAGAGTGGTGGTGAGAAACCAGAGGCAACAAGAATCAAATAATGATGAAGTGGTCACGGTTAACAGTAACCATCCAACCTTCTTCCGGCATGGATTCATGGCCTCCCAAACTAGTGTGATTCCAGATTAAATCATGAAGATTTTACAGAGAGTGCAAAGATCTGTAGTTACAGAATCTCAGCCAGTGACGCTGCTGTGTTGATGTGTCAAATAAGGTCTGTCAGATCTGCCAGGAATTTGCATGGTATATGAAGGTGAAAAATCCCACCTACCATAGATGATGTCAGGGTTTCTGTTATGCAACTTCTTGCAGTTCACCTCAGGGAGCATTTCAGTGAGGCAGAATTATAGGGTAGTCATAAAAATGGAGTAATGGTACTAACACTCACATGATGTATTTTGAAGGGTTAGAATGTCAAACAGGGTTTATTGTGATCCACATTAATTGTTAATTACAGTCTGCAGGGCCAGGTGCAGCCACACAGCTCATTGGAAGAAGTGTCTTGTGCTCTGCCTGCTGGAGCACCTCTCCAGACCTTGTCACAGGTCATGTTCTGCATGGGATGATGAGCTGTGAGCAGGGCCACTCCGCAAGGCAGCCTTCCTATGTGGTACTGTGCTGGAAGAGGCATATAAAGGAAATAGGATCCAATTCTCTAACTGCTGCTGGCTCTATGGCGGCTCTTTGCCAGCAGCTACACTGTGACAAAGCATGACTACCAGGGAATTGAGTGCATTCTGCCACCACAGAGGTGAAGGGGGAGAAGGAAGGCGTATTGGGTAGAACTTGGGGCACAGGGATTCTTGTTCTAATCATGGTCTTGTTTTGGTTCCAATTCAATGCAGGCACCATTTGTACCTACCTTTTGAGAATGCAGGAAGAGAAAAGCATATGAGGAAAATTTAAAAGGGGACCTAGGAGAAACATAGCTACAGTAATTGACATGGGTCAGTGCAAACCTAAGCTCTAACAATCTGGTTTACTAGATGGCAATATGGGATTTAATTAGCTGAAATATTTTGTAAATCTTGATGGTGAATAATACATCAGCTGTAAAAAATTGCAAAGAAAAAGGCAGTGTGAATAGAAGCTACAGTGTTGTTTAGTAATGATGGCAACACACAGGGTTAGAGGTAAAAGAAGTATCCTGTTGGTGAAGCAACACATTAGGTTAGATTTACTTGAAGGAATTTCAATGTCCAAATTTCTCATTTGACTTTTTATTACTAGCCTTTAGGTAGTAATACAGGATTTTATAAGTTTATTATTATGGGGAAGAGACTTAGTGAGCACCTCCTTTTGTCTTCTGTGTAATTGCCAGCCTTGGAACTGGAGAATCCTTTTTATACAAAAGCACCTGCCATGGGTCTGGCAAAACACATTGTAATCTGTGTATCCCTACAGTACTATGTGTGGATGGTAGTTGGGGTCAGTCTGGAAATCTCCATGTTATAAGAATGCTAAATGGCTTTAAAAGGCTTTTTTTTTTTGATTCTAAAGGCTTCTGAAACGGGAGAAAACATTTTTGCCAACTGAATGTAACCTGTACTAGTTAGGAGAAAAAAAAAAATCCTGGTGGAAGCTCCAAATCCTGATTCTTTGATGCTTAAAATTATATTAATATTATAGTATGTAGAAATTTTACCCCTTGGAGAACCAAATTAAATGGGAGGAGGGTGCAAGCAGTGATAATTTTAACTATGTTGGCTATTTTTTTTTTTTTTTTTTTGACAATACCTGAAAAGAAGCCACCCTTTTGTAAGGAGCTGGAATCAGAAGTAGTTTTAAGCCACGATGACAGTGAAGTCTTTTAAGTCACAATGACAGTCTGAAGGTTCCCCTCTACTCACCAGCAGGCTGTTCCTCTGAGCTGGCAGTTGTTTGCCACAGTAGCTGTCACCAGAGAAGCTGCTTCTCTTTTTTTAGCTGCTGAAGAGCTACTAATGGGATAATGAGCAGTTTGCACTTTCTCATTAGCACTTATTCATCACAAACAGTGCATACAAAGCATCTGTAGTTAAAGTATTATGTAACGACTTTTGTGATGTTTGTTCTGTTTTATATTTCTGAAGTGTCTAGACTTTTATATTGGTATTTGATAAATTGTTGAAGCCCTGCATATTTAAAGTAAATAATTATGCATACTCATGGAATCACTTCTACATTGTAAAACAAAGGGATTGTTTTGTGTAAATCTTTGTTTCTCCTCCAGAAAACACCTTTTTGAGCTGTTTTTCTCAGGCTCCCTTTCCTGTGATATAGCTATGAAAATATTAGTCTTCACCATACACGCCCTCGAGGAATTAGGTTTACTTATAATGATGTTAAAAACTGTATTGTAGTCAGTATACCTGGAAAAAGAACCTTTTTAGCACATTTATGCTAATGCAAAATTTAAATAATCTCAAGGCATTTTAGCAAGGGAGATGTAGTTTGCTACACCTACTTGAAGAGTTTAAGGACTGAAGAAGGTTCTTCTGTATTGAAGTAGAAAAGGAGGAGGGAATGAAAGATGGAACAAGCATTTTAGGACAAGCCTAAGAGGAAGGTCTGCTCCAACCCTTCTCATCTATCTGCCAGGGAACAAAGGGTGGATGAGTATGGCATGGCTGTTTCTCACAGCTGTGCTCCTGATCAAGCAATACATTTTACTCCATATGTTTGGCTCTTCCTTATTGTGGCCAATGCTAAACTGGGTTTTCAGGAATTTGGAATTCACCACTTATAATGCAGAATTCAATGACAAATATAAAATAAACATGATTCCATTAATTTTATCTTCCATTCTCTCTGTTGTCAGAATACTTCTCCCTCTCAGGATGCCTTCCTCTGGAGTGGGTGTTTTTTGGAAAGACTGTAGAGAGGTTTGTTTTAGGACGAATACTCCCATATCCATTTGAAAGCAGTTTTTTACAAAAGCTTAGTTATAGAAACTGCCTTTCTGAATGTACATATATAAAAGCCATTTTTTATAAACCCCTGGATTTTTTCTTAGGAAATACAGTAGATTTGTCTTTATTTATCTTGTTTCCCAAAGGTGGGAAGATGATAAGTGTTACTGACCAAACAGTGCTCTTTGCAGTAATCTGTGTGTTGTGGTAGATCTAAAATCAGCTTCCATCAGTTTCTGGATCTGATTCTCAGATTCTCCAATCAGCACAGTTTTTCTGAAACCAGCAGCATCTTGCAGGCAGAGCTTGGCAGAGAACACCCTCTCTCTCCTCTTTCACTCTATCCACAAAGCAAAACAAACCAACACTTTTTCTTAAGAGGACCTACTAAATACTTGAGATGATGAATACCCTAATACAGCATTGATGAAAAGATTGTTTCTTTCTAACGATGTTTGCAAGCTTGGTGCTTCAGCTACACTGTTTAAAGCAGAGGTTGCTCTTTCTCATCTTTGCGGTCTGTTTAGCAGGACAGAGTGGAACAGGATGACAGAGATGTTTTGTACTTGCAAGGATGTAATTAAGTCAATTAAAAATAAGTATAAATTAATCAGATGTACAATCATTTAATAATATTTTTCTGGATAGTATCTGTGCTAATTATCAGGCTTGATCTGCCACTTAAATCAGAGCCAACTCTGAAATTGTCTCAGTTTATTTAGGGCATTTTATAATAAAATTCTGAATACCTCCAAGGATGGATATCCCACAGTCTATCTGGGCAACCTGTGCCAGTGTTTGACTGCTGTTGTTGTGAAGAATATTTTTTTCTTGCCCTGAAAAATGATATTTTAATCTTAAGTGTGTCTTTTTAAAACTAAGAACTAAGGATTGTTCCTGCTTGCATTCAAAATGGTAAAAATGAGGAGCCAGAGGCATGTTTCTGTCTGGCCTCTGCCTCTCAGACAATTTGGTGTGAGTAGTCCTGCTCAGAAGTATCCTTTTGCTATAGCTCATCCTAACAGGCTTGCAAGGAACTCTGCCATGGCAAACTGAAGGCTGTACATTGCCTAGGAAAGGTACTGTGCTGTTGTGCCTAATGTTGTATGATGGCAGTCTGAGGAAAACATTTTTGAAAGAACTATTTTGACAACAAAATGCTGACTTCCCTGCTATCTGTCTTGTAGGAGCTTGATCCTATTCAATGGTCTGGGTGTTGATCTTTCTAATGTCTGGGTGACAAAGTGTCAAGACTTATAAGTAAACCCATTTCTTGAATACTAGCAAACTTCCAGTTGCCTGCTCTGGTCTGGGACAAGTGGGGCAGTTCAGAATGGGACAATTACAGAAATTACATAGATGGAGTCACAAATGTAGGATTAAATTGTTTTTTGAGTACTAGAAGAATGCCAAACCTGAGTTTTCATATAATTAAGTGCCAATCTGAACATCATGTTTACTTGAATTTATTCAGTGATGAGTTGACAGGTAGGGTTGCTGTAGCTCAATGATATGGCCATCCTTTAATTTTATATCACCAAAGGGACAGTTAAAACCATTTTTAAAAATACATATTAAACCTGAAAAATAATAGTTAAAAAAACCATAATTATCTAATAATTGAAATATTTTTTAATATTTAATGCAAAAAAGACCGCACTTCAATTCTAATACAACCAGATGCATCACTATTAATTTACATCATGCAAGCCAGAATAACTGGCTGCTGCTGCATGTTGTTCTTGCAGTGTTCTGTGCCTTTCAAATCCCTGTTTATGTGCCTCAAAAACATACTGCTGTTATAATACCTAGTGTAGGTTTTACCTCTAAGGAGCCTAACAATAGCTTCTATTCCAGAACAGAAATGGCTTGTTACAGGACAAAAGCCTTTTGTGAGGAGAAAAGTTGAGCAAACCAGTTTTATGCTCAGTTGTCTTTGTTTCCAGGCAGGCAGCTAATAATGTGTGTTTGTCGGTTTACTACTTCCTCGCTGTTCCAGAAAGCAATGCTCTTGGGCATGACTCGTTGGGGTTGCTCTTCATGGTTCATCATCTGCCTGGCCTTCTGGGAAAAGAACTTTGCAGCAATTCTGTTTGAACTAACCGTCATTGTGTCTGTGCCTATAAATATGGGATACCTTTCTACTAGATTTTTGCTAGACCATTTCTAATGGTGACCTGAACTAGAATGAAGTGGACATGAGCAAAAAGAAAGATCCTACTCAGCAGGTAAGAGACTGATCACGAATGATTTCCAAGTAGATATATTGATATAAAATACTTCTTGTGTCTACCTCAAGATTTCAAGTGAGTGCATTGTTCCTTGTGAATTATGTGCAAGGCTCCTCACGCATGTATGTTGAGCATGGTCTGATCCTGGAGGAAATGGAGGTCAAAGAAAGGTTTCTTGTTTAAGCAGAAAACATTCCATTTGCTTTAGGAAAAAAACCTAAGAGATTTTGACTTCCTATTAGTTTCATTTATAGCTTTATCGAAAGTAATAGAAATAGATGTCTTAAATCTGATTCTATTAATATTATTGGGCAAACATATTGGCTTTGACATCATTAATGTAAACAAAACCACTACAATCTGTGGTTTGTGAACTGACCTGGATTAGAAAGTGACACCTTTGAGTCAGGCTACTGACCCAAATGGAAATGCTTGGTTTCTATATAAGTGCATTTTGAAGCAGATTCTGGTTCTGAATTCATACTCTCTGGTCCCAAACCACTGTGAAGGAAGGATCATTATTAATTTTGAGCTTATTTAGTTTGAGACTCTGCCTTATTTAGGGTTCATTTTGGTTTGTTTTTTTTTTTTCTTTTTTTTTTTAAACACAGTGGAGGTGGCATAATCAAGGGAAAGCAATTGCAAATAATCTTTTTACAAGGACAACTCTGTTGCTTTGAAGCAGAAAGATAATCAGTGACCTTGAGAAGCTTATCTCGTAATTGTGTATGTAGTGTGAAGGCTTTGAATAGGTGTAACAGACAAAGGCAGTTGTTAAATGTGAAAATAAGTAGCACAATATTGTGAGCTGACCTCACTACATTCATTTTCACATGAAGAATACTAATAATCTTGAGAATATTTATAAGTTTCAAAGAAGGAAGGAGACTTTTTTCTGCTTCTCACATTGCTACACATCTTCCTTGACCTATGGCAAGTTTGTGCTTCAACTTCTCCAGCTGCAAAATAATGAGATGTACCTAACATTTATGCCATTTTCACATCCTTCACAATGAGGTTTTTGTAGCAGTAAATCATGCTCAAAGAGCCACTTTATCAAACAAGGTCACTGGGAGAGAAATCAGTCACAGCAATATCTTGACAAAAATATGTGATCCTCATGTTTCTAGCTTACAAACAACCAATGTCTGTTTATGATTGCATGCCTTGTTTTAGCACTGTACCCAAGAGCCAAAACCCCTCTCTGTGCTTGGAGATCCTCCCTGGAAATAGCTCTGCTGTCCTCAGTACGACTCCGTGGCCAGATTCTCTCCTGGTTCAAATCTTTGTAGCTCCAGTGACTCCAGTGAAGCTTCATTAATTCCCAGCAGTAGATAATTTGTTCTTGCATCCTCTGTTCCTTCGCTGCCTGGTTGCTGGGGAAGCAGCAGGGCAATGCTTTCTGACTGCCAGGGACAGGGGCAGGGAAAGCACTTGGATGCAGAACTACTTGCTTCATGGGTGCTGTTGTGTGAGGTCTTAAGCAGCACCTCCTGCTGATTTGGCTTCAAGTATTTGAAATTCATTACTACAAAAAAAGATTAAATAAACTTGATGTACTAATCTGGGAGAGCTGTAAAGGGTAACCTGGTAACATCCAGAGTGTGACAGAAAAAGTTCCTCAGCATTTAGGATATGACAATATTTAAAAACTCTGGAAAACAGACTTTTGAATTAGAACCGGAATAAGTTCAAACGTGAATAATGTCCAATGTCAGCATGACCTGAACAACATTTTTACATTTTTTTTGACTGGAAACACTTAATTTCAGTTTTTCAATGGTGTTTTATTTATCAAACCTAAGTGATCAATTAACTTTCCATAAATAAAAGAAAATCATCCGACCAAACTATGTAT
Source organism: Regulus satrapa (assembly GCA_013396955.1). Lineage (NCBI taxonomy): Eukaryota > Metazoa > Chordata > Aves > Passeriformes > Regulidae > Regulus > Regulus satrapa. The sequence goes on along the minus strand of VWZN01012730.1, from coordinate 87,646 downwards.
TTTTGACTTTTGTTTTAGTTACCCATGTTTTTCTACTTCTTAGGTCTATCAGATTTTGATATTTAGATGTTCTTTGCAATAGTGATATTTTATTCTTGAAAAATCTATAGCACCAACTCAAAAAGATCATCACAGTTTGACATCTTAACAATCAGTTAATAATATGAAATAAAAAAAGAGAATATGACTTAGCCCCTATTGTATTTTGTTGAACACTTGCATTACTGTTTTAGGTAGTCAGTAGCAGGAACATTGAGTTATTTTGTTGATTAGGTGTACTAAAGCTCCTTGCTAGAGTTGCACCTTCCCTCTTTCACCTTTTCCTTTGTAGAAATCCTCTGCAGCTATTCATCTATTGTTACTCAGAACTCCTTTTAAACTAACTCACTTTCTCTTTTTTCCCCCCTTTCAAATGCTTTGAGAGTTTCTTTTTCTCATTTCCATGTCCCTTTTGTCAGCATGTTTTTGAGAGAGCTTTATAAAATACAATAGTGTTTACAGTTTTGCCTGAAGTCATGACACAAACAAAAAGTGGGAGAAAAATGGAAGGTTCCCTCTGCAGCCTCTGAATTTGCCACATAGAACACTACAGATATATTTTCAGTCACCTATAATATCATTTTAAGGCAAAAGTTCAAGAATTGCCCTGGATTTTCACCTGTTTCACACACAAAAAAACCCTCAGTATTTGTTATTCTTCCCAAAGGCATCACTTAACATTTCCAATACTCTCAGCTTGGAAGATTTACAGATGACTTGCCTTTTAGCAGTGCTGTATTTAATGATATAGTTAATGCTCCACTTCAGAGCTGTTCAAAGCCTGAAATGAACACAAACTGATTAAGAAAAAATGCTTTAATCTATATATATAGACTTATATTTTTGGTGTTATCACAAGATATAAAATGTCCATCAGATGTAGAATCCTGGTCACATGCCAGAAGTGGCATTCAATTTGGTTAAGCAGAACAAGCAATTTCATTTGCACAATGCTGAAATATTTGCCTGCTGCTAGTATCCTTTATTCTCTCATCTTCATACCTGCATGGGGTCTTAACATGCTGCTGTAAAGCTTAAGTGTAGCCCTTATCTGTTGATAGTCAGAGACATCCAGACTCTTGTGTACTCGGAGTGACACAGCAGGCACCTAATGAAGACAAGTAAAGCTGTTATTTATGAGTTGAGATAATCCATAAAGGGAAATGCTGTGTGACCCAGCCTACTCTTCCTGCCTCTTGTAGGACTTGCACTGGTCCACATCTACCTGAAGCCTTACCAGGTGCAAACTCCAGTGGAGAGGGGATTGATGAATCAGCACAAACTGCAGCATTGCCACAAGTAGACATAGCATAAATCGGGGCTTGGGGAAGTACCAATAAATAGCAATGAAAAATAACATCAGATAAAACTTCAGGAAAAAACCCCAAAATCTGAGATCTGTTGCATAATGTGGCCCACATTGTTTGTATCTTGGAGATGATTCTTCATCTCCAGGATATATTGAATATTCCTGGCAGGAATATTTGAATTGTTGCCCAAGCATTCACTTGCTAAGACAGAAGCAGATTTCCCAACCTCTGACTTAAGGGGCAAGCAAATATTTGAAAATCAGCAAACAAAAATTAATTGATGCTGAAACAAATGTTGGTTAAAAATCTTTAAAGTAGCCTATTTCCTAATACTGTTGATGCAGAGCAACAAAGAATGTAGGAACATTCAGGAAGGAAATAAAAGGAGTCCAATTTTTGCTGTATTAATCTCTGTATAATTGTGAGTGTTTTTTTAAATTTGAAAGTAAAAATGATCACTGTTTTTGTTTAGAAGTAATGGATGCAGTATTTCTTTTGGGTCTAAAATCAAACTGCAGTAGCATAGCCTAGTTCTTCATGGAAAATAAACCCTTTGCAAACTACTATAGACACATCAGTTATAGAGGTCTGTTACAAAAGAACATTTTCATTTACAAACTTGAAAGTGATCAGTCCTTATCCTGTTCATGTCTATTCAGAAGGAGTTTGTTTTGGTAAGGATTATAATGTGGTAATGGTATATTGTGTTCATGAAATCCTTATCTGTTATATGAATAAGTAGTTTTCTGACATTTTGCTTTTGACATATGAACAATCTGACTACAGTACAGGTGTTATAGAAAAGGAAGAGTTCAACTTTCCTTCAGTTCTTTTGCTGAGCATTTTTCAGAGATCTACAATATGGATACCAGACTAAAATTTTCTGTAATTTAAAAATTTTCTATAGCTATGAGCATAGATTATAAAGCAGAAATGCATGTGGCATTGTGATTATGTTACTTGTTTTGAGTTACTCAAAGGAAACAAAAGAATTCTGAAAACCCCATAAATTTTAAATCAAGGTATTTTGATGATGGAAGCCTCTGCCATAAAAGATATTAAAGCAAATTGTTGTCATAAATGAATGATAATATAATTTTTTTATGACTATAGCTATCGTAGCTGGAACTCTATCTCAAAAAGTAATGTTCTGTGTTTGGGAATTTAATATGATGATTCTTTTATTATAAGACTTCTGTTTTTTCATTTGGGATACACTGGTTCCTCCACCCCTTCTGTTTCTCCCTCAGTTTCGTTACCTTTTTGAATTAATAAAGAAAGTATTAAAATTATGATTCTGAATTATAATCTATTTTTGTCCACTTTGCTTTAAAAAAAAAGTTATTACCTTTCTATTCTATAATGACACAGAGCTGTAAGAATTAGGTATATTCTGCATGGGTGGATGTGTAGGGGTAACAGCAAATATCCAGAATTATTTAATGGGGCATTATAGGGTGTGTTATGGGAATAAACCAAAGCCCTTGGATGAAGAAATGGGTTCATTAAACACAGAGTGCTAAAACTGGGGTAGGAGAGGACTTTTGTTGTGAAAGCACTGGTGACTTGTGTTTGATGGCAAGTGGGCATCACGGGCATGTCTCTGTCAGGATACAAGTGTGGGAGTCACGGGTTTATCCTCCCCACAGAGCTGCTGGCCATCTGCCTGCCACACCAGCAGCAGTGTCCCAGCGAGCTCCAAAGTAGCTCTATGTACAGCCTGTCGTGGAAATTCAGGGCAGGCGGGAGAGAGGGAGGAAATATTCCTGTGAGCTCTTCATTAGGAGAGAAACCATAAACCTCTTCTTACTACAAAATGATGGAAAATAGTACGGTGAGAAAATAGTGAGAAAAGGGAGAAATAATGCAGAAAAACGGGAGTTGTTAATGAACTTAATGTAGGCAATGTACCTGCTTCATTCGATATGCACACTGGATGCTGCTGCCTTTCCTTCTACCTGCTTTTGTCTGACAGAAATCACTTTTGCCTTACCCAGACTGGAATTTACTTTGCTTTTGTGCAGATCCCTTCTTCTGGAAATTCAGAAAGTGGAGACAGTGCAGATTATTCCTTTGTGGAAAAGGTAAAGAATGTTCTCATTCAGAGGATATCTTGATTTCCCAGTGTTTTTACAGGTGATAATTCCAGCCCAACGCATGCAAACCAATGAGTGTTCATATCTCTTAAATACATACTTGAGTAGTTATTCATTAGTAATATAACAGTTTGTGATTGGCTATGCAGTGATTTTGGTTAAACTAAGTTAGGGAGTCTTAAGACATTGTGAATTCAATCACTATCTTGGTAATTAATCAGTTGCAATATTGAAATCAGTGGGGGTTTTTTAATTTGGTTTTTTTTTTGTTTTGTTTTGTTTTTGGTTTTTTTTTAAGTGTCTGGTTTTAGTTTCCTGTCCCTTTCCCTGTCACCATCAAATTAATCACCCTTGAGGTAGGATCAAGACACTTAGGACAGACAGTGATCCAGACACTTGATATGTTTGGGATAATGCAAGGACATTAATTTTTGTAGCTCCTTTTTACACTTTTCCCATAGGTTTACAGACATTTCAAAATATAGTTCCACTGCTATAATAGAAACTATATCCGTGTCATATATAAATGTAAACATCGGGTTGTTTCCTGTTTTAACATCCAAATATGAGTTTTTCCTTTTGGACGCTGTTCTAAAAGTTCAGTTATTTGTCCAAATTAGGTCCTGAAATTAATTTAAAAGCTGCTTATTTTCAGGTTTCAATCCTCACACTGATAAGAATTGCCAGTTCTGAGTTTCAGGGCAATACATTTCCTTTATAAATACAAATAGTTTTAATATGACCAGGAATAGTCTTAATTGTAAGTACTAAAACACTTTTTTTTCAACTTTAAAGGACATATATTTGGAAAATTATGTCACACATTATATTATGTCTTACATTATAATCTACTAAATCTGCCTAAGAGCAGTATTATGAAGGCATTTTCTCCAATTTTGTTCTAAAACATAAGAAAAAGAATTCTGTGAGATATTTTAAACATCAAAATAAATGTTCACAGAGACTTTCATCATCAAGAAGTAGTGGAAGTACTACAAGGTAAATGCAGCAGGTGGTAGTGCTCCATTGCCATGTTCTGTGTCATTCATGCATGTTGTTTGGTTGTATATTTTATTGCTGGTTACAGAACACATCTGAAAGTGACAATGACGAAGTTGATGGCAACAGTATATGTGGTTTCAGAAAGAAAAAGGGAATCAAAGGTCCAACAAAGTATGTTCCTCCTTTAGAAAATGAGAAGATGGAGCTGTCCCACACCTCAAAAATCCCAGATCCTTGTTCTCTTAAAGGAACCACTGGTTGCTCAGAACTGCCATCAGAGCAGTGTCTCCAAAACCCCACTACCTTTCCTCCAGTACAAAAGGACAGAGGAGGTCACGACAATTCCAATTCTGGCAGCGATGGTAAAGAAGACAGGTGTGGAGAAACACGAGAAACCCAGGAACATGCTGATACTGGGAAAAGAATATTAGGAAAAATGCACGAGGAAACAGATACAGCAGCTCAGATGAAGCTGCCCACAGGTGTGCAGCCTGCAAGGGGTGCAGAGCAAGGTGACTACATGGACGCAGTGCAGAGGGAGAAGGACAGTGAGCAGGCAGGGGGTAAGCCAGAAGAACGGGGTGGGATGGAAGAAAAAGTTGTCAAGTTTCATGTGACAAAGATGGGTTCCCTGGGAAGTGCTGCATGCATGCCAGGGAGCCGTACTGCCAAGTCCTTCAAGGGAGCACCTGGCATTTCTAAACAAAGTCTACAACACTTGAAAAACCTGCTGAGTGAAGGTCATCTGCCTTCTCACGGGGCCAATTTCTGTGGCAAAGCAGGCAGCGCTTTTGCTCAGAAAAATGTGAAGCCCCAGGAGAAAGCAGCTGACAAGCAGGGCTGGCCCTTTGAGACTTTTAGTCCCCATTTTGGAGAGGAAAAGCAAAAGTATCTCAGCTTCCACAAGGAGGGAATGGGGCAGCAGAGCAAAACCGTCCTGGTCCTCAGCTCTGCTGGCTCTGATCAGCAGCAACCAGTGGGAAGCAATGTGGATCACCTTATTCTGGGACTACCAGGAGCTCCTACACCTGCAGAAAGCACAGCTCCCGAGGTTCAATTTGACTCCTCCACAGGCCTCGACGGTAAGGATACTTAAACATCACCTGCTCTCCTCTTAAAGAAAATGCTCCCGTTGTTTTGTGGTGTTTTGCTAACTGCAAACTTAAGTCAAAGATACTGCATGAGAGAACTGACACCTGTGGTTTCTGTGTGATCAGGATAGATATCCATGAATAGATATCCACGATATACCTACATCTATGTTTTTTTGGGTGGTTTTTTTTTTTTGTTTGTTTGGGGTTTTTTTTGGTTTTTTTTTTTGTTTTGTTTTGTTTGTTGTTTTTTTTTTAAAGAAAGGCATTTATAAAGCTCAACTGGCTGCCAAAAACTTTCATACACAAGTGGTCATAGTTTTTTCACCAAAACTGAAATATTTCCTCATTTAAACTGAGTGCAAGCAGTATTTCCCAAAATTCTTCTAGGTACTGCAAAGCTCTGAGGACATCTGTGCTTCTTAAAATTCCCTTTTCTTTATAAACATTTCCAGCAGTAGAAATTGTTCCCATGTAGGGATGATGTTTTTAATTATTTTTCTTGTGAGAGGACTGGAATACAAAAAACATCACTTATAAATTATAGAGGAAAAAAAGGAAATGAGGCAAAGGAACTTCCACTTATTTTCATGCTGTTCAATAAGTCCATTTTGGAAGTTTTTATAGAGACAATTAATTGCTACTAATAGGCAGTGATTTCTTTGTAAAAGCTTCTGGGCTAGCTGGATCAACACACTCAAAACTATTATTAGTTGTGATAATGTAATGGGCTTGAACAGTTTGTTGTTCTGTTTCCAGGAAGCACAAATACACCAGTTTGTCAGCTGTATGAATATGAGATTAATACATTTCCATGAGCATTAGTCCAAGATCACATCACCAGCTTTCCAGGACAGATATCTTTTCTTTTGACTTATCTTACTGATACAAGAAATATGAGTTTTTTAATTGATAAATTATATGATCCATCATTAACTACATAACAAAATATAATACCTATTAAATATTTACAATAACATTAATTTATCCTGCTTTTTTCAAGTGTCCTGACAGATGGATGGAGACCCTGCTATAGATACTCTGGAAACTGACAATTTGAACATGACAATTGTTCTTAGTTGCTGCAGGATTTCTTGGTAGACATTTTGTATTGCCCAGTTTGAGCAAGTTTGAAAAAGATATCCATGAGCAGTATCAGTGTTTACTCAAGACACTGCATGAGAAATAGAAAGCTTTGAAAAGATGCTTCACACTTGAACCACTCTCTATTCATGTCTATTAGAATAAAAAGGTTAGAGGGTTATTTCTCAGCCTACTCTTGATGCTGTTCCTTTTTCAGGATACATTGTTTTTCACATTGATATAGGCTAGCAAAAATCATTATCAAAATTTTAAACACTATTGGCATTATTTTACCACCCAATGCAGTAATGCTGAATCCAGTTCAGTCTCAATCTCAAGGTCATGAGTTTGATCCTCACACAGGGCACCACTTTGTAGGAGGTTTTAGCTCTTTTCAGGGTCAGGATTGATGCATGAGAAATGGTATTTTGTTCGGACTCAGATGTTTATTATTTCTTATCAATGTTACAGTCTCACAAGGGAGTGAGTTCTCAGAACTTCAGCTAACAAGGTAGAAATGGTGATAGTTTCTCTCTGCAAGGTCTTTTAAGGGTAAATTAACCAGTGAATATTTGCCAGCTAAATTAGTTTTACTTTTAACCCAATAACTATACAGCAGTGATCCCCAATGTGGAATTTTGCACCCAATCACACAATATCACCCAAACCCATGAAGAAGAATGTGGAAAAGATGAAGAGAGCCAATGCCCTAAAACCTCCATCTTGTTCCATATACACCATTATATCCCACCACCTAACACTATGAGTTTTTCACCCTGTGATATAATACACTTCTATTCAAACTACACACCCACAATCCCAGTTCTATCACTCTATTTTGGAAGCCTTCTCCAAGGCCTCAGGTCAAAAGCAGTGTTCTGCTGAGGGTCAGGGCCTGTCAGCACAGAAAGCCTGAACTCTGTGCCCATGGTTCCAACATCACACTACTGCGTTCTTATTGTCTGCAAAACCAGCAAGTATATTTTAATACATTGGACTGATTATTCTTTGTTGTAACACTACTTATAAGAGGGAAGTGATGACATTAATTGTAGATTCCACAGGGAGACTTCAACCCAGTTGTAACCACTCAACATGAAGTAGCTAATGCAATCTTATTACCTAGTCAGTAAATACAGGCATTTTGTCTTCCAAGAGGTATTAGAAGTGGATGAAAAATTGATCTCTGAAGGTGGGTGCGTATTTCCACTAAGTGAAAAGAAATCCTGATGGTCCTGGTGAGAAGTCCTGTGATGTTTAGTTTAGGTCATTTATCTAACTCAGATGCCTAAAGCTACCTGGGGTTAATCCTGCCCTGTACGACTGTGGTAGCAATGATTGCAAGAGACCTACAGATGAGAGAAAACTATGAGGGGAGCTGGGAGAAAACTGTTTTGGCTCATCAGAAAAGTATTGCTATCAAGCATTTTGGAATCTCATGGGGTTTCAATCCCATTTGGCTTTGGCCAAACAAGTTGTAGGGTTCACTGTGCATTTGAGTTAGTAAATGGAATGCACAGAAATAGTTTCTACTTAATAAGAACTGTATGTGTTCAAAATTTAATTTTCATTGAATACATTCAGTAATTTAACTGAATAAAAGAGAGCTTTAGATAAAATTCTGCACTGTTTAATGAGCCCTTGCATAAACAGTATTTCACTGCCCCAGGTAATTTATTGATTAATAAGATCTAGTCCTAAATATTTTTAATATTTTTACTAAAATGTTTATCATATATTTCAGTTACCAAAGTACCTGAAGTCTTGGATCTAAAGATATCTTGACACTGAGTAGATTGGAAATACAATCTCCAACAGTTTGCATGTTTTTAAATATTGGAACTTTCTCAAATCAGAAGACTTCATCCAAAATTATTGGGAAAATTACAAGTGGTTATATTATTTAGATCCACTCAATGTTGAGATATGGCCAAAACAGGAATGTACTTTATTGTTATAAAAATATGCAGGTAAGGGACGATCTCTAGACATCAGCAGTAGAAAGGTTAAAACATGTAGCTGAGCATCAGTGATTCAGAGTACATTAGAAGATTTATGTACAGTCATGTTAGCTACATGACTAGCATCTCTCTAAAATGATAAAATCAATATATTTTTTCAAAACTTTTGATTGGATAATGTTGGAAATATTGCTGCATGTGCATTTTGTTCATATTTTGTCAGAACTGTAAAGGAAGTGCTTAGACATGGGAAAAAATAGAAAATAAGCAGATGTGAGATATTTGAATTAGTAAGAAAAATGTTGCTTGAACAATATCAGAGAAACTGGAGCTGAAGCTAAAGCTAAAAGTCAATCTAAGACACTTTTCCATGGAAAGATAGAAACTAAGACAGCTAATTAGGTAAATATACTGAGAGCACTAACCTGAATTTAGGAATTTTATTTGCTGAAGTGTCTACATCTGATGATTATGTGCTTTTCTGCAAGTTGGTGTGTAGTCATCAATTATCAGGTACTTCTTAAGCTGTTCAATGCCTGCATTCTCGTGAGAAAAAGGGGGAATGATTCCAAGTAGTAAAGGATAAGAGTAACAGTAAAGAATGTATGTAGTATTAAATAACCATTCATAGAATGTACATGCACACAGGATGCATTCATGCATGCATTCATGCATTCATTCATGCATATGTGAGAATATATATAGCACATGAGGTAGGTGAATATTGACCTCTCTGAACAGAAATCTTACCACGTGCTGTTCTGCATGCTACTAAATTAGAATATTAATGCTATAGCAGCCAGAGAGGAGGCCAAAGGAAATAACTTTGTTCGAGAAATTTGAGGGACCCAAGGATCATGATACCCCATACTTGTGGTATATCACCCCCTCTGAGAGAGGGGGATGTGGGTTCCCAGAGCCAGGGACTGCAGGTGCCTCAGCAGCCACACGCACTGTGTGTGGGCAGAAGGACACAGGCTGAGGAGAAATCACTCTTCTGGACCTTAGGAAACAGCATCATTCCCAGGTAGCTGTAGGTGAACAAAGAACTGGAATAAGTCTGTCACCTGAGGTTTCAGATTTGCTCAGTATGTCTTGGTCTGTAGCCAGGATAAAAAATGTTTTAGTCTACTCAGTGCAGACTGCAGAGCTGGGCATCCAGAACAACTCCAAAAGCAGGTTCTTTTGACAGGACTCATACTCTTGAGTCTATATCAAGTATATGGCCATGTAAATATGACCAACATGAGACGAGGAACTGTTTGAGAGACAGGAAACTTTCTGAAGAAAGAAAATATGTTTCAGCTCTGGCTGCAGGCACCAGTGGCTACCTAGTAATCTTTTAATTATCTATTATCTTGTAATTTCAAGTGCACAAAAAATCTGAATGCTTCAAGAATCACATGCTGGCCCCAAACACTGAATTCCTTTGTTAACTTGATATTTTAAAGAAAAAACATATCAAGAAGACACTAGCAGGCTGTATTTCATACTTAAAAGTGGATTTCATCAGTCCTGCAATAAATCTTGTTTTCTGCTACAATATCAACCCTCATGTTCTCACTCTTGACTTGTTCAAAGCCCTTATTTTTAATAACAAGGTACTAACAAATGATGCTACCTAATATTTAGGGACAGAATTATGAATCCTTCAACAAAGAAATAGCCTAGACTTTTTTCCCCATAGACATGCAACTCCCCACATGGTTTCACTATCCTCTGTGCTCACCTGGAGGAGACATGTCTGCCCCCACTGATCCTACTCAGTAAATCCAGACAGTCACAAGGAAATAGAAATGGAGACAATTTGAGAGCTGTAAGTGGACAATCAGGGGATATTTGTCATCACTTCATAGCCACTCTCTCTACTGTAATTCCTGCAGCATAACAATGTCTTGCTTTGGAATTTGGGACTCTCTTTTTCACTTGGTACCCTTTTCTGCTTTGTATTTTACACAGTCTGTACCATTCTTGCAGCTCTTCTAAAGTGAAGAACCAAAGACATACTGTTCTTCATGTTCTTTCCTCATGCCTTATCTGTGGTTCAGCAACATTTTTTTCTCTCTTTCCTCTCTTAGTTTTTAACTAAGTTGAGTTGCAGTGTAGCAGGGCTGCAGCTCAGCTCCTTTCTAAACACTCTTGGTTGCCTTTATTTTCTGTTGAAAAAAAAATTGTCTTTTTCTTTCATTTTCTTTCTGAACTAAGATATATAAAACTAAAGTTTTTTTTCTTTTTTTAACCTAACAAACTCTAACAAACCAAAGCAAACAAAATTCTTTAGTTCTTTATCTTCCATCCTAATAGCTGAAATCTTCCTCCTCTGTGACTCTGTATGATTTCCCTTTTTTCCTCTTAATATATATAAAAGAAAAATGCTCAGACAGGACTTCCATCCAGTCTTTCTGGTCTGTTTTGTCCTCTTTCAGCTGAGAGTCAACCCATCTGTCTCTGGTATTTGTCGTAAGCTGGTCATTGCATGACACTGTGTGAGAAAGAGGTGTATTCAGACAATAATCCTTCCCACCCACTGGAGATGCTTACTTTCTTTACAGTAATTGTTAAAGTTTGCAAAAACTTTGCAAACTTTATTGTTTCCTTACATTAGGTCCAATCTAACAATGTATTCTCTGCTTCTTATGCCTGCCAGCTGCCTCTCCTGCTACAGCACATTCATGAAAAGTTTAGTCCTTACCTTCAATACTGTACAAAGTCTCTTCCCTAATTAACCTTGCCTCCCATTAAGCATAGTGCACTCTTCATTCTGGAAGTGTTCAAGTCCAGGTTGGATGGAGATTTGAACAACCTGGTGTAGTGGAAGGTGTGGCAAGGAATTGCCTGTGGCATAGGCACTGGAACTAGATGATCTCTAAGATGTCTTTCAACCCAAACTGTTTGATGATTCTCTTGTTTTTTTTTTTAAACTAGGACAAATGTTTTTAGACCAGAAGGGACTTCCCAGTTTGCAATAGTGTATGGCTTGGTTCACAAAACTTTGCTCACTGATTCTTTCCATAAATCCAAATTTTCTGTTTGATTTTGAAGAAAGACAGGTCAGTCTAGTTTCATTTTATTTAGGATTATCAATTTGGTAATTCCTTTGGGTATTGCACAATTTAAATTTCTTTCATACACCTGCACATTTTGTTTTCAAATCCTCTAAATTTTGTACACAACCATGATGATTTTCTCATTCACTACAGAGGAGCCATTTTTATAAAATATCCCGGAAGGTAGAAAAATATAGGATATTTATTTTATCTTTCATTTCTTGTGAGACAAAAATGTACTTTGCATTTGACTTTTGAAGATGCATCTTCTCTGAGAAGCTGCATCATGTTGTTGTAATACACTTTGGAAGGAATAATTCATGGCTGATTGAAACTCTATATCAGTCTCTAAATTAGCTATAGAACTCAAGAAAAAGCTGAACTTCTCCATGGTCATGCCAGTAAAAAGCCTGCTTTACAATTAGGTTTAAAAAAGAAAGCAGACCATCATGAGACAAATAAATTAATGAGTTGAAAGTTTCACTGTCAAACTGATTGGGGAACTATTTTTACTGTCTCCCATACTTTCTAGTATGCTTACATATTTATTCCCCTGTTAGGAGTCTTATAGGTGAGTTAAAATACAAGGTAGGAATCAACTTTCTATGTATTTTACTGCAGAAATCAAATTAGCAAACAGTTTTGGTGAAGCTTTTTTTAGGTGAGAAAGAAATGGAAATTGTGTATTTTTTTCAGCTGAAGATGCTTCTGATCACTGTTCACATCAATAGAGCATTCAAATGAAACTCATGTCTACTTACCCTGTCAAAACAACAGATGGGAATAAAAAAGTAGCAATAAGAATAATATCAACTGTAGGAACAGCTGTCATGTGAGGTTTGAGAAATAAAGTTTGTTAATATTTGAAGGCAAAAGTGAGGATAATAAATAACATGCTGTGCGAAACAAGTAAACTGGCTGTTCTTAAATATGCAAACCGGAGTACTGTAAGGAAGAACAGACATGTTTAACTGGTTCTGACAGGAATTTCCATAGAATTTGGAAGAGTATAGTTTTGTGATTACCCTGGGGATCTCATTGCTAGTGAATACCATCAATGCAAGGTATTTGTTTTTGTAAAGGGGGTCAATATAGATCTTCAGAGCACCTTGTGTTAGAATTCTAACATAGTGAGACCTTCTAGAACTGAGAAACTGTTTACTTAATTTTGGTGTGGTTTAATAAGGGACCATGGGAAAGGGTGCCCTTGAAACAAGTTGAAATTGAGAGACTGATCTGGGATGTGCACCTTCTTCTGTTTTGGCACTTTTCTGTTGCTGAGCAGGAAAAGTTGATGTCAGCTATTTTCCCTAGCTGCTCTTAGCAATCTGAATGATTTCAATATAAATAATCACAGAATGACACCACTCTTCTGCTATAAATAACAATAGTAATAATAATCGTAGTTATTTTTATTGGCAATATTTTTAGTTTTGTGTGATTAATATTTTAAATATGTGAAGATATTTTGTAATTGTAGATATTTTATACTAATATCAGTAGAAATAGGAATATTATAAATTGTTTCCCAGTAGTAACTTTAATGGGAAATGCAGACAGAACCATAGACAAACAAACATTAGGTTCTTCTCTGTGTCCTGCCAAACTGATGTAGATATTTAATGATTTGCTTAAAGAACGATGGTCAGTCTGGCTTTTTATTTGATTTTTAAAATGAAAATCTGATAAAAAAAAAAATCTGAGCATCTCATTAAAGTTGTTTCTTTAAGGAGATTTGCTGAAACTAAAAGGAAGATGCCATTATTTCTAGACACCTAGAGAAACCTAGAGAAAAAGTTATACTCGTGAACAGAATCATCCTGTAGAAGAATCCAGAGCTTTCAGACTGTGATTATAAATCAGCTAGGCCTGACAAATATTTGTTATCTATTTTACCTCTAGTAACTAATGTTCTGGATAATGACTATATGAACTGAGTAAAGACAGAGTGAGTACTCATTTTCCTACTAGACCTTTCCAAACTTTAATAATTATTGGTATAATGGATGAAGTTCGACAGTGATTTATTTAATGGCTACCAAGAAAATATATTTTGGGTCCTATGCAGGAGAAAAGTGAGCAGTTAGTAGTTACTCACTAATTATTGCTTAAGAAACAAATGCCCTCTTATATTTCCAAAGTCAATCAGAGTTGACATTTTTATCTATCTTACAATTTACAGAAACATTATTTCAATGAGCTGATTAATCTGCAAATGATATACTCTGCAAAAGATGAACTCTTAAAAGTATGTGAAGACTGCATGACTTTCTGTTGATGCTAAAAGATTTTGGAAAAAGGCTCTTGCTTGTCAATGAATAAGTGTCTTTTGATTAGCAGGGTGTCTACACTGGTATATAGATTAATTTTAGACTAATACTAGACTAATATATACAACTTATTCTCATAATTTTAAGAGATGTATCTTTGACTATAAAAGTCCAGCTGGAGAAGACAAATTCTTGCTTTTTTAGTCATTAATTTTTGATTTTTAGTGCTCTTAGGAAACATTATATGTTTATGAATTTTCTGTTAATATTTGCTCACATAATGGAATTAGCTATTTATTCAAATAAATTTAGCTTGAAGAAAACACAGGTATAAAATCTGGAAAATTATCTGCCATTAGCAGATGTTTGAATTAAGTATATTTGTAGCTGTATTTTTAAAATTAATTTATGCATCAATAACATGAACGTACATAACATTTGTGGTTTTATTAGATACTGATTTATATAATCTATATCTCTCAGGAATACTGTTTTAAAAAACTAATTGGATCATAATTAAAGCTGGTTTTTAATGATTTATATATTTTTACCTGGAAAATTATTTGTTCAGTAGATGGAAATTTAGCAGACAATATTTCAGGACATTTAAAGAAATACTTGAAAAATTTACATCAAAAGTTGACTGACATCAAGGGTTATCAGCCAAGACATTTTTTGCACAATACAAAGACATAGAAATCTCAATATGACAGGTAGTTGACAGGAAGTGTTTACTATCTTTGCCAAGGAAATTAAACATGTATAAAATAAGGCATTGAGCACTGCTTTAAAGGTGAAAGCCTCAGATTTCTGTCCCTGGAGTTAAAAAAGCTTCTCTTGACATAAACTTTAGGAAGACTTTCACAATCTTTTAAAATCTCTTAATCTATTGAACATCACAGTTTATACTTGTTTATAAACTTCTAAATAATGGTCATGTTCATTAAAAAAGTCAAACCTGGTAAATGCCAGTAAACCCTTATGCTGTAAAACAACATTACAGGATGACTGAAGTGGTATTCAAATAACTTACCTGGTGTCTTAGGCAAGACAAGACCAGTCCTCCCTGCTTGCTCTTGTGTTTTGGCAGCACCTGCAACAGAGTGAGTCTTACACAAAATATTGAAACAGGACTTCCTTGTTTAATACTCATTTTATAAAGGGCATATTGCCCCAGTGTTTATAGAAGACACTGGGGGGAGGAGAGAGGGTGGGGGGTGTGGGGAGGTGGGAACCAATTTCTGTAAAGAACTTAGAGCTGAAACAGACCAAAAAGAAAGATGTCATGAGGAGAAGTGAATGACAAAATTATTTCCTTCCTATTCAATTTTTATTCTATTCTTCTATTTACTTATATTTTGTTCTGTGCTTTCAGCTGCCATTCCTCATTGACCACTGTTATTACTTAGCTTTTTTCTTACTTGACTGACCTGAAGTACCCTCCTTGCCATTTAAGCTGGAGGATGCTCCAGTTATACTCGAAGATTCTGAGAAGTCTATGACTACAGATTAATTTGTGGCCTTCTCAGGGAATAATCTGATAGCCTTATGCTGGGCCAGCTGGTGAACCTTCTTCCAGTCTTGCAACTGGCAGTCCTACTTTCCCCAAAGGAGAGGTCAAAAAGCTGTGTTCCGGCATGTTGGCTACTGCTGGAGATCTGCTCTAGTTTGGATAGTTTGCTACTAGAGAGATTAGGGTTGCTCCCACCAACCTTCAGAGTGCCTGAAGCCCTCATGAGGCCTCCATGCCTTAAAACATGAAGCTTTGAACTTCTCCTTGAGAGCTGATGGTGAATGGTTGTTGTCGGTGATCTTCCAATGTGGGATTGAAACATCTTCAAAATTTAATCTGCACACATCCTCAGGTAGAATGGAGGACTTTTATCCCAGAAATGTGAAAAAAAAAATCCCTCTTTTTTTTGCCTGATAATATAAAATTTTACTCTTGTTTTTTTTTAGTTTATTTTACTAAATGGAAGCTAGTGCCTTATGTAGTTAAACTTGAATATAATGACTACATAGACACTCAAAAGAAAAGCAGGCTGAGAGATTGAGGTTGGTGAAAGGAAGTTACGGTGTCCACCACTCTGCTCCATTATAGAAATTGTACTCAGGTGTTGTTGCCTTCATGTCAAGAAGTTTGTAGAGCCCTACAGCTTCTGCAATACAGTTGATGACTCCATAACAGCAAACCCATAAGTGCATAAAGTTCCCTTAAAAGTCACTGCCTGTGCTGGAGAAGACAGCAATCCTCCTCAAGAGGCCTTGAGAAAGGTTTAGTAGATGACAAGTGCCCTTTTTATTATGTTTTTCTATCAACACACTTTACAAAGTCATTGAAGAAACAGTACCTTTGTTCTGTCAATTTTCAGTGGGAAATAGATATCTAGTTACCACTTTTACTCCTAAAAACACTCAACAAATCTCATAAGTTCCTGATTTTACCGTATGTCCTCTTCTAAACTTGAAAAAAGCTTAAATTACAGACCATTCAAATAAATAGGCAATTTCATACAGGATGTCAGGGGAAAAATATGTGTGTTTATTTGCAAAACTCTTTCATGATCCATATATTTGTCTAATTTCTGCTTTTACATCACATGCCACAATTTCCTACTATTGCTATTTTTAAGGAGAGCAGCCTTATTCCGGCATTTATTATTTTGTTTGACGTGAACATTCCTCTTCACTTCTAGCACTCAACAGAGACTCTGATGTAAACAACCTTGGAAACGCAACTCTCCTTTACCTGTTCTCTCATATTGAATTTATTAAGCAGCAGATGGCCAGGGACAACGTGCAGTTTGTCAGATTTGAATCAATAGACCTCCATGGTGTGTCAAGATCAAAGAATGTTCCTTCACGTTTTTTTCAAGTAAGTTTTTCAGTTTCTAGTTGTACCTTTATGAGTTTTCATGCCCCCATCCCTAAATTATATTTTTTTCATACTACAGGCAAAACTCCAACTTTAGAGCAAATTATCTGCTCCCTCCCCTTGCTCATGTTCCCAAAGGATCTAGACTTCTTTCATCATTACTATCAGTTATTCCTCTTTTCCTCCAAATAGTAATCTAATTAGATAAGGCTAATGCTTCCAGTTCTTTGAAGTTCTAATAATCTCTTCCCTCAGAAATATCTTTCCAGATTCAACACATAAAAATTTTACTTTGCTGAATATGTCTAAATTGCAAAAAAGAAAGGAGTAAACACTGAAAGAAATAAAATGACTGAAAATAAAACCATTTTAGTTTTGAGAAATTTCATAATTATCAATAAGATAGAAAAATATCACTGAATTGCACGATGATTTAACAGCATTATTTGCCATAGCAATGATTCAGAAAATAAAAATAAAATTAGGAAGCAAGATAAATTAGGTAGTAGTGTTCAAGGAGGGAAAGGTATTACTATGGGGTAGTGACCTTTGACACCTTTTTCAGTACTAAATGGACAGCTTAGACAACTTGAAGCAGAAGTTCACCTGAGTGTGCAGTTTTGGTTAAGGGTGTCACAAATTGATACTGTTGACTGCCACCTGCTTAAAAGAAGACATATTTCATTCATTCATTCATTCATTCATTCATTCATTCATTCATTCATTCATTTTAATAGAAGCCACCATACGCAGTTTCTATCTGGATATGCAAAATTGGTTATTTTCAGCTCTGAGCTTGCAACTCTCTGGGTTTGTTGTCTCTGCTCACACAAATCACAGTTTTTTTTACCTTAGAAGAATAAAGGTAAGATCGAAATATGAGCCAAGTTTCACTTGCTAGAATTTGGCCTAATTGCAGCTTTCATGAGAGAAGTATTTGATCAGAAGGTAAGTTGTAAAGCTGCTTGATTGAAGGTGGGTGATCCTGCCTTGGGGTCTTACCTGCATTTAATTTTCATCAGTTGAAGCTTTCTGTTCAAATGGAGAAGAAAGTATGAGGTTTTTTCAGCTGGAAGTGCTTCACTGCGTTTTACTCCAAACTTTTCAAGCCTAAAAAGTGGGATTTTTCTGTTAAATGTTGCATCTGAAAAACAATATTTAAAGACAAGTTACAGCCTGAATTGAATTGATATGAGTCTTGTGTGGTCACTTGGGTCTATGTAAACAAAATGGTCAGAGGATATGGAAGCTAAATAGACTAGCTATAGATAACAGCCTGATTTGCAAAGTGTGCACCTAATTGGTCATACCCATAATTATATAAACACAATGCAAGAAAAATGTTGAACTTTTTTTTAAAATTGGAAATAATAGATTTATCATTTATGTCATAGTTTTCATACCAATCTTGCAGAAAGTTGTCCTGCTTTATGAAGACACAGTAACTGGGTCTTACCCTTCATGTCAGTGATCACTGCATTTTAGTATTCTTTTACAAAGATATCATTGTTCTACCTGAGAATTTGAATTTTATGTCTTCTATATACATAAAAGTACCATTGTGCTCTTTTCTGGTTTGGTAATCTGTCATTCTGCTCTGTATTTAGGAGAAAGCAATTCATGGTATTGCCATGCCCAGAAGTTACCTTGAACTGACGCTGAATCCTAAAGATAATGAATTAGATTACATCAATGCAACCAATTTCAATTGCGACATAATTCTGAACCCTGATTTATCAACGTTTCGAATACTACCCTGGACTGAGCAGACTGCAAGAGTGATATGTGATTCCTTCACTGTGCTGGGCACCCCACTAATGACCTCCCCAAGGCACATTGCCAAGAAACAGCTGAGCCAGCTTCAGGACAATGGCTTTTCTTTGCATGCTGCATTCACTTATGAATTTTGTATTTATGGCATTACTGAGGTTGTAAATTCAAAGACAATATCCTTTCCTGCAGCCACGATACTAAATAACCATGACCAGACTTTCATTCAGGAACTCATTGAAGGAATGTATTATGCTGGTGCCAACATCGAAAGCTTTTCTTCTTCCAGTGGGCCGGGGCAAATGGAGATCACTTTTCATCCAGCATTTGGTTTGGATGCAGCTGACAGCGCCTTCACATTTAGAACAGGCCTTAAAGAGGTGGCTAAGAAGTATAACTACGTGGCTAGCTTTTTCTCAGAATCAGGATTCTACAATTCGGGGGCTTTATCACACAGCCTGTGGGATTTGAATGGCCAGAAGAATTTGTTTTCTGCCGATTGTGGAGTGGAGGAGCTCTCAGAGCTTGGAAAAAATTGGTTATCAGGTCTCTTGGCACACACAGCAGCTATCAGCTGCTTGATGGCTCCTACCACCAGTTGCCGCAAGCCTTATTCTAAGTACAGTAAAGAATCAAAAGAAACTGTAAATGCAAAATGGGCATATAATGATAACAGCTGTGCCTTTAATGTCAAATGCCATGGTGGAAAAGGCACTTACATAGAGAATAAATTAAGTTCTGCTGCAGCTAACCCATACCTGGTCCTTGCTGCTACTATTGCTGCAGGTCTAGATGGAATAAAAAGAGGACTCAGCTATGATGATATGCTTGAAGAAGAAAATCACACCAGTGATCTGAAACCTTTGGCAATCCCTCTGAAACTAGAAGATGCTCTGGTTGCACTCGAGAAAGATTCGTGCATCAAAGAAGCGTTAGGTGAAACTTTTATCCGGTACTTTGTTGCCATGAAACATTATGAGTTAGAAACCGAGGAAATGGATAGTGAAAGGAATAAATGCCTGGGTTATTTTATTTAGAAGGAGCACTCTCTGCAGTGGTGCTGTGTATACAGTGAATGGCTAGGATTCTTGAAATGAGGACATGTATTTTAAAATGTTTTAATCCTTTAGGATTTCTTACCTCCCCTCCCCCCTTTGTATAGTTCATGGTAATTACACTTAATTGTCCATGTGCATTCATGGCAGCACAAAGCTGATATATTAATGAAATGACATTAACAGGCTTTTAAAATAAAAGTGGAGGGTTTTTGTGGGCAGACCTGCCAGTGAAAAGAAAAAAAGAGAAGGGAAAATGGAGAAGAGCAACAACGCAACGTAACAGGACTGTATTACACAAAGAAAAGTGGGAGTGATGGGGACAAGGATGAGGGGTGGGGTTTAGAACAGGGAAGGTGAGGAGTTTCGTGTTTAGCATGGTTATAGGATTTGTTAAGCCTGTTCAGTAACTGATGGGTTGCTAAATCAGAAGAATATGAATTTGATTTAAAACATAAGCTAGAACAATGAACATAGTAGAGAGAGGGGCAGAGGACTAAGGCTGCAGAACCTGAGAAGCAGTATCATCAGTATCTTGATGGAAATAAATAAAAAGACAGAAGGGATTATATAACAATCTATACGTCATGAATTATACTGCTGAATGGAGTTTTCAAGAATTATAGTTAATAAAGATACTAAAAGAAATCAAATGGTGACTTGAAGAGGGAGTAATTCATAGAAAGGCAGCAGTGACAGGCCACTGTGCAATAAAAAATGAGCTGGCTTTATATCTGTTTTGTTGGTTAATGGGTCAATTCAAATTTAACTAGCAAATGAGGAAAAGAAGGGCAAAAAAGCCAGAGAATTTAGAGCTTAAACTGTATTTTATTGGGAAACTTGATTTTATCAAGCATGCAGAAGATAGCTAAGAGGAGAGGAGAAGAAAGATTAAGTTGAAACCAGAAAGAGAGAGAGAGAAGATGAAAATTCAGAGACTGAAAAAACATGGTTAAAATAGAGCAACAAAAACCACAGTCCTAAAATTAGAAATGGTAGCTGAAGCAAAGAAAAATAATTTTAAAAAATAGCAGGAGGTGGGGTTTAGATTGGCTCTTTGTTCTTGTTGCTGCTAGCATCCTTTATTCTCAAAGATAACATTTGTTTCATACACCACCTCCACATTAACAGTGATTTCTGGTGTTCTTTATCTTGTCACAATATTTTGATCTATGTGTAGGAATTTGTGAGTGAAGGGGTTTGGTCATCAGTGAAGTAAAACCAAGATTCAGTCAATGCCTCTGTCAACTTGCAGAATTAGGAAGGTGTGAACACAAATGTGCTGCTTGCCTGCTGATGAATCTTCCCTTCTTCCCCTACGAAGTATTGTACTTGAAATGTAGCACCTGCTATGCTAAAGCTTTTTGTGTGATTCCAAAGAATTCATTTTATACTCAGGTAGCAAGAGGAAATAAATAATCTAAAGATTCATTATGAATTCCCTTGTCTCAGTCTGGGATTGGTGGGTGGATTTGATTCTTTCTCTTATTTACATGATACATGTTTGAGTGCCCAATTTTTTTTACATATACAGGACTATTTTTCTTTGCTACAGGCTAATTTGCATTGGTCAGATCTAGCCTTGCATTTAAGCAGAACTTCCCATTCTGAAAAAAATTCTTCTCTTTTGCTGCTCAAACCTTCTTCTGGGCCTCTGGAAATCTGTCTTTTCTCTTTCTGGTTACTTTCCATTGTCATAAGCTCTTGGCAGAAGACACACATAAAAATTATTCTCTTGCACAGAGAGCTTACTTACCATACCTAATATTTAGTCCCAGCAGTCACACATATTAATAGCTATTCTTTGATGTGGGTTTATAAAACATTTTTTCATTTGTCTTGGATTTATAATTATCTGCCACTGTACAAATTCACTTTAAAAAAGATAATATATAATGGACTTCTGTAACTGAATTTAATAAACTAAAATTTATTATATATACTAAATGTATTTTCCATATCTTTTCTTATCACAACTTTGACAAAAATAACATCATACCTAAACCTGTATATGCCCAGCTTCCCGACTAGATTGACAGAAAGCCATTATTTATAAATCAAAAAACCTCAGGTGTCTAGAACTGATGTTCTACAAGTTATAAACACTTATGGCAAGAAGATAAGGTAAACCAATAAAATAAAAATGCAGATATTTTCTAAGTAGTCATCAATGACTCATACTCTGAAAAGACATTGACTATAATATAATTAATTATATTAAATGAAAGCATTTAATGCTCCTGGTGAATGAAGATTTTTTTTTTTTTTTTTAAACTAGAAAGTTCACAGATGGAGCCTGAAGCTAGCTAGTGCAACCCAAATTTTGGTCAACCTTTTCCTGAATATAT
This sequence comes from Regulus satrapa, assembly GCA_013396955.1. Classification (NCBI taxonomy): domain Eukaryota; kingdom Metazoa; phylum Chordata; class Aves; order Passeriformes; family Regulidae; genus Regulus; species Regulus satrapa. The sequence continues at coordinate 65,699 of VWZN01012730.1, read as the reverse complement.
TCTATATAATAAAAATAAAGTAACTTTAACTCTGTAGGAAAGCATAAAAATTCTTTCAGTATGAGCTGTTATGAATTTTAAAGTTGCATGTATCTCTAACTAAGTTTTCATGCATATTCCATGGAAAGACAAGAAGAAAAAGTTAATTACTTCACTCTGCTCAGCTGAATTGAATTATTATTGACTGTTGTATTGCCAACATTTCAAGTGTTGCCTGAAAATACTCTTCATTCTTCAACAGGTCTGAGGTCAATGTCTAGAGCATTGTTAGTTAGATAATATAAATATTTGTAGTGTTATTAAAAAAAAAAAAAAGTATCTGTAATTTTCATATGCTCCTGATAATTTTGCAGGGTCATAAAATCATAGAACCATAGAATGGTTGGAGTTCAAAGGAATCTTAATAGCCATCTAGTTCCAAATTCCTTGTCATGGGCAGGGACACTTTCCACTAGAACAGGTTTCTTGAAACTCCATTCAGCCTGGACTTGAATACTTCCAGGGTGGGGCCTCCAGGAAAAAAATATGTACTTGAATAAGAGTAAATGCAGGATACTACACTGAGACAAGGATGTGAAGAGCCTCAATTTGTGCTTGTTCAGAGAAGAGTCTGGGCTGTGTTCACCCAGCTCAGCAACTGCTTAGAAGAGGCAGATCAGGAAATATTAGCAAGGATATAGCTTGCAAAAACAAAACAAAACAAACAAACAAAAAAAA
>VWZN01012730.1:12050-64951 GCA_013396955.1 Regulus satrapa | reverse complement strand
AAACCCTGATAATTTTGCTCATTTAAATTCTTCTCAGGATTTGATAATAAGGTGAAACACTTCAAAATCTGCACTAAAAATGCAGATTTATTGGAGGAAATCTTGGGAATCAAAGAAAGTGAACACGTCTAGGTAGGACCTATTTACTAGGAATAAGTGAATCATTGTGTGTACCTTAGCAAATGGAGACAGAGTATAGGTTTTGCTAATGGTTTTCAGCCATGCAGAAGATGCAGCTAAGGAGATTATTATCTTTTCTTCCTATCTGTTGCAGTTAGAACACAGCAGCAGGTTTACACCAAGGAAGATTTAGATTAGACAGTCTGGAATATGTCAGAGTGTTAAAGAAAATGAAATTGGACCCAGGTAGATGTCTGTGGTAAGTGGCAGTGTTTTGATAAGAGACTCCAAAGTGTAATTTATGATGTACTAAGACAGCATATCTTGATGCAGGGTACCTTCATAATGTTTACAGGTATAATAGGATGGCTCATTTTCATTGCTTGCTGTGTCCCGTGTTGCTGTGTGATCACTGAACAGACTATTTCTAGATAGCCTAGTCATTGCTGGGCTATCTATTTCAGGAGATAAAAAATTAGCCAAATCACATTATTCATAATGGAAGAAATCTATCTGTGATGAGTGTATGCAGAAGAAAACATACCAGAAGGTACAGACTAGCAAAACAGTCAGAAAAACTGGTGTACAGCTACAATTAGACATATCATATAATGGAGCACTAGGGACAAACATGATGTTTGATATTATAGTGAAAAACTATAATATCATTGCTCAGGTAAATTTTATATTAAATTTCGGCAATGGGAAATGAAGGTACCTCATATCCCTGGTACACATCATGATCTTTATGTGATGTAGGATCAGAAAAATTGTACAAAAGCTACACACTTCTTCACGCATTTCAATTTGGAAATGCCATACTTCTAACCAGGATTCAGATTTCATGAGATATGAAAAGAGAATTGTATTTGTTAGCTAACTTCTCCAGCATGTCGAGGTGATGATGCTACACATGTAAGTGAATATTCAAATTTTATTCTTTCAGGCTCCAGCCAGATGGCAGCAGTGCACTGTGCACTGTTCCTCTGGGATCTCAAGCTGTCATGCTGTGCTGAAAAACACCCATTAAAATACACCCATATATTTTATGAATGTACTTACAATATTATTTTTAAAAGATGAGATAGTGTGGGATACTGTGGGATACTGAAAGCTAATGCATATCTTTTTCATTGGTTTAGCTAAGCTTAATTATCTGTTGAACTTGCATGGTGTTTTCAGTAAAGGACCATAGATCCAAAATATATTTTTTATTCTTGATAGCAGCATTTAAAACTTCATCTATTTAAAGGCTTGTATGTATATTTGTGTGTGAGAGTGTGTGTGTGTGTGTGTGTGTGTGTGTGTGTGTGTATCATTTTTAGGTGTATCATCTTTAATAACATTGCACTAAAAGTACAAATCATTTAATGGCAGTATTCCTTTTTTGAAATTTACTGGAGGGTATTACTAGAATTTCTTTCACATTTCCTTCTTAATTAGATACTTTTGAAGATCTGCTTGTTTATAGGAACTTCCATTTTACCTATACTATTGTGTCATTTTTCCCATTTGCCAGAGGAAAATCATAAAAGCATAGTGAATGAACACACCCTAGATATATCTATTGCAACACCCTTTCTATTTCAGAGCAGAAACATAACTTTACCCAGAATTTGAATTGCTGAAATTCAGATACACATTCTAGATATCTTTCAGCATGTGGGATAGCCATTTTTTCGGTGGTTCTGACTACATATATCTATATGGCTTTGTTCTGCAAGTCCGCTATCACAACCCACATATTTCAATATTGAATTTCTTCTTCAGAAGAAAGTTTCAGAAGGTATCAGTATTCAAATATTAGCAATCCTTTTCCTCCAATACTTTCTTTGCAACACCTCCATGATTATTTGGTTTAGTTTGTTTGGTTCTTTATAACTTAAGAGCTCAATTATGTTCAAAATTCTTCAAATGCTAGAAATAAAAAATTGATCCTGCAAGGTTGTTGCAGACCATTAATTTAGCTGCTCTGAGACTCTGCTGTTTTAACACATTTGAGTACATTATCTGTGTAAAGCATACCAATGCAGTCCCAGGGTACGACAGTAAAGGAAGTAAAGAGGAGAGGAATTATTTGCAAGCAACTCCACTAAACATGTGTTAGTCTTGAACAATGGGAGAAAGATGTGAAGAGGACTGAGCAGGTGAGAGTGCTTTCTGCAAGCTCTAATTCATCACCTGAGAAAAAAATGACCAGCTCTTGGATGAAGGATGATTGGTTAAGGTGAGAAATCACTTGGATGAGTTTGCAACTACAGAGCATTTTTTTTTTTTTTTTGATTGAAGGTATACAATAACAATTGTTCAATTTAATCCATAATTTCAGAGTGCTTTTTGATTTCTTTGCTGGCACTAAACTCTCATCATAACAACATCCACAAATAGAGTCTTCTAACATCTCACACTGCCTATGATGATCCATCCTGGTAATGTGATATCCTTAGTTTTTTGCTATTTTTGTTGCTGTTGTTTCATTTTGTGGTTCTTGTTTTTTTGTCATTACGTACAGAATTGCAGCTAATACTGACACTGTTTTGTGTCTCTTCCATACACACTCTATATAGACTTTCTGTAGAATACTAAACTGAATTTGAAGCTTTTGGGGTCAACCTCACCCCAGAGAATTTTAGGCACTGTATTGGCACACCTCAGTTAGGATCTGGCAGCTCATTAAAACAGAGAGAAATTGCCAAAGGTAAAAAACCCCCAACCTTACATTCTTTTCTATTCTGTATTGTTTAATTCTCAAAATTAAAGTTGAGGACAACATTGCTGAAATCTGATTACTTAGATATTGTACAACAGTGTACTGGGCCTGTTTGGGATGGAATAGATTTCCTTCAAAGGAGCTCACATGGTGCTGTGTTTTGTATTTGTGAGTAAAACAGTGCTGGTAACACATTGGTGTTTTAGCTACTCCTGGGCAAGATTTACACAGCATCGAGGTTTTCTTTGTTTTTCTGCTTCTCACTCTGCATTGTCAGCCAGTAGGTTGGGGTCCACAAGACATTGGGAGGGGACAGAGCTGCAACAGATTGCTCAAATTGACAAAAGTGATGTCATATACAATATAACATGCTCAGCACTAAATCCAGGAGAATTATTTTCAAATTCAGATTTTCAATTATTTTTCAAAGCCATGGCTTGGAGACATAGCACACTGATCCTGCTTGTGGGAGGTGACGAGTGATTGTCTTTATGCCACTTGGGGATTTTTTGCTCCTTCTTCCTTCACATTGTCTTTACTCACAACTTCTTCTTGTGTTTTCTCTTCCTTTTCTCTGCATAGTCCTGATGGGAGGGTGGGTGAGAGAATGTCTGTGGGTTTGCTTTGTTGCTGATCACGATCAAACTGCCACAAACTTATCTGAACACTTGTGCCCTGGCCTAAGACAAACCTAGGTGAAAACACTGTATAAAGTAAAAATCTTGTCGTTTATGGAGAGGGGAGTAATTGAGGTGTAGTGTTTGTGATAGGGTTTTTTGTGCAAAAAGTGAACAAGTAATGTTTTGTGATGCCTTATTAGTGTCTGGATTAGAAGCAAATGTGCTTTAATACAGATTCTGTGTTATAAAAGCTGATTTTGTTTGGGGTTTTTTTTTTTGTAATATTGAAATATTTCATTGGCTGCAGATACTTTTCCACATGGTAGCATCAGTGGGTTGTTAAAGTTCAGCCTATCCTCCAGCAGGACTCAGTGAGCACATCATTAGAGGGTTGCAGCAGAGTTCCACAGTGAAATTGTCTGCATCCCCTGTAAATCAGGAAATCAGGAAATCAGTTTCACACTGGAGCTACAGTCACAGTGCGTGATACAGATGAGCAAGAAGAACCTACCTGTGAACTGCACCATAAGGTTCTCTATATTGTTCAGCAAATCAATATAAATTTACAACAGAATTACATGCTAAGCGTCTCTGTAATATGTGTTAAATCATGGAGATTCACTATAAGGTTCACCTTTAAGCTCCCCTGTAATATACAATAAATCACTAAGTTACAGCAAGGCCCAGAAAGAACCTTGCTTTATTTGGGCTATTATTATTACTGCTGCAGTGATATGGAGGTATCTGTCATTGACAGGTAGATTTAAGGAAAATGGTAAATCAGTTTGACTTTGAGGATGCACATGGAACGTGGCTACCTATTACTGCTTCAAATTTGTGCTTCCTTTGGGATGCTCACAATTCTGCTTAGAAATGTGGTAGCTTTGCAACACACAGGGACGTACTAACAAAAGAATTTTAAACATTAAAGGGCAGTGAGGTGGCTTCTTTAGCACAGGCCACTTCTGCATATTGCTCCACCACTGCAGACCTGCTGACCTTGCTTGAGAGAGAGGATGAACTAATCCCAGGGTTCTGTAGGTCACCTTAACAGCATATGCATTTATTAAAGAAATAGTTGAAAATAACTTTCAGGTCCCCTTTGGGGGTACTTTACCATTCCATGAAGTCTTCAGTAGACACTGGGAAAACAACATTCACAGGAAACTCTGCAAAACCTCACTTCAAAACTTACTTTAGTTTTGTTTTGATGAATAGTTCAGATCAGTCATATTTTCTTGTGATTAATATTTTCTAAAATTTTCACTGCAAGCTTAGGGCTGTGCTCTTAAGGATATACACATACAGAACTGTTTACACTCTAATTTTGGTGTGCTAATGGTCAAAAGGGGAGAGGGAACACTCATACAGATGTACAGGTATCAATAAAACCAGAAGAATGAGGAAGAAAAGCTGGTGCTGATTGTGGAAAAGCAAAAGAAAACAGACATCATATGGCTGCTTCAGGCAAAAGACTTCATCCTTCAACCAATAAATACTTGGCACATGACACATCAACAAAGCAGGGGTGAAGGATGCCTCTAGAGGCAGTTCCCAAGTGGTGGCTATTTCAGAGATGGCTAACAAAGCTACTTTGTAAGCTACTAAACTACCACAGTTAATGTATTGGTGGAGCTTCTCCACTCAGAGAATGTTTCTGACCTTGAAGTACACATGACCAACAGTGTAAAATGATGTCACTGCACTGAGACATCAAATATTACTTAAAGAAGCCACACAAAAAACTGTGTTAGTTGTTGAGTTCTCTAGAGTTGCTGTACATTTAAGCAATTAATTAATCTGACATTTTAAAGAGGGTTTGGTTCCAAGCACGCTAAGCTCTAGAAGAGTCTCTGCATGCTATAGGGCTGATGTGTGGTTTCTCCTCTGATTCTTATTCATCAAAGAGCCAAAAAGGGCTGGTACTACAATGCATCCAGCAGATAGCCATTTTCCATCTGCTCAGCTGCTTCTGCAGCTCAGTACTGCTGGATCTGAGAAGCCTGAAGACCCTTGCTCTGTCCCATGAGTTGAAATGCTGCTGTCATCCCCTTGCCTCTGTGCTTGACTCCAGACATGACAGTGTAACCTATCATCTGGATCAGGGCTCAGCCAAAGTCACTTCCCAGTGTCCACTAGTTCATACATTGTTTATTGCTTTCTTTTGAAGGAATAAAAGGGATTAATATATTTCTAAAATCTAGAAACTGTACAGGCCATTTCTTGGAGCCCCTGGGTAGCCTTTGTCAGGGCAAGAATTTTGGATGCCAGCAATATCTCTGTTCTGTCATTTTTCTTGTTGTACCTTTAAAACCAAATGCTCTGTGCTGATTTCAGGAGCTGTGTGGAATAACAAGGGAAATGCCAATGTCATCTGGTATAATTTTCATTAATTCTTGACATGCCACAGAGTATCAGTGCATAACTTTTGTGGATCTGGGTTACTTGTTCAGAGGAAAATACATGGTTGAAAAGCACTACCCACCTTGCAGCTCTGATGAGCAGAAATGGATGTTAATACCACCGGTTATCCTGATAGCAGGGGGACAGATATTTCCATTGATCCAGTCAGAGCCAACCATGCAGCTCATACTGCTCATGTGAGAGGCACTATCCATTTATGTACTGCATTATGCACCCTCACAAATGACAACTTGCAAAACAAAATCTCTTTTGTCTTGTTGGAACCAGTTGATTAATCACATAGTATCTTCTTTGAATTTCTACCTATTTGTAACCATAAATCTTAGAAAAGACAGGGGTCAATCACACTTCCTACAGCAATGAAACATTTCCCAAACAATCCGATGAAATTTGTTTCTTAGGTGAGAGATCTAATGGAAGTAGAGTTGGGTAATTTGCTATTTTACTGAACAGATTTCAGTCTGAGGGAGCAGACTCACATATTTGATGGAATTCACACTTGTATCCAGCTTAACTCTCCAGTGGCTACAAGTATACTTTGAAGAGTCATGAACATAGAAGAGGCTTTTATTTTAAAGATTACTGAGTAACAGAGGAAAAATTAGTCTCACGTTTAACTCTGCAGTGTTTCTTGTCGACTTGCAAAACTGAAAGTACTGCTGGTACATTTTTTTAGTAAAGCGAAATTATTCAAGTGAGATTGTTTGGAACAGAACCATAAAAATATTTTTCCTACAACAGTGTTACAAGTGGAGATGGGAACATGAAGAAATGGATAATTAAGCAGCGTAGTATAAGCCTAAAAAATAATAAAATGTAATTTCCACCTCCTAAAACAGAAAAAAAACCAAACTTCAAGGATATTTTTGTTATCATTAATTTCCTTCTGTTTTTCTGGATCCTGGTCTTGGAAAGAAGAAAAATAAAATGTATTTCCTTAGTCTTCTTTCTATGGATTGCTGTGTCTTAAACGTGTTTTTTTCTTCCATGCAAGAATAGAACTTTTTAATATTTATGTATTCTCTAATACCAATCAAAATCAGTGCTATTAATTATCACAATTATAACTAATTATTCTGTTACAGATTATGTAAAATTGGAAGGTTTTTAAATATCCTGTTTTCATCACTCTTGTGTGTCATTGCTCTTGTTAAGAGCTGTTCTGCCAACTAAGTGCATAATAACTGGCATGTTTTTATCTTTGCTCAGGATTTTTGCTGAGTTACTGCATAGCATTCCTCTCTACATCCTGCAAACAGAGATATCTTTTAGTTCTGACTGACACAAATCTTTTGTTTTAAGAAAACCACCTTTCTTTCATAGTGTAGACACCATCCATGTATATTTAATTCTAAAACCAGTTTGAACTTAATTATGATTAAGGGAAAAAAAAATTAATATTCTTACAGAAAACAAATCTCACCTCCAGTGAGATACATGGAATCTTATTTATATTAGCGCAATGATCCCAAATAATCACAACATTCTGACCCTTGGTATCTTTTAACCTCTTTGCACTCATCTGTTTCCTTGTAAGATTTTACATTTTTAAAGAAAGAAGTGGAAAAATCCCACCCACACTGGTTTTTTTAAAGTCAATACATAAGCTTGAGGAGTAAGTAATAACAATGAAAGGAAATATTAACCTTAAGAATATTTATTCTAGCTCATCTGACATTTTAAACATGATCCCTGACAGAGGAGGCTACAGTATCAGCTCTTTGCATATCAGACCTTATACTGGGATAATGCAAGGGCAATATTTCCTCAGAGCCTTTTCTTTCAACATCCTCTCTTGAATTGCCTTATTTTTGCATAATACTATGCCAAGGACTGGGAAGGTACCTCAGCATGTAGAATCTTGCCCCTTGTTTTACTTATCCACATTTAAAATCAGTTTAAATCCACCAACATGAGTAGAGCTTCTCTACTACTCTTAGAGCCTGATGACAAAAAAAAATTAACTCAACAATTCAACCTTTAATTTGATCCTCATGTGTGGTCTACTTAGCTGTTTACTTCTACATAGCAACTTGAAGATATACAATCAGAACAGTCTAAGCGATGGCTCTCAGGAAGAACAGACTTTGGCATATGCACTCATCTTTTATGCTGTTGCACCCTTGAGGGGAAGCCCAGGGACTTCAAAATCAGCATTGAACAAATACCATCTGTAGTCTAAGAAAGTGTTACTGACACAGTGATGTTGTCAGAGATGTGTTGAAGAATGATTTTTGTGCTTGCAAGCTGAGCAGATTACATTTTTCCCATTAAGAGGTAAGTGAATATAAGCAATGACTCCTTTATATGTTTGTGTTAACAATAATCAACGGGACAAGTCTTTGTTCCCCAATTATCCAGAATGGGAAAATAGTATAATATGCTTTGGACCCTTATTGGCAGTGGATACCCAGGTTTCCATCCTTTCACACGAACTGAGGTGAAGCAGGATGACAGGAAGCTAGTGTGCATCATGGTAATGGTGATAGTTCTGAGCTGAAGATGGGTCAAATTGGATTAGACATAGGGAAGAAGTTTTTTTACAATGAGGGTGGTGCAACACTGGAACAAATTACCAAGAGAGGTTGTAGGTGTCCCATCCCTGGAAAAATTCAATGTCATGTTGGACCGGGCCCTGAGCAATTGATTTAGTTGGAGATGTCACTGTTCATTGAGGGGGTTTGGACCTTTAAATGGACCTTTAAAGGTCCATTCCCACCCAAACCAGTCTATGGTCAATCCTCATTCCAGTAAGTATAACACAGGGGGTGGCCTAGGGCCCAGTGGTCAGATCTCTTGCAATTAGCAGTTTAGACATTTCCTGAAGATCACATCTGTGCCTGAGGCACAGTGACAGCTGTTCCTTCACTAGCATTACCATCTGTCTTAGAGAGAGGATGGAATCAGGTCTGCTAGTTTTTCCATATATATTGTAACTCAGAAGTGTGCCAATACATCAACTTCCACATGTATGCTGAGCCTTAAAAAGAGAGTTTATTTCTTTTTTTCCCCTTTCTCACTGCTGAGTAGTGAGATCCCTGTTCAGTGCAAAGGATTCAGTCCCTACTGTGTGCTCATTCTATTCCTTTAGCATATTTTGGACAGGGACCGCTTGCCTGGTCTCCCTTTGGCAGGCTGTACTTGCTGATTTGTTGTTACTGCCCTCTTGGGGTGGCCCAGGCTCCAATCATGAATTCTATCTTCCCCAGCTGTGCTCTGACTCGGTGAAAGAGGAAGAGCTTATATCTTCAGCTATGCCTTAGATATATTGCCACTGTCGGAATTCTACATATTGCCTCACTGGCTGCAGCACTCCTGAGCGTGTAACTGATTTCCCCTGTTTGCCTGGGCACTTTGTACTGCTCTGCATGACTCATTACTTGTGTTGCAGGACTGCCTGCAGCAGTAGTCTACAAATCAGGAATTACAACTGGAAACAGAGTGATAGTAAGAGATATAAGGGAGTGTTGTAAGAAATGCAGTTATTTTTTTACTGTATTTGAAGTTGTGTGTCTGGAAGAAAGCAAGAAGAGAAGTTGCAGTCACAAACAATTTGGGAATGAAGCCCATGGTCTCTAGTAATGACTGAATCCTAATAGGCAAGGTGCAATAGAGATAGCACTTGGAGGCAGGAATATATGGGTTGCAATCCATGTAGCTATTTATACAATTTTAAGAGGTGGGGGTGAAATTATATTCCTTCAGCAATATAATGAATAGTCATATAACGGTCCAAGAAATAAATGTGGAAAATGCTTCATCCAAAGACCAGAAGCATTTCATCTCCCTGGGAGTTTCATAGTGGGTATTTTCAAAATGTGCAAATAAAATGAGTCTATATGGACACATCCCAGCTTGAACCTCCATTTGGGAGGCCGACACATTGCAAACTTACATAACAGTGTTTTAGTGTATCAGATAAAGGCCTAATCAGTTCCTATGCATTGTGCACAGCTACTTTACACTGTCAGAAAAAGGACTCAGGATTTGTAGACGCTTTTGCACTTATTTTTTTTTTTTTTTTTAATCAAGAAGAAATAATTGGAGGGGTTCATTCCTCATTTTCAAAGGTTTCCTATGATGTAGTTACAATTTAATTAAATGGCAGTCTATGTAGAATAAATTGCTGTTATATACTTATATTTAGACTTTTCAGTTTTCCTGCAAAACCTCTCCAAGGGACAAAAAAATTAGGAATTTTGAAAATTTTTATCAAAGTAAATTAAGGTGACCAGTTGCTCCATCCTTCTTCATCTTGTAGAGTTTTGACTGTGAAATTGAATTGCAAAATGGTGATAATATTCCTATTTTCATTCCAGCATTTAATTTAGCTAATTGCTTATGTAATATCACCTGTGTAAATGGGTATATACTTTTTGATTTTGGAAACAAGCTAAATCAACAAGTTCGGAATGTGTGTACAATATTAGTGGGAAAGATAAATATTAAGATTAATTAAAAATATCACAGTATCTTAGAATCTATATGATTTCAGTGGATCACTTTCTTGCACCAAAAACCCCCAGAAATGTTCCCAGCCCCAGCACAGTAATATCTTAACTGTAATACATTCTTTACTGAGCATCCCCTCCTCCCAAGACAGTGCTGTGCTCTCACCAGACTTCCTCTGACATTTTCTTCAGCTTCAGGCAAAAACAGTAATTAATGATAAGACTTGAGTGCTGTACAGCTAAGCACTAAACAAGACTGCCTCTTCTCATCTCTGCCGGGCGCTTGCTCTCTGATCTCCAGCAATTATTCGGACTGATTGTAAGTAAAATTGCACATTATGAAAACTATGATGTGTATGTCTGCTGCTTCAAAATAGATTAACTTAATTAAAATCTGCGCTTCCATGGGACTCTCAAGATCTTTGGTCTAAACAAAGGTCTGCTAAAGCTAATTAAGGACATTAAGGTGAAATTCGCTTTACAGGAACCATTATCTCCACTAGAAGACCTTTCAAAGTGTCCATACTTTGAAAAATGCTAGGAAAAAAGGTTTTTAAAGTATTGATTTACAGGTAGGTCCATGCCAGAATCTTTTTGTGTTATGGTGATAGGTTGCAGGTTGTCAGGGGAGGAGAAGGAGTATCTTTGCTAGAAATACTTCTGTGTTAAAAATGATGACATATATTCTCAAAAAATAAAATTTCACATTTTTTTATAAAGCTTTGTCACTTCATCTCAAAATTTTACTGTTTCAACTAAAAAAGTCACAACACCTGGCAGTACAGTTTTCTATATTTCTTGTTGTAAATCTTAATGTAAACACAATTATACTGGGGAAAGAATAATTTTATTTTTTTTCCCAGTGCATTTTAGTTGGTTAGAGCATAGGTGTGTATGTTACAAGTTATATTGCCTTAAGGTGTGTTTAATTTAGGATTGCCTCTTCCTACAATATATATTCTTATAATCTAGATAAGCCAATGATCTTCATTTCCCTTCACTTTTCTTTTGCTTTCCTTACATCATCCTGATTTATTTAGATTAGTGTAATTTTTATTGCTGTTAGGATTCTGAGACTTTTGCAGTGCTGGTCCTTTGCTGAAATCACAATACATCAAGAAGTTGATGGCTTCTCAAACAAACTTTTAGACTGAAAGACTTTCTGTGCAAAAGTTAAAGGAAGCTAGTTAAAATGTTTCAACAGATCAATGCTGTGGCAGTGAATAAAGTTTCAACTATAGAGGATTCACTGATCAAAAGGAAAAGCCAAATATTGTTCAGACTTAAATGAGAGTTCTTGGAAGAGAAAGACTTATTTCTCACCCCAGTAAGCAAGTTGGCAGCTACATTCAGCACAAGCATAAATTTCCTGTAGGTTTGAAAAAACCCAGCTCATATGGCAGACATCTCATCAGTTCATTTGGGAGATCCTAAATGCACAAAAATTTGTGCAATGTGCGATGATAACGAAGAAATGTAATTGAGCTTTCACACCCTTCAGTCTGGCAAATACCTTGTTAAGGAATGAGTGACCATATTTGCTCAGTGAGGTGTAAATGGGACATCTCATGGAATCTCATTGAACTCCTCTTGTTTTTGTGAGGCGTCCTGAAAATTAGTTTCAACCCCTTCCTAAAATTTAATGAAAAGGTGATTCTTTAAGATTTAGGTAAAAAATCCTTTTAGGGGATCCTCTTGAAAGATTTTCTCCCTCACCTCATGCCAGACCTTTGGGCATCCACTGGGTCCACATCAAGGGCTGCTCTGTATTCCCAACTTGACAACCTCCATGCAGGTCTGCCTCCTTGCACAAGGTTTTGCAGGAAGGAGTGGGTGGAAGCCTGGGCTGGATTTACAGCTAACTTTCAAGAGGGAACACTGTTATTAAATAATAGTTGTGTAAGCATATTCGTCTCCTATTGTCTTTCATTTTGTCTTAATAGGTATAATATATAAAATTAAGACAAAAATGTCATATTAAATTTCCTTAAGGAAAGTTTAAAAATATTATTTATTATATTGTGTTATAGTCATTATTATTTTTATGCAAAACTGTGTATAGAGGGGACAAGCAGTATCTTTGCAAGCAAAATATTCATAACCATAAACTCATAATGCAAGAAAAAAGAGGGGGGAAAAGAGGAAAATAATACTTTTTGGTGAAGATCTAGTTTGGTCCAAAATGTAAAGTTTCTTGTTTAGCTCCAGAGAAGAACTTTTGTGACTTTTGCTTTTGTCCAATAATATCAGTTGCTTAATAAAATATTTTTTCTTTCTCTAACCCCACCTCAAAGTTCTCATGCAAGAGGAGTGAAACAGAAATATTATAAAACAATACAGCCAGATTTGCTGTTGCATAAATTTAAATTTATAGACAGCATAGCTACACTAGTAGTAGAAGGTGGTTTTTTATTGCATTCAAATGGACAGCAAAAGTACTAAACAGCTTTTGCACAAAAAAGCAGAATCTCCTTTCCATCCACTAGATAGAGCTAGGGGACTTCGAGTGTCAATGCAGGGCTTGGCATGGCACACCTGTGGCTTCTACCAGGAGGCCCAGTGCTCCCCTACACTGCTCTGAAAGTGTAAACAAATATATTTACACACCTGGGTAGGTTTCTCTGTTGATTTTCTATCATGTGTTGAGTGACATGTTGGGGCTGGTGAAATAAAAAGTAGTATTTTCCTTCTTTTATCCTTTTAATTTTTTTTCTTTGTATGATGCAGCTTATATGTGCTACATTTCTTCATTCTAATACAGGTGTTACAGCTTCAAATCTTACATCAGACATACTTTTTTGCTTTACCTGAAAAAATAACTAAAAAAAGAGGTAATGTAACCACTGAAAAATACACCCTTTGAAATTGAATGTCTCTCATTTTGACACCCTATTGCTTCATCAGTACTTTCTAGAAATGTGAAACTAAACGTTATATTCTGAGTTTTTATGGGGTTTAGTGTTTGGGGTTTGTTTGTTTGGTTGTTGTTTTTTTGTTTGGTTTTGTTTTGCTTTTTCTTGTTAGTTTTCTCCTCTTCCTTAGGGAAGAATAGTATAAGATTGAATTGGGATCAAATGAGTAAAACCCCTTAGATATGGAATCCAAAAAGTATAGCTTCTCTAATGATGCAACCGGAGCTGGGGAAATAGATTTTCATTGATTTTTTTATACCATCTTAAGAAGTTGGGTTTTTTTAAAATACCATTTGCCATTACATTTTATTGAATTAAATGGAATGGCTCAATTTGCTCTATTTTGAAATTGTACTTGTCTCTTATATTCGAAAAGCGCTTTCCCAAAAGTTGCTACACTTGCAAAGGCAAACGCTGGCGCAATATAATTGCAATTAAGCAATCCATCTCTCTCAGAGAGGGCTGGGGCTGTGGGAGGCAGATTGAGGTGAGGCCCTGCCTGCAGTCAGCTGGCCTCCTCTTTGGCTCCAAATTAGAAAGCTTTCAGCAAGGCCATGGGAGCAACTAGGGACAGACACACTAAAAAGTAGATGTTTGAGGGAAAATAATCAGGAGAATGTTTGGGAAAATGGAATATTATTTTTCCTCTCCTTTGAGGCTATTGCTTGTGCTTTACAGAAAAGCTGCAATCAAATGCCTAAGTGGGGAAGGATGGAAAGCATAGACATGCAAAGGCAAAGGGGCTACACCCTTTATCTGTGTGTAAGAAGAGTTGGGGAAAAGGGATAGATGAGAAACTTTCCCCTGAGAAACAATACTGAGTGATTTAGGAAACCAAGTACCCTCTGCAGAATCCCATCTTCCTGTATTAGAAGTTTTTTTTCTTCCTTGTCTTTTGACCTGGTTACTTTGGTTATCTTGCTTGCTCCAGGGATGATGCTTCTATAAATAAACTTGACAAGCTTTAAAGTAGGAGTTACAGCACATGGAATGCAAAATGTTGAGGATGACAAAAGCAGATTTTAAATTAGGATGGATTTCCATCTCTTTCCAATCCCTTCAGTGAAAAAGGGGAATGAACACTTCATATTTCCCATGGTAGGTTCTGCACAGTGTACACTATTTTTAGTGATCATAAAAGAAAAACTATATTCTAGTGCTATGTAGTAGAAGTGTGGTCTCTTGCTGATAAAAGGAGAGAGCTTGATTGTGTTTTTCCTTAAAAGCGCAGACGTTTTGCAGTGTTTCCAAGTGCAGTCTCACTCCTTGCATGTGGTTTACTTGGAGATAGAGCAGATAATGAGAAATAGCCACTAAAATTTCTATTCTCAGGTCAGTGTTCCTCATACTGATTTTTTTTGCAAGAATTGCAGTAATGAATGTGTCAGAAAAGTTGAATCTCAAATTTTTTCTGTTCCTGGTGATATCACATTATGCCCTCAATCCAGGAAGTTTATGTACCACTTTGGCTGTGTCTTTGTTCACTAAAGTACACCCACAAACCCCAGCACAGGAATGGAAAAGTATTATATAAATATTTTTTTCCCCTATTCCTCTTGAGGGTTTGCCAGCATAACTTCCTTTTACAGCTTTTTTAGCAAAATCCTTCTCTCAAAAAAACCCATGTGTACAATCACACACACACACACACACACACACACACACACACACACACAAACAAACTTCTGACACATCTCAGAAAATTGCCTAAACCAAAAAGCACAGTATTTAACTATAGGGCTAAGTATTTAACCTTTAGGTAGGCAGGTAGAACAGTGGTGCAGGGTCTCTGTCTAAGGAAATTTACATCACATCTTCTGCTAATGCATATATTTCTCATATGCGAGGAGCAATAGTTTCCCATATTAATTAACTGATACAATATACCCTTCTAGGAGCCAATGTGTACTTATTTGTGTTTTGGTTCTCAGTATTTCATGAACATACTAATTGCAGACTGAACTGCCATTGACAAGATCAAAGACACTCATTCCCCTCCTTGGTGGCTGAGGAGGTGCTCTTTTCAGTGAATGAGTTTGGTATTTATTTGCATCATTTTCATCCATCTTTTTCACAGAGTTAGCCCAGAACCTCATGCTATCTATCTGCAGTGAGACTGCTGGCCATACAAACTCTTTCTTCTGGTCCAAATTTCTCCATGTCTAGCTAGACTTATTTAAAACTAATGAGATTTTGCTCATTAGTCCTAAATAAGAAAAGTGGGTTCTATGTCACATCAGATTTACCATTATATAGACACTCTGGAAATTTGACTTTCTTCTATTTTCTTTCAGAAATATTCCAATATGCCTTCAGACATTTTCCCACATTTTCCCAGTTTTCTGTTTAGGGATCAGTATAATCACAGTTTACTAAATTGTGTGACTCAGAGGATATTCTTGTGTTTCTGTGGGAAAAAAAGCAGCAATGGAAAGAATATTAATTTGACATATAGCACACATTATTTTGCCAAGGTGTTTTTCTAGTTGAGTAATATTTTTTCAGCTCTATGTTTCTTCTCTTGTTTAGTACTAATTTCCTTTAGGTTTAAATTAATTTTAAATTCTCTTAAAAAACACAGCTGTTTGGAAATCAGTAACTCCCAGAATTCAGACTGGGCTGTTTTGAGTAATTTCTTATCTGCATTGAACTAATTCTGCTGGATATTAACTTTACTGAACTTGAGATGTGGTCTGTCAGTGTTGGTCCTTCCTGTGTTAAGATCCTTCCTGTATCAATAATCTCATTTTGCATTAAATGTACAAATGTGTCTACCTCTAACATAGTTGTCCTGGTTCCTAGTCCTTCTTGATTTTTATGCATCTGACCTGTTCAGAATGTGCTGACTTTAGGTATAGCATCAAGTGAATTGCAGCCTAGTGTACATATTTTCTCTCAATTCACAATAAAGAGATCTCACAAGGTCTAGCTCAAATTCAGACATCCATACTGTAGACAGCTTCATTTGTACAGATTAATCCTGCTAGTCTAATGTACCAGAGTATTTATTGTCTTATCTATGTGACAAGAATGATGCTGTTACACTCAATTGCCAAAACCAATATGTAAAAACTCTGTCAGTACTATTTCAGCTCCAGCAAACTCTATTTAGCACTTGTTCATTACTGAATTATCCAGTACACATGTAAGATACCATGGTTTTCCTTATAAAGCCAAATGTATTCAGACTGGAGACCTGATATTTGGATCAATAATGACAATTCAAATAAAAAGTGTGTTTCTTTTTAGATTATACATGTCCTATTCAATTATTCTCTGCTGAGGGTTGCTGGAAAAATGTCAGGCAAGACATTAACAAGACAATAAGGCTCAAAATCACTCTGTTTTCCAAGTACTCAAATTTTCAGCTAGAAAAGGTGCATCAGGACACTTTTCTTCATTAGTCTTTGTCCAGAAATTTATTCTTAATATTGATTAAAATTTGCAGCATCACAAAACTGATTAATCTTCATTAAAGAGCTTTGACTTGCTTATGTGTGTCTTTTCTGTGGTAGTTCATGAAAAATAACTATATCTCAGCTTTCTCAGAAAATAAAAAAGTTATTGTGTAGAAAAAATGCAAAAGAAGTTTTTGTCTTCCACCACAGCTTCTTTCAATTTTTCTTAGTACTTCGCATGCTGATAAAGACAAATTTAAAGATCTATATTTACTTTTACATGTCTAGAACATGAAGCAAACTTCCAGAATGTAATTTAGAATTCAACATTTTTTTTTCTTTAAAACAAAACCCAGCAGAGGTCCAAGTAGCCTCACTATATGCAAGTTGTCGTTAGCACTTCCCTGGTTAAAGTTGTGGCACTCATAATACCGCTGTAGTACAGGTTTTGAATTCCCAGCTAAAATTATCAGAGTTTGTTCTCAGTGTGGACCAGCTCTGTTTTTTCTTATGTGCTTGGGAAAAAATAATCCAGTTAGCCCTGCCATTCTGGAATGCCTGAGTATGTCTTAATGAATCTCTATAAATATGCAGTGTTTCACCCAAGAGGTGTGAGTATAATGTTTCTCTCACACGTATGAAAGATGAATTACAGCTTTTTGAAGGGGTTTTTTTTGAGGTGGCTGAAAAGTTCACTTCATAGAAATAATGTGTTTTATTTATTCTGTCAAGCTTCATTTCAATTTTTTAATTCAGACAAGGGAACTTTTACAGCTCAGCATTCTGTTGTGCCTGGGTAAATCAAGGATAATGCAGAGGGTAGGCTGAGGGCAATCTGTGCAAGGAATTATGCTTTTCAAGTGTTGGAATATCATTGATGTAAAATAGACAGTAACTGTCCACATTTATTAAGACAAAGAGAAAGTGTTTTGCAAATGACATCTTTCTAAGTTGCAATAGTCTGCTCCCAAAAATGGGAGTGTGTAGTAGCTCAGGACTGCAGAACTTGCTGAAAATCCTCCCGTGGCCTGTGCATAAGAGAGCAAAGTGCACACATCTTATTCTTTTAAAGTGCCATGAAAGTATTTTTTTTCTTTTCACATTCCCTCTGAGCCAACAATAGCTGCTGCTATAAATTATGAACCAAAAGCCTTAAAAGAACTCACTTTAGTGGCTGGCTTGAGTGCAAATAGAAGACAGAGATATAGGATTCAGGAAGATTAATTTCCACTTTTTCTTGTGACCAAGACTATTTCTCTTTCAATGTGTATGGTTTATACTTTCTATTCCTGAGTAATTCTGGAACATCAGTTTCCAGACTTTAACAAGAAGTATTGCATAACAATGTAACAGTATATAATGCCACTTATTAAAGTAAAATTTTATTTTAAAATAATTTCTGTTGCATTAAAATCAGGTTAATAGCTATATATTTTTGGTAGGGCTTTCGTTTCCTTATTTTTCCTTTCTTTTATTTGCTACATTGGTAATTCTAGGGAGGACTGGATTTTCTTGACTTTTTTGCATCTCAACATCAGTTGTACAAATATCTTGAAGCATTTTGTATGCCTATGGTATCTATAGCATACATTAATTTCTTTAGTTTCATTTTCATTTTTGTAACCATTTCTCTGCAGGCTTTTCAAGCTGTTTAAATGTTTTGGAAAAGAAATTGATATTTTTGATTTAAATAATTGATTTTATGATTTATTAAATTGCAAAATAGATCCAATTATTTAGTATTATATACTACTATTTCTGTTGATACGGAAATACAATCAGTGAAAGACTAATCAAAATGATAATCAATTTTGATTAAGCCATACCTCCTGCTGCCTTCAAGAAAAGGCATTTGCACACTTCCCTATTTTTCTGATATTGGTACACATTTTTTTCTGAGAAAACAAAGAAAATATTTCTTTGAAAATCTTCTGAAACTGCTTCTAAAACTCAAATTTGAGAAATATTTATTGAATATCCTGGTCATATCTTGATGCCACATTCTAATTTGATGGGATCATCAGTATGTATTATGAACATCACATATTTAATAAATTCTGATTTGATTAAAAAAAATTTAAAAAATCACTGAAGCTGAGATTCTTGAAGAACTAAAAGAAATTATGAAAGAAATGTAGCTTCCTCAAGAAACAGAAATACAGAAGAGACATTTTAAATAAAGAACCTTTAGGGAAGTATAAGAATGTCAGCATGAGAGACTTTAATGTGTTTTGGAAGAAAAAATTAGGTTTCTTTTACTGGTATTTAAAAATAATACTTGAGAATTCTTTGAAGATATTCAGTTGTTTTGTATACCATTAGTTATCACTAATAGCTGGGTTCAAACTCTCCTCATAGAAGTATTTGGAATAAGAAATGTAAAACATTTCTTGAAAAATTTGATCTTGATAAACACAAAAGCAAGTATGTAGCATAGGTGTCTGTAATGGCAAGGAACTGAAGAAGACAGTTAAGGAGAGGTCTTTTCACCCTGTGCTCCTTAAGAAGCAGGTGCACCGTGTCAGTGACACTAAAAAATAAAAATACGGCATTTCATCTGGTTGAAAAATTGCTTTCTTAACAAGGTCTGTCCTAATTTCAGCTGTTTTAGCATACTCATCAACAACCCTTCTCAGAAGCAACTGTTTCTACAACACAAATAACCCCTCTGTCTTCCTGGACCTATTTTTATACTGTACATACTGTTCCGTTCTTATGCAGATCATGACAGAGCATAATACATTTCTTCTACTTGTTCACATTATTTGTCACAATATCACAGGAGCTACATAACATGGATGATAAAACAGTCTGCACAGTTCAGAGCAGAGTCAATTTAAACTGCAGACTTGGTTCCGGTTGATCTGCTTGGCTGGGATCTCAGAGTGGACTTTTCTCGGCCTGCTCTCCATGGTGTGCTTCTGCTGTACACTTCTGCCAGCATGACTTGCATTCGCTTTCTAGTCAGCCAGTTCAGACAGTTCATTCTGCTAAGAACTAATGCAGAAAAATATTTCTTTCAGTAGGGCCAGTAGGATGTAGTCATGTGCCTGATTGCATAAAGTCTTCCACCGACACGCAGAAAAGACTGGGAATTTGTGGCCAAGAGTAAGGTGAGATTAAGTTAGCTTAAACTAATTTAAGCTTTCTGCAGAATGGCAAACTGATCTGAAAGGGAAGAATTTTTTAGGCATAGTACTTAATTTTTATTCTAACCCTTTATTTCACCTTTTTGTTGCTACGAAGGTGCTGAATTAGTTTGCAGCACTTTGGTAATGAATTTACCAGAGAGCATGCAGACATGCCACAGATAGTACAGCCCATAGTTCCAATGGAAGTTTATTCAGCTTTCTGTCAGTGGCAGCTATATCCAGAGTCATCAGCTGGTGTCATGCATATAAAGAATAACAATAAATTTGGACTTGAAGTTTAATACGATCCTATTGCCTATTTTTTTTCTTATTTTAATCAGAGTACAAATCTCAGATGGAGGGATGAAATGCTGAATATCTCTCATACGTATGAATACATCAACAATTCTACAATTCTCACTCATAGGAGTATGGATAGGATTCATAGGTGCTACTATGTAGAACCCAGATGTCAAAATCCAATGAAACTTGTTATTTACCTTAGCCATTAGCCAGAAGTACTACAGTTGCTTCCAGAAGCCTCTTTACAAGAGAATTTTTCCTGTTGTGCATTTTCCAATAGTTTGGTTTTACAAAATAAAAGTATAATAAAACACCCAATTCTTTTCACACCTGAATGTAAGCAAAATACCAAAATTTTTCATCTTGCTCTAATATTAACTAATTAATTAAAGTATTTTTGATTGGAACAAATAACAGTGTTTATAACTGAGATTTTTCAGCACATCAGGCAATGAATAAGTCTTTCATCTAGGGTTGAAGTGCCCCAGAACTAAACTGGTAAGAAAAAAATTAATTACAGATATGTTTTTCCCTAGGAATGACTGTGAAAACTAAACTGGGTTCAAAATGAAAGCAAATATTCTTATTTATTACTTAGTAGAAATGTTAGATATTGTTTCTTTAAAAGCCCCTCAAGTAATGTTTCTTTTACATTTATTAAAGACTAAATTTATGAAAGATGTTTTAAGAGACAAGGTCTCATTATTCAATCACTATTCAATATCCCCATAATCTTTCTTTAATATCTGGGATGTCAATAGGAATCTCTGTTCTGGAAGTACTGTGAAACTTTGTTCACATGAAAGTTTGTTGTATTAGGGATGATTCCAGGCAGAAGTTTTCCATGTGAATTTTGATACTTTTTAGTATTTTCTAAAATTAAGTCATCTTTCTCAGCTTTTTGATTCTTCTGTCTGATAAACATTCAGAAAATTCTTTATGAACATTTTATTTCTAAGTGAGAAACATGGTTTCTCATCAGAAAAACAGATTTTTCTTCTCACTGATGTCTCTGTTGGGCTGACTCCGTGCCCTGTTGCAGGAATCTGTTTTTCCTAGGGAAAGCCAAAGATTTTACTTTAAATACCCTCTCTGAAGCTGAACTTGTGTGCTCTGCAGGGTGGTTATCATTGCATCTCCATGTAGAATTGGCTACAGGGGCAGACTTGCCAGTTTGAAATTGCACTCAGCAACAAAGTACTGACATTCAAAACTAGTAAGAGAAACCCATTCTGTGTTCGCAGAAGACAGAATAGTCACAAACCTTTTAGCTCCTTTGTAAATCAACAGTGAATAAAAGGTGGAAATTGTGGTATTTCAATAAATTGAAAAAACCAATAACTACTGAACATATGGAGTCTTGCTGCTTGCAAAACATACAATATAATTTTCTTGAATTACTCTTTTTAGCAATGGGGTTCTAAGTTCTGTTTTCTAGAGCATAATATCCTTCATATTCCACTATGCTTAACCTTGCCACTCCTGGACCATTTCAGTAAAAAAGTTTTATTTATTTATGGACACCAGCCTCCTCTGTGGAACTCAGGCCTCTGAATCAGTGTAGAGATAGGCCATCATCATACATGCAATGGGTAAAAAACTACTCACCTCATGTGGTTTAAATCAAATAAGGGTTAAAGGTATCTTGGTTTATTAATGACAGAGTTAGCTGGCAGTCAGTGAACTGCAATCAATAGACTATATATTTGGGATCAATATTGGTGGCCCAACAGATAAACCACTGTCCCAAATGCTTGAGAAACATTAAAACAGCCCATTTCCAAGCTTTCTTCCATAGGCAATGCCCCCCTATACTTTCATGCACCCTTGTACCCTCTGGCAGCACAGGCTACTTTCCCTCCCCTCTGTGTGGCTGCAGGTTCCTGTGCAGTGCCTGGTGACCCAAAGGGGCAAGTGAGACAGGTGACCCAGGTGTCCCTGTGTCCCTGCTGAGCAGGGGTGTCCCCACTCCCCCTCAGAGGGCTCGCTGCAGGTGCTCCTGCACCCCACAGGGCCCTGCTGAGCCCAGCCCAGGGATGCCCTGGGGCAGTGCTCCTGGGGTTTTTCTGCTCCTAGGCCTCTATCAACACCCTATAGAAGTTTCTATTTCTGTCACATGGCTTTTCACAGAGTTTCAATAGTCTGTCTCTAATCATGTAGTTACTGTTCAATGTGATTAGTGGTTGTCCTGGAGTTTGTCCATAGCATTATCAGTTTGGGGCTCTCTCAGGGGGGATTGGCTGCCCACACTCCCATCCTGTATTTGGTGTAGTTGTCAACGTGTTGGTAGTAGGGGGACTGCTTAATGGCCTCTGTGGCCTTACCTCCCAAAGAGCTTTCCCATCTCACCTTCTCACCCTGTTGTGTCGAGGAAGAGGAGTGTTTTAGTCACATGTATATCCAATAACAGATGCATTTATTTATGACATGCATGTTCACTTATAACTTTTATGTTTCTTAGATATTTTAAAAAATCATTTTCTATTTTGAAAAATTAAACACATCTGCAGTACACATTGTGGGGAAAACTAAGGATGTTCACTTCCCTGGAAAGGCTAATTGGCTCATCATTCATAAACACTTGACATGTTATATGACACAATATAAAGGTATCATGCATGAATGTCATGCACACACACACATAGAGAATGCATTTTTATATAGGTGGTTTACAAAATTTTTTTGTTTAAGAGGTGAGGCCTAGATATTCTTCCCTTGTGCCTTTACACTTGATTCTGTAACTTGTTATAAATTTAATTTTCTGTTGATCTAGACTTGCTTGTGAGGTGTGTTTTATAAATACTGGTTCCAAGAAGCAATTAATAGACATGATCTTCCTATGAAAAAATATTAGGGTGCAAGGTAAACTACTAAAAAGCATAGAATTGATCTTGAAGGAACACTAAGCTGGTCTGAGAAGCAGCAGACCAACTTATGATCTGTTTGTGTGCTTTGGAGGCAGATATAAAAGAAAAAGGAGGAGCAGAGGTTTTAATGTTCTGCATGCCTAATTTTGCTACCAGTTGGACATGAGACACTTTCCTTTTTCTGTATTTTAAATTAAATTTCTCTATTATCCATTGCTATAATTCCCATATTTGAATGTATTGGAGAGATGAAACACTTGAGTACAAATTGGAACACTGGCTGCATATGCTTGTGCAAAATGGAAATCAGGCAACTATGTATGTTTTCTCCTATACAATTTTCAAGCAATATAAAAATGCTTGAAAGACTGTATACATTTGAAGAACTGGAGGAAAAAATGGAAAGACAAAAGGCTCTATGATTTCATTGAGTCTCCTCATTTTTAAATATATTGAGAAATCATGTTGGAAGAGGGATCTTAGTAATTAATTCAGTCTGAAATATCAGCTAAATTTAACTAATTGCTAAATTGCTAAATATAAAAGTGTTTTGTGCAAGGTGTGTTAAAAATCATGCATATGATCCTCCTGATTGGTATTTTAACTCTAATTTACATTTTAAATTTTAATAAACCATAATTAATCCTTCTCAGAATTTTTGTGGAGGGATGATGTGATTAGAAAAGTCTTTTGATTGACTCAGTAAAATTGTCTGATTTGGGAAAAAGATACTACACTAAGGAAAAGCTGATTATTAATTAGTTATCTAAAAGAAAGGAAATTTCAGCAGCAGTTCCATAAGACATTTGCTTCCAGTAGGTGCACCATATCTGAGTGTTTCTGCTGGATAAAGGGCTCATTCACAAGTTATCCAAGGGCTAACAAAGTTTCTTCTAGTTATAGGAGCTTGGAAGTCTTCTCAAACTTAGACAGACTCATCCTTGCTCTTTAAGCTATGACCTTATCTACTTGCCAGTCTTTTCCAAATCCCCATTGAGTCCTGCTGTGTCCTTTAACATCTGGATCACTTGTTCCAGAGATCTGAGAAAGCTTGGAGTGCCACTGTGAAAATAAAAAGATCCTTTTTCTTAGCTGATAGCAGAAGGCAGTGAAAAAGCCCTTGTAGTCTAGGGAAATAAATCAAAGTGCTTCACCTGGGAAAAAAAGAGTTTTAATTTAGCTACAGCACTTAGCGCATTTTTATCATTTATTTTCCTTAACTCCTTTATAAAACACATGTTCTATTTTAATTTTAAAAGGTAGATTGTCATTACTAGCCAGAACATTTGTCTTTGCAGGCTTCCTTTGAGTTCACTGAGAAAAAGCATTTGAGTACAAAATGCAATTTTGTTTCGCACATCTGGTAGTGGCCTCATTTTCCAACTGACAGTAAAAGTCATATGATCCCATTAGCACCAGGAAATAAAAAGTGGCCCTATATTCCTGTAGAGACATAGTCTGCTGCCATAGAAAGACCCCAATGCAAACAGCAAGTACTTTTCCAACAGCTGAAAATGTATTACAAGAAATAAAATGGCCATTATGTTCTAAGGCCATAAAAGCAGGTGCAACTTACCAAAGGCAAGAACCTAACTGCGCTGCCTGTGCTACTGTGACATTCTCAAAGCAAACACAAGAGCAAATATTGCAAGGATCCATTGGTACGTGAATCGACGCGTCTAGTAGGCTGCAGTGCCATTTTGACTTAGCACAGAAAGTCAGTATGATTGCAGTATTCCAGTTGCAGAGAAGCTCCCACTGAAATCCTGTGTAACCAGGCCTGCAGAGTGAAGTGAAAGAAGCAGACCAATGAAGTTCTTGGTGTTTGTCTGATTGTAACTCCTGAAATCACTACATAGCCCTCTGAAGAAACTCCAGGGTTTTATTTTAGCAGTCATTATAACAGATGCAGTTCTTACACAGCACAGATTTTCAGAGATAATTTTTGTGTGGAATAATAATAGTAAACAACAAATCTTAAACAATTACTATTAATAATTAAGTTGTTTATTATTAATAATAACCACAACAATAACCATAACAATAACAAAAAATTAGAGCTACTCAAAAACATTCTGGAATCCGACAAAAGATGTTCCTCCTTTTTATGCAGTGTAAGGATTTTTAGAGTGCCTTATGGGCTACATTTTCTCTCTTCTCCCAGGAATGCCATGCTCACAGGAAGTATTAGGAGAACACTGATAAAATCACTGCATTCTAGCATTGCAAAAGCAGCTCATGTCCCATGAAGTGGAGCTGTAGAATCTACTGTGCCTGTGCTGGGATTCAAGAACCCTCTCTTTTCTGTTCAGCCCATTTCTTACTCTGCTTTTTCCTACCAGCATATTTAGTATCTGATAAAATATATTCTTAAAAAAGTGTTGTGCAAAAAGCACTTCTTGATAATATTTATTTTATCATAAAAATACCTTTCTCCTAGTAATATGTAAAGCCCAAACCCAGTATTTAAGATTGGAAATATCCTAATTTGGAGCTGAAATACAGAAATGTACCTAAGTCTACTGATTATCAAACACAGATAGGAAGTGAACAAAAAGCTCTTTAATTTTGTCTTGATTAACAAAAACTGATGAACATCTGTACCAAGTAACAGACTTTAAAATTAGAAGTCTAAAGAAAGGCTGCATTAGGAAAAGGATATAAGAAGTGGTATGAGCAGGTATTATAAAAAAGTGCTTGTGCTAAAATATGAAAGTGTAAATTGAAGAAGAAGATAAACTGAAGAACAAGATAGATTCCAGGATATAACTTAGTGCAGGCTACAGCTACAATGACCATGAAAATCCAGTGAATATTTCAAGTCAGCCACCTGAAGCACTCTCAGAAAAAGTACTTTTGCCCATGGAGCAACCACCCAGTGAGGACTGGAATTTCTTTCCTCCTCTTCCTTCTTTCTTTTCAGCCAGTGCATAAAAGCAGATTGCACCCTGTACAATACTGGAGTGAGCAGGGCTGTACTAACTACTAGAAAAATGCACTACTCCGTTAAAAAAATGGCTCCTTATGGAAATGAAATGTTTTCAATGAAATTATAATAGGTTCAAATGTGTCCCAGGCTATTTGAACTATCATAAAGAAAGGTTTTAAACTTTGAAAAAATACAACTTTTTAGGGTCTGAAGGTCAGTGAGGGGTACACAGGATCAATTTATGGCAAGAGTCATGAGAGGTTTTTGATGATATTGATGTGAAATAAAGCACACAGAAAAAAGAGGAAATATCTCTCTTTTCCTAATGATAGCACTGGGCTTTGAAATTAAGCACAGCAGGTAGAGAGAAATCCCATACAGATTTCAGAAGAGGATACATGTCCTGATACTAACTCACACTTCAAATTGCCACGGAGTTAAAAAATCACTATGTTTAGCATTACCTTGAGCTAACAAAGAAACACCTACCAGGCAGCACATCTATTAATGTTGAGCTTCTGTGCAGCATTTAGCAAATCTAAAGCATACAAACATCAGTAACCAGCCCTCTGCATTTTCATCTAGCTGCTGTCAGTGCAAAGAGACTTCTGTTTTGCTGATACGCATCCACAGATTGGGCCTCTATTTGAACTAAAAATGAGGGCTCTTCTTGAAAGTCTCTTTTTTTGAAATTAACAAACTCTAATTTCTATCTTTAAATTTTAAAGAAAATTTTAAAACAAGCCTAAATAAACCTCTCTAAAGTTACAATGTTGTGTTAGACCTTCCATGCTTCGAAGTGTTGTTTTAGCTAAAGACCAATTTTGCATCTAAGAAAAGACAAACAGGGAGATGGTACATCATTGTGCATTTTACTGTGCTTAATTTTCATTGGAAAAGTTACATCTTTCTACATACCCAAATCCTTTTTAAAAAATAGTACGATGAATTAAATTCTCTTTAGTTTTATATGAGAAAATTTTACTGGAGCAGGCAGTTCTCCAGAAAGACAGAACTGTTTATGGAGATGGACAAGGATAATGAAAAAGAAGATCAAGCACATAAATCATTGTCATTAGGGATTAAATAGGATGTGTAATGACCTGTGCAGGTATTAGAAATGCAAGTTGATACTGTGTGAGTCAAGCTGGTTGATCCTTGCAGACAAAAATATTCAAGTTTAGAAAAATATTAGTTGTCAATGAGACTTAAGGCACAGAAATTCTAATGTAAGTCTGAAAAATAAACGTATAGGACTTAAAGCTTAAAACTGCATTTTAAGTATTTGTGAGGAGAAAATGAAGATGCACGAACTGCTAAAGGGGTTCTTTAAAATTTCATTGGCCAGGAGTGAAAGGAGCAGAAGGATGCCAGGAGAAATTTGATTGGTATTTATTCATGATGGTTTCTTGTCCAAAACATGCAAATATAAGGAAACAAAAGTATTTATGCTAAGTGGGACATTCCATGTAAGAATATAGAAATAACTGCTCTTTCCTGGTAGGATACTGGAGGAGAAGGATCTCAGAAGTTCCACTCTGTTGTTTTTACATAGTTTGAGACAAACACCTGAAAATGTCAAGTGGTGGTATTAGACCAAAAATAATTGGAAGAAAAATTGGAGATATAGATAGGTGTCTGTCAAAAAATGTAGCAGCATGTTGAAATTTCAGCTTAGCTAGAAGACAGCAGATCAGTCAGCCTTTGGAGAAAAACCTTTCTGGTAAAGGTGTTACCAAAACATTATCACCATCTCCTTTAGCTCCTTTATTAGCCTGAGGTTGTTCAAGAGCTCCCTATCCAGGCCATTGGGAAAGGTGCCAATTTTCTAAAAAATCAGATTTGTTCCTGAAGTAATTTAAAATGCTGACTGGCTGTGAACAACTGAACCTAATTTTGTGTTTTCACTGCAAAACAGCATTTAAGTAATGTCAGCAAAGGTCATTTGCTGGAATTAAGTCAGTTAAATGCCTTAAATGTTTTTTAATCTTTATTAATGTCATGTGCTGACATGATAATGCTATAAAATGTCAGTGTGGGTTTTGTTTAATATATTGTAGAGAACAAAATCTGCCACCCATTCACACATGGTCTGGAACCAGCTATCCACTCTCTACATCAATCAGTCTATAGAAAATATGAATTTTGCAGATGGTGTGTGCTATTACATTATGTTCATTGGACTATTTTGGAATTCAAAAGTGTTTGAAATCTGGAACCACTTCTTGTTTCATTTTTTTTCCCCTGGTTTTCTTTTTATATATATATAAAAGATATTTTTTTTCATTTTGGCAGAATAATTCTTTTCGTTTATACAGATAAATGAATTATTTTCTGTCTAAAAATTTATCTTGCTAAACAAGTATACAGCATGTTTGCTCAGCTTAGATGAAGGCAAATGTCAGGATTGTGCTCTGAGAGGAACAACTCCATTTCCATGTATCTGTACCATGTCTAATATTGTGATGGTCTCATGCTGTGGGAAGATGACTGGGGGTAAAATTATAAAAAACTGGGTAGTAACATTAACGCGCAGCTCCATCCCAAAGTTCTTCACTTGCAAGGTACAACCACCTCTCCCTGAGCATGCATTCAATATTTTCTTGACTATATCTTATGATGGAAGTGAGAGAGTTTTACAAAAATCAGTAACAAAAGTGCATAAGTTCAGAGTCATTCTGGTTCTGCCTATGTGTAAAGAAATACATCTACATAATAATAAAGTATAAAAGTAATCTAGGAATGGGGAGAAGATAAGGAAAACTCCACCATACTTTTTAGGATTAGTTGACAGCTCGAACCTGACTTTTACCCTGCCTCAGATGCGTCTCCCAGGTTAGTAGGGACACCTACTGAATATGAACCTAGCTCTATGCACCCTAAATGATTACCTGAACTAACCCATTCATGATTAGAACTTTTCTGTATATTGTGTTAAATTTGCCTTTGCAGTCAGTCACTATGAATGGCAACCATTGAACGTCAACCTGTTAGTTTTCTATTATCAGTAATGTGTGTTATTCCTTAAACTGATTAGCCTGAGTGCTTTGAAGGTTCTAGCAGTCACCAGGAAAGGATAACACACTCAGAAAAAGTGGGAACACCTGCGAGGGTTGTTGCTCTTTTTAAGTTGACTCCAAAATGTTGCCCTTGAATATCTTCAGACAAGTGCATTGAACAGCGCTCTGAAGCAGCAGACTGCGAGTGGAATCCCTATAAGGGGCTGTTTCACATCTGATGGAGGAATTCTGAAAATGTATGTTAATTTTATTCCTAGTACTTTCAAATTTCCCTTTTCTTCATTTTTCCTACTATAAAGCCGGTAACTACAGGAAAACCTGTAACTAAAGAGAAAAAATAGACTTCACATTTGTTTTTGGTTTTTTTTCCATGAAAAGATTTCAAACAATGCAAAGTAAGCTTAAGTAATTTTTGTATTTTTTCTAACCTATGTTCTATATTTTTCCAGTAGAAGGAATAAAAAAAGGTGAGACAAAATACAAAACCAAGCATTTAAAATTACATGCTCCAAAGCAAACGAAGTGTGGAATGGTCTAAATTGATTTTTCTCTTGAGTAATTAAAAGGAGAAACATTTAAAATTAAATCAAGACTTCTAGTTTTCCTCTACCGTACTTCTTTAGCTCTCATTTTCAGATAAATTACATTATTTAGGATTTCACCTTTTTTAAACTGAGCAGAGGTGTACATAGTGCAGATATGCCCTAAGGTCACAATAGGTTTGGCCATATGTATGATTTGCAAAAAAAAAACCCAAATCAAACAACCCCTCTGCTCCTTATCCAAATAGACTTTAGCCTAAACAGTAAAAACCAGAAGAGCCATGAGAAAGTCTGTATTCAGATTTCCTGGGTGACCTTGGCAAGGCCATTTTAACAAGTTCCTTACTAGTTTAATATGGAGAAATTACTTCCATTTTTTCACTAAGATGTACATGCAACATCAGTTTTGGTTCTTTTTTGAGACTGTAGTTATGACAGCTTAATAAGGATTTATTGTCTAAACAAGGAGGTCAGTATTGGCTTTGAACCCAGTACTGAACCTTGCCTTTTGAAGCTTTTTATCCCTTGCCTGCTCAAATTCCCATTAATTTTGTCTTGAACATCATTATTTAAACTTCCTTTTCCTGTGAAACTTAAATTATGTATTTTTTTTCCAGGGGAAAACACAGTTATTGTTGACATAGTCAGGTGGCGAACCATATAAAAATAATTAAATGAACCCCAAATGCCCTTTACTTTAAGGCCAACTCCTTTTACCTTTTTTAAAGGGAAGAGAGTTGCAAGTGTATTTGTCATGTCCTGCAGAGCTCTGCACACAGTCATCCAGTTTCTCAAATAATATTCAAATTAGCTTCAAGCCTAGCAATTACATTTTCCCCAGAAGTAAAGTAATGACATTTTTATCTTAATTTTGCTTTCCCATCTATGTGCTTCATGCTGTATCCTTCACATTAGACTTTGGGATGTAGGAAAATTATGTAAGTCTGGAGTTATCATTGAGGAAATGTACTTTGCTGCATCACACAATTCAATTTAGATTAGAGAATGAAAATACTATTTGGCAGAAATGAAGAGTGGAATCTAGTTTTAAGAGTTAACATACTAAATGAAAATTGTATGCAGTATGAACAAATAATTCTGAAACATCTGTAAAGATGTTTTAAATGCAATCAGCAATTCCCACATCCTCTCTTTGCATATAGGGAATATGTTATCAGATCTTTCATGTAAGTCCTGACCTGCTGCTGGACTCACAGAAAGTGGTACTGTCAGAAGTGCCAAGCTTTCAGCAAGCCCTCTTAGTTTCCGTGGGAACTTCTGAACCAATAATCTTCAGAAAATCAGGTCAGTGAGACTGCACTTCTGTGTGTGTGGTCTGCTTGGAACCTGTGCTTCAGTTCAGTAACTCTTTGATTTTGGAGGTAGGACAAAAAGTCCAAGACTTTTATTCAGCACACACCCACACACACCCACACACACCCACACACACCCACACACACCCACGCGCATCAGAGCAAGACCTCTGCAACCTTGCTTTGAAAATCTTGACTTATGGATTTGTTCAGCTTCTGAAAGAATGAGATGAATAAATCACAGTGAATTCTTTTATATTCTGTCACTACTGATGTGACCTCTAGAGTTATTATCTCATGACAGATAAAACTAGTGTCCTCCTTCTGTGTCAAAATGTCAAGGAGGAATTTTTTCTTTTTTTTTTTTTTTAAATTAAAAAAAACCCAAAACAAAAAAAAAAAAACCAAGCAAACCAAGGATCTCTTTCCTCATAACGTTCCTGATAATTTGAATATTATGTATTCGTAGAGTAAAATAAAATCATTAGCTAAAATATATAGTAACTTTGCAGCAACAGTAAGAACAGTAGCAGAACCAAAGTCAGAAGCCTTGCAAAGTCCTGTTGAAAGGTTACATTTATAGACCTCTTTATCTCAGATTTTTTTTCCATGTTTCTATTTTAATTGTAGTTTGATGAAACTTCTTTCCTCACTCTATCATACACAGAGATCTATGCTAGTCTCCATTTAAAAAAGAAAACAACTGAATTTGGCCCTTATACTGATGGAAATATTTGTCAAAACCAACAGACAAGACAGAAAACAATTCTCTTAATAAAGATAGCACGAAATAAGCAAACAGAAATAATAACATCTGGTTGTACTGACACCAAAAGAGAGAATAAAAATAATCGAATCAGCTATCTGAAGAATCCTGTGAAGCAAAGAAACAAAGATGAATATTGGCCAGATTAATTTAGCACAGGCAGTTAATAGTGGTGAACAACAACTCTTCCAGCGCATACTCTAGTAGAGGTTTTTAAGAAATATCACTTTGTCTCAACCAATGGCACCAACATTGGTCCAAGGCTTAAAATATATAATGTTACTAATTACGATTTCCACAATAGCAGAAATCACAGTTGTCTTACTGTAATTGTAAAGGCAATCTTTTATTTGATTTCATTAACTTTTCCAGGATTCCCAGACTTGTAAATGTGACTATAATGTATCAAATACATTATGTATCAAAATTTGCAATTGAAAAGCCATTTATCTGTACAGTCCAGGATGAAGGTTCCTCTCAATCAGTCTGCTAAATATATTTCCTTGTCATGTGCTGACTGCATCCAGAAACACACAACTATAAGTAGGAGAACAGGCATCAAATGGTGATGGCAGAGTGTATTGCTAGGAAAAGACTTGGAAAAGTATTGGTCTGGGAACCTGTTCCATCCTAAACTGTCATATCACATTGGGTAGAGGAAGTCTAGGGAAATCTTGCATTTTAGCAATCTATAAAACAGGGTGTAAAGTGAGGGAAGAAGTATACTGGATATTCATAATTATTCAGGGCAATGAGATCAGGACAGGCTGTGAAGAATTACAAAGGACTTTATGAAATATTATGATTAGATAGTCAAGTAAGAGGTGGAAATCAGTTTTATGAAAAAATAATGCATCAGTAGAAATGTGCTGTTGGCACTTTGGATGGACATTTGAGGTTCTGTCCTGTAGTTTCTGGAGCAAAACAGATCATTCATGCCATGGGAATGAATTCATTTATTTATTTATTCCCCCCATTCCTCCATCCTGCCCATAGTGTGCCATTTTAATCTCCTCATCCTAATAAAAGACAAATTAAGAGGTTCAAAGAAAGCTGATGGGAATGATCAAAAGTAGGAAACAGTTTCTGTGTGAGGCAGGACTCCCTTGCTGAGCCTGCTGCAGCCCAGACAGGGCTGATGTAGAGGGGATATGAGAGAGATCAGCAGAATTATGGGAGACACAGAGAGCAGGGTTAGAAGCTGTTCATTACCTCTGTCAGTAGAAGAGCCAGGGCATTGCAGAATATTGCTCCCATGGAAATTCTTTCCAGAAGATTTTAAGGAAGTGGATTCACAGGATACTTTGAAAGTTCTTGGAAGAGAGATCAGATAAGGAGGATTAAATGAAAATCCAACATCAGTCTCATGAGCCCCTCTCAGCACAAAACAGGCAAAGGCTAAGCAAGAGAGACCAAAAATGTCTACTCAGTTTTTCCTTTCCCCAGACTCATGTTCAGTGCTACAGTTGGGGACAGGATGATGGTAGGTCATTTTTCTCATCCAGTACAGTCATTTGTAGGTGACAAGAACTTGATGTAATTTTGTAAATCTTATTGCTTATATGCAAGCCCTATTTCTAGTCAAAGATGTACAAAATTGAATTGATAGGTGAATGCAGTGAGGTTTTCTTTATTCTCTGAGAGAACAGTGTGCTTATTTAAATTTCACAGAAAAGAAGTTTGAAAAAAAATCCACTCACATTTAAAAAGAAATTAATTATTTAAGGTGCTGCTCAAGGAACTGAAATGTAAAGCATTTTAAGTGGAAGGGAATTTGAATTTGCACATCTTTGAATAGCAAAATCCACAGATGTTTCCAAATAATGGGCAGAAAAAATGTTTGGACTCATAAACTATCACTCCAGACCAAATGACAATCTCATAAATGTTGTGCAAAGTACTTTCCTTGCCTGTTTGATTTTAATTCATCTCTGGCTATTTCTGATGAATAAATAAACAGATATATTTGTACATCAAATATTACTGCATATACAGATATTATTACTACTTATAGTACAAGTAAACAAAAATTGAGAGTCTGCAGCTGCAAAATGTTTAATTCATTGAATTCTTCAGATTCTATAAAAGAGGAGCTGGGATCTCTTAAAGAATGTAAAATTACTTATTGCAGTAAATTACTGAAAGTCCTATATTGGACACCTGAGGTATTATTTTTGGGGCATAAATATACAAAAAAACCCACATAAAGTCAGACACCTGAAGAATATTCCTTTATTTTCTTGCTACCTGGAACATCTGTCTGCTTCCATAAGCAGAATTATATGCCCTCTGTTTCCACAGCAAACCATTTCAAAAGGAGTCAGTAAACAAAACATTACTTGGAAACTTTAAACATAACTTTACCATATGTGTCCGATTACAGCATCTCTTTTGTTGTTCTCAACTCAGTGAATTCACCGAGCAAGGCTTTATTGGCAAGCTACCAGATCACTAGCAATTTCATTTGTTTGGAGATATTTATAATTTCAATTATTTACATGCACTAGACTTCAACTGCCAGAGGTATTTAGACTTTAAAATGGGGCCCAGAAGGATCATTTTGATAACACTCAGATGATTAGCTGAGCAAAGGCTCTTTCTCCCTTAATTGGTTGCAGGCAAAGAGTGCAATAAAGTCCCTTTATGAGCTTGTCACTGATTTGGGTACAAATGATGTAGCAATATTACACAAATTAGCTGGAACTAAAATCCCCCAGCACAGAAGTTTTCTTTTTCTTTCTCTTCTTAATAGAGTTTCTTAGTAACATACTCTACCTAGGCATAGAGAAAAAGACCATTAAAAAACAAACCTCTCAGGAAGCTGTGAACAGAGGGATTCTAGTAAGTGACACCTCTGCAACTTGGCTGTCTCCTGATTTAAGTTCACATCTATTTAATTTTTATTTTAATATAAATTCACTGTACATCTCTGAGAACAAACCTTCATTGGTGGTTTGACAAATCAGATACAAGTGATTATTGTGCTCTAGATGACAAATCCGAGTGACATGCAAGAATGTCCTGTGTGATCATGTCCATGGCCAGAGTAACTCAGCCAATGGAATAAAATTTTTGGCCCCAAAGTTTTTTTCTATGAGAGGTACAGATTCAGCAACAACTGACTCAAGTGCTTTCTGTTTTAATTTCTTCAGCCTCTTTCATGTCTTCAAAATTATAAAAATCCCATCGGTTTAAAAATTAATTTACATCTACGGAGTGATGGAAAGATAGTTTAAGCAGCACAGTCTCAGACAATCCAGCATGCAGAATCTTGCAGATATGCTTCCCCCTCATGTACAGCATGACAGCAGTGAATAAATACACTGATAAGGGATGGTGCATTCTGCTGGAAAAAATGGTCATAATGGAGGCAGATTCACCTTTACAATGAAAAGGAATTTAAGAAAAAAAATATTTCCTGCTATATCATAAATTTCATAATCTCCCAGAAAAGGATGGCTTAATATAAAAAAATTAATAAGATTTAATAAGAAGAATTAATAATTCTTATTCATTTAATAAGAATTCAATTAAAAATATACCCTTTAAAATGAAGGAAATTATTTTATTTTCATTTTTTCACCACATATTCATTGCATAGTGTTCTAAGTACACAAGAAGATCCAAGGGAAAATAAAAAATCAATGAGATTTTATTTGAGGATACAAAGCAAGTCTTCATGGAAATTTAATTTTTTTTTTTTTGCAGTCATTATAATCAGTTACACTTATCTGATATGATATGCTATAAAGTAGGAATGGTGTACCTAGTGATACTTGTGAGGTTTGTACATCAAAGTTGAGCATTGCAATATTCCTAATGTCCTCATGCAACCAGGATACATTTCCTTCTTTCTTTTCAACATGCATAATTCAAATGCTATTTCTCTCTTTTTATGCAATTTTCTTGCCAAGATTGATAGACTGTAGTATTTTCAAATTCAATATCAAAATCCTCAGTTGGATTTATTTCCCATTTACTCCTGTTCATTAAGGATATAGTTGATCTTGTTGAAAACGGAAAGAAATGTCATTTCAGCCAGAGCCTCATGAATAATGTTCTGGGTTTACACAACAGTAACTCAGCTCTTTGAAAAGCAGAGATTAATAATCATGAGAACCTGGAAGTTTTCTGTCAGTTAATTGGTGCTTAGCACTGCATAACACATATTATAAATGAATGGAAATAAAGGAGAATCACAGAATCACAAAATATGTTGTATTGAAAGGCATCCGCGAGAATCACTGAGTCCAACTCTTAGCCCTGCACAGCACCATCTTCAAGAATCACCCCATGTGTCTGAGAGCACTGTCCAAACACTTCCTGAATGCTGTCAGGTGCTGTGACCACTTCCCCTGGGAGCCTATTTCAGGCTCTTCTTCACCCTCTGGGTGAAAAAGTTTTTTGTGATATCCAACCCAAACCTCCACAACTTCAGCCATTCCCTCAGGTCCTGTCACTGGCCACCACAGAGCAGAGATCCGTGCTTGCCCCTGCTCTTCCCCTCACAAGGAAATTGTAACTGCAATGAGGGTTCCCCTCTTTCTCTTCTCCTCCAGGCTGAACAGACGAAGTGACCTCAGCTGTTCCTCATACAGCTGCCCCTCAAGGCCCTTCACCATCTTTATGGTCTCCTTTGGAGTTTCTCTAATCGCTTACGATCTGTCTTATATTGTGGCAGCCAAAAGTGCTGCCACACTCAGAACTGCTCAAGATGAGCCCACCCCAGTGCAGAGCAGAGTGGGACAATCCCTTCCCTTGCCCAGCTGGTGATGCTGGGCCTGATTGCCCCAGGACAGGGTTGGCCCTCCTGGCTGCCAGGGCACTGCTGACTCTTGTTGAACTTGCCACTGACCAGGAGCTCCAGGTTCCTTTCTGTGGCACTGCTTTCCACCAGCTCATTCCCCACTTTATCTGTACATCCAGGGTTGCCCCATCATAGGTGCAGAATGCAGCATTTTCCCTTGTTGAATTTTATATGGTTGATGTTTGCCCAGTCCTCCAACTTGTCTAGGTCTCTTTTTAGGGCCTCCCTGTCCTAAAGCAGTCAAAAGCTTCTCTCAGTTTTGCATTGTCTGTGACCTTGCTTAGTATCTCTTCCAGTCCTACATCCAGGTCATTAATGGCAATGTTGAAGAGCACTGAGATGTTTTGAAATAGCATGTACTATTTTAATTGTTACAGCTGAGTTTTAAATCAATATTTGAGTAAATGTAAAAGAGAAAGAAATCTTCTAAGTTTTACTTAGTGTGCTCTTGCACGAGATGAGGTTGCAAACCCAACAGTCACACTGAGGTCATGATATCCTGTTTCTTACACGACCGTCATGTCTCAGAGAAGCAGGGGAAGGATGCAGAGTAGATTCTCCCCAGATCACCTCTGCACCTAAAGACAGAGTACTCTTGTACTCTTGTGATATCTAGTTAGAAAGATTCTTTGGTTACTGGCAATAATTGGAGTGAAGTTAAACCCTTCCCTGAGGATCCCATGCTCTATGAAGATGCAATGGGGATGTAATATCCATGCTAATAAGAATGAAGCCAAAGTAGAAGAGAATATTCATGGAATAAAATACCGTTTTGAGCAGGCCTGAAAGTCCAGCTTCTGTTTCCTGAGACTCATTGCATGACTTAGCACAGTGAATTATTTTCTGAGAGAAACTCAAGTAATCAAAATGGTGATTTTTCAAATCTGGTGTAAATATTTCTGCAAGTTTTAGAGAGGTTTCTGACTTTTTGCCCAAAGATAACTTCACTGTTATCTTTGTGTTTCTGTCAATCAGAAAAAAAAATAAATTATTAAAATGTTAATTTTATTGAAAAAATACTTTTATCCAAAACCAGACTCTTTTAGAATAGTAAAAGAACACATCATAAAATATCTGAACATCTAATATATCATATACATAATCTAATCTTTAAATAAACATATGTCACTCAAATTTCTATTGACCAAATCAAAATAGGAGTGACTTAATATTAATTTAGAAAGTGAATTAAGCAGCTTGCGAGCATATTAATCTTGTCTTTGTCCTTGAGTACATGACCCGTGTGTCAATCTGATGGAGGAAATACAAACTCATGGTTTTTATGGTTATTATGTTTGCTTGTTCATCCTTCTACTAAAATGATACAAACACATTCTCAATGTGATATACTCCAGTTTTAGAGAATTAATTAAAAATGGCATAGGGTGATGCCCATAACTGTGATAATCAAAGTCAAAATAGAAATTGAATCAATAAATCAACACATTCAAATGCTCAAAATATTAATACAGCAGATATCAAGTCAAATGACTCCGTGTTACTCTTGTATTGAAAAATTTTAATAAGTAACTTAACAGTCATTTTAGCAGTTAACCAGTGCAATTAGCTGACATATTCAGAGAGGAATGAAGTGTTTTGATTTTATATTTTTATGCTTGCTTTGAAGACAGAACATGCGACAATATCTTGGTTCATCTTCACCATTCCTTATATCTAACTATCTTTTTCCCCAATTCCCAATATAATACAGATTCATCATGAGATGTCTGGAATTTGGAGTGCATGAAATACCATTCAAATAAACAGCAGCTTTATCATCTTGTGTTCCTTTAGGTTGGACAGAACAACAGAAACTTCTAGAGAAGATTCTTGCTTTCCCAAAACCACATGGTGTGGCTTTGTTTCAGATATTAATAAACTGCAGCTGAAAATATGGATCCATGAATTTAGAACAGGCAGTGTGGCCCAGAATTTTCAGAATGAGCAATTTTTGGGTCCTAATTAATTATAAAAGTGTCCTTAAATAATTTTTGTTTTTTAATGAATTGAAAGCTCTCCCAGCTGTAATCTATGTAGATGTTTTTCCAGGAACAAAAATACCAAGAGTGATTTAGATGCATGCCTGGAATTTTGATTATGATTTTTTTTTTCTTTTTGCAGGACTTAATTCAATAATTAACCTCCTTCTTGAAAACAAAAATTCTAAACAAAGAAATCTCACAAGCGTGTATCCTTCATAATTCTGTATTCCAAAGAATAATTTTCCTATCCTAAATAAGGAAAATAATTGACAAAACTTTCACTGTTTTATTACTTTTTTTAATCTAGAAAAAAAGGAAGTTGATATTACATTTTATCACAGTAATTTATGTCCATAATTAAAAACTTAATTCCCTCTCAAATCAGCTCAGAACTAGATCTTGTCCATCACAGAAATTACATGTGTTTTCTGACCTACTTACATACAAAAATATGTAAAGTCAACTAATTTACTGAGGAATTTATTTCCCATTATTGAACGGCATGATTAAAGAGTATTTTTTTAAAAATAAACTGGAAGGAATCTGCTTTCTTCATATTTAGTCTGTGGTTCTTTTAAGATGTGCTAAACTGAAGAAAATTATACTCCCTATATCTTTGCAGACATTGGAAAGAATAAAAAAAAGTCCTTAAAACTCAAGGAGTACAAGTGTATTAGTGTTGAAGAGTAAAACACAGAACCCAAACAAAGTTATCTAGAGAAATTCCTATTAGAAATCATAAACTTGTAGGAGACAGAGCATCCTATTTAACAGGCAGAAGTGAAGTTGATAATTTTCAGAATTTCCATTCACTGTGGGATTTTTCAAGTTTACTAATTGCTGAAAGACATTTGCACTTGGACAAAGGAATTTCCATTCCCATGTTGAATGTTCACACAAAGATATTAAATTATTGCATACATCTGCAGCTGTTAGGAGCATTGGTTTTGTTACAAATGCTCTTGTGGAAGTTCTTAGAAAGAATGTCAAGCATCTTTGTGAAAAACTAGGTGTTATGTCTGATCTGACAAAAAACTCCTAGCACTGATTTCTCAATTGAGAAGAACTGCACAGCTTATGCAGGCCATGGAAGACAGGATGGATGGTCAGTAGGGTGCTCCCTGAGCAGTCAGGAAGAGAATTCCAACTTTTTAATACTCCTTTACTTTATTGGGCTGTGAGTAATCTTGGATTTCAGGCTTGGGAAATTTCTCGTGTCCATTTAAATGAATCACTTTTATCCATAAATCAGGGTAGTCTGCCTTGAACCATTCCATTTACACATGTAATTGTATCATCTGTTGTTTTTTTCTGTCCCTCTCACAGACAGTGGCTCTGCAAAGAAGTAGGGCTTGAGGGGTTTTTTTTCTGTCTTATATAATACCTAATGGTGCATGGTTACAGAAAAATTCTTCCTTTTCAGGAAATATTGACCTAATCTTCTGCATGCACGAACAGTAAAAGCACTCCTACTGGTTTTAGTGAAACCTGATTAGAAAATATGATAAGAAAAAAGTTTCCTTTGCTTTACAAATGTATTGGACCAAAAATTAATAATTTGTCCTCAGGGTTATTAGTCACTTCTGAACATTTGATTACATATCTTTGTATAATAACAATAAGCTATGGTCTCAACAGCTTTCAATATTTTAACACGGAGAAAGAATGCATGCTTCTATTCACAGATGAATGCTAGGTCTATAAATTGTTTAAGTTTGAATTGCTGTGAGCATTAGAGTAACA
This sequence comes from Regulus satrapa, assembly GCA_013396955.1. NCBI lineage: Eukaryota > Metazoa > Chordata > Aves > Passeriformes > Regulidae > Regulus > Regulus satrapa. Next base: position 24,913 of record VWZN01012730.1, on the reverse strand, counting down.
AAACATTAAATCCTATTTGGACATTGCAGCAATTTAGATTAGAATTCTTCTGATAATATTTCACACATTCCATAGCCATCTATATGCTAATATTTCCAACAAATTATCAAATGTTATTCTACACAACCTTTTTTCCATAAATGACCTGTCATACTCATAATGGCATCTGCATTTGGTGACGGTTTATTTTATCTAGCAAAAACTGCAGGTCCATAAAGAAACTAATTATATACTTTCACGGTTGATAATATGGTTTCTAGTTTTATAACTAGTAATATGCAAACTGATTCACTACAAAAAATTATCTTTAAACTCAAGGGATTTTCAGGGAGCTGGACCAGTTTTATAAATGATAGAAAAGATTTCATAGTTGTTACTCTAAGGCATCACTTTTTGAACTTTTGTGGCTATTCTGAATAAAGTTTGTTCATCTATTTCAGGGGTTTGTCTAGCATTTCTATTTCATAACACATGTACTTTCTAAGCTTTGACTGCAGATCCCACAAAATAACTAGAACTAGAGATTTCATCTCCTCTATGCAGAACAAAGATAAATAGTTCAAGACTCCCAAAATGAATCCAAGAATTACATCACATCTAAGAAAAAAATCAAAAAGACTGTCCTGGTCTGGAAAGGAGCAGGAAGCAATACCATAATTATGGGGTGAACCTGAGCTGTAATGTTCCCCTGAATGCTTTGCACCACTGAGTTCAAACTCAACAGCCCAAGGCCAAGTTGCTCCTTCCTCAAAGGTGTAATGATACTTTCAGGCAAGTTAACATGATTAACATAATTTGGCACCTGCATCTCTTTTTTCTAGGTAATGTCAATGTCTGATTAAAGTGATAAAAACTGTCATCTTCCAAAGTAAACATTTTTATTCAGCTTAGAATTTATAGCATATGAATGCATATATATATATATTTTTTTTTTCTCTTAATTCTTAATTGATAAATTTTGAGAAATTAAATAATCTAATTGTGTGTCTGGGGAAGATGGAGTTCTTGGACAATGCTTCTTCTTTCCAAGGCCTTCCACAGATTAATGATGAACCTTCAGCCTCTCTATCCTTATCAACTTTACTATTGAGCTGAAGAACCTCCTTGGTAGAATAATCTTTGTCAACTGTATCTCTCTTGTTAGGAGAGAATAATTTGTCATTAGGATATTGAAATACCATTGTCAATCCTCTTCCTTTATTATTCTTGTCATTTCCTATTGACTTTACTGCTACAACACTCTTTGGATGTAAAATCATCCAAAACACTGTGATAGACCTGGATTGATTTCTGTCTGCTAAGGATTGAAGTTTACTTATTCAGAACAAAAAAATAAATATGAGGGCAGGCCAATTTACAGTTAACAATTAGTATTTGCTTATATATTCTGAGACAGCCTTGTGTGACTGGGTAATATTGTTTAAAAGATAAAAAATAATGTTGTTTAAAAACCAACATATTGAAAGTATTTGTAAGTAATATCTTAGATTTCCCACATGAATGCAATATGAAAATAATTCACTTTGAATTCTCCCGAATTTGGAAACTTTTAGCTCTGTAGCAATCCCAAGTAGCTTAATAGATGTTATAGATCCAGATTTCCTGAATATTCCTCTTTCTAAATGTTTGCACAATCCAAGCCTGCCTTTGTCATTTTATCATTACATCTTCTGTTCTCTGCTGAGATTTCAAGATCCAGGATCACTTTCATGTGAGTGGCTGATAATGGGTTTTGTTGCTTAAATATTGGGGTAGAACCTAGAAAGAACTTCTTGTAAGAAGTGTGCACTGAAGTACACTTTACTTCACAATAATTTTTCTTTCCTATAAAAAAATACATAAATGGTTAAATCTCTTCTGTGTCATCTACAACATATTAAAAAAGTCAAGCACAATATGACCTCCTTAGGGCATCCAGCTGTTACAACTGCAAATTCTAGCACTGAGTTACATGGAACCAAAAGACTTTTTGAATCAAAGTTTGTAATTACAAGAAGTTACCATTCTGTTCCCCAGCTAAGGAATGTGCAATCACTAGACCAGGCTAAATCTATTCCATGGGACGTCTGTACACCTCTTTGAAAATTTGGAATCACCCTACTGATTTTGGGGCTAATCAACATGCTAAATTACACTCTGATTTTTAGTTTTGTGCAGTCGCAGCCTCTGATTATTATCTCATAGCTTAGAGGCTCTAGGGCTCTTTCTTTGTTATAAGTATTTATTATGAAATTGATGGATGAAACTTGGGTGTCCATCTAATTGAGGAATAAAAGAAGTCATTGTCCTAATCTTACTCTTTAACTAGGTAAGAGATTTCAGCAGTACACAGTGCATATTCTAGAGTCTTTGGAACAAACACTGAGAAAATAAACTTCATTGCAGTAATTAACAAATGTATTCTCCTCCTTTTCTAAGACAAATATATCTAAAATTTATCAATCATTTTGAGATTCAGAGGCTTTTTCTGAGCTTTTTCAGTTGCAAGTTAAGTTGTTTCTATTTTACATTGGGGAATAGTTTGAGCAAAACTACTCACATCTTTCACTACATTGTTTTCTCTTCCACTCCTCCCCAAAAGGAACCATCAAATCCCATTTCCACAGAAAAAAAAAAAAAATAGCAGTTAGATTTAATTTTCTTGAATACAATTATAGCGTAGGTACCTAGTAAAATTAAACCATCATAATAGGAAGCTGTGGGTACAAAAATTATGTTTTTGAAAAATCTGTTCTAAGTTTAAAAATAAATATTTGTTTTTATGCATAGTAATCCATATACTTAGAACATTTTTTCCTTAATTATTTCAAAAAGTAAATGATGGACTTGAGAAAAAGCCCAAACACAGAAAAATAGGAAGAATAGATCTCTCTCTTTTTCAGGAAGAAAGTTAGTCAAATAACAGTGCAAAGGTGGCAGCATCTACATGAGCTAAAATCAGACAAATGTATTTCAGGTCAAACTTAAAAATGCAGTCACATGTAACACCATTGTTTGATGGATTATTTAAATGAGGAGAGAAAAGAAACAGAGAGATGAAAGGATAAAACAGTATGAAAGAGACAGAGTGTGAAGTAAAGGAACCATCAGATAGAGAAAAAAAATCCACAAATCCCCTGGAACAGAAAAACAATTACAGATAAAGATGTAAAAAGTGACAAAAGGACAGAATGTAATGTACTTGGAACTGAAATGAAATGTAATGGTACAAACAGCATGATGGAAATCCTCTACTTTGTATTCCTTTCATCTGAATGCTGTACATAATTAATTTTCATTTTTTGAGATACGGTTTCAAATTTTCTACCTGTATTTCCTGTCTGGCTTTCCTAATAATGATAATAGTTATACTTTAAGACTCTTCCAATTCACACAATTGTCAAACACTTCCTCAGTTTTCATACACCAAAGATTTTTTTATTTTTCCAGGATCTTGGAAATTTGCTTCTGATTACAATTGGGTTATTCCAATATCTTGTCTTCTACAACAGACACTTGACATTTCGATGGGGGAAATTTAAAGCACAGGGCGAGCCACTGATTTATGTCTCCCAGTCTCTAAGTCTAGGGATTCTGAAGTCAGAGGTTACATCTACACATTTTTATTTAATAGAATTGACAAATTAATTTTATCTTTTCACCAGTAACATCTCATAGCATTGAATTTCATAATAAAGGCACATATTATTATAAAAAAAGTAAATCTACTCTCTCTCCTTTAATCTTGAATTATGGTTAGTGAAAATATTTCTCCAGTAATTTATCCATAACCCTAATGATATTATATTCCTATACAATGTTGCTTCCTGTTTGCCTGTTTCCAAGCTGAATGGCCCTAGACAATTTTGTCTACGTATTTGTCTGTTTTGAAGAAAAGAAGGCTGAGGTCTGACCTAATTGTTCTCTGTGGCTTCCTAGGGAGGGGATGTGGAGAGAGAGGTGCTCATCTCTTCTCCCTGGTATTCAGTGGATTCAGGATTCATGGGAATGGTTCAAAACTGCACTGGTGAGTTTAGACTACATATTAAGAATTATTTCTATATAAATAAGATTGTCTTAAAAGAGGTAATCAATGCCTCAAGCCTCTTACTGTTTAAAAGACATGAGGACAACACCTGCAATAATGTATTTTAACTTCTGGTCATCCATGGAGTGGTCAGGCAGTTAGACTTGATGAATGCATGTCCCTTCCAACTTTAATGTTCTATTCTATTCTATTCTATTCTATTCTATTCTATTCTATTCTATTCTATTCTATTCTATTCCATTCCATTCCATTCCATTCCAGTCCTTCTGACCTTATCCAAACCCTTAAACTAAGTAGCTCTTACTTTTTTACCAGACTTCATGCAAAAGTGGATTTGCTTCTCCATCCATATATTTATTATATATAACAACCCTTCTGGTTCACATTTTGCATTAACTTCTTTCATCAATAACTCCAGGATACTTGTTCTTTTGTGATATCTTCTCCTCTTACAGTCAGTGATTTACTCCTCCATCTAACATCTGCTTCTCTGTCTCATATTACTGTCTAGTTTCATTCTATCTCCAAATGCTCTGGCAAAGATCAAATGCTAATACATTTCAGGCAATAACATCACATAACGGACTTTTCAGAAGTTCAAGACTTATCCCAAAGCAGCAGTCTTTCAAAAATTCCTTGGAATGCTCCAAGTTCACTTCCTTCAAACTTTCAACTCAGATCAGGCACAGTGCTACCAACAGGCTTGGAAGACTTGTATGATGGTGGTATGTATGCCATTCCCATTGCAGAGCAACTGATATTGCTAAAATTCCACCTATATTGTTAGAGATAAAAATTTGACCTAGGAATTAGAGATAACTTTAGTTGAATCAATATTCACATTATGCTCAGAAAGGCTGATTTCTGAAAAGCAATGTTTTTTTTAAAAAAAGAAACTACTTATATCAAATTCTATTCAAACCTGTGCAGCCTGTGCTGAACTGAGGCCAAAGACTGCTTTAAGTTCCCCAAAGAGGTAACATAAAGCAAATATATGCACACATCCCCAAATGAATGCTTTAATTATTTTTCCCTACCCTCTGGCTTGTGAGAAAATTATGATCAGTTTTTCTTTCTCAATACCAGCACTTGGAGATGTTCTTTAGCTGAGCTTCCAATACCTGGGTTTATTCCTGAGACTCACTAGTTAAATGTATGTGCCACAAGGCCAGACAGACCTTGTATGTATATTTTTTCCCCTCTTTCCTTGAGAGAAGTAGATAAACTATAGTATTCTTCTGAGCTATAACCCAGAAAAGTCTTCTTAAAAATTTATTGAATATGTCACCCCAAAATTTTACAACCCATTTGTGATACAACCCCACTGTGATGAAAAATGCTACATGTTTTATGTATAGAATAAACAACACTGTATATAGGTGGTGATTTTTCTCCACATCAGGCAAAAGTCAGGAAGGAGGGAGAACATCAGGAATTTGGCTGAAAAATCTCAAATAAATCAGAAGACCTTTGAAATTCTGCCATTAGGCTTCAGAAATCTTTCAGTCATCAGATTAATGTTTGTTCTTCTGATAAGAAAATAAAGATATTCTTGTTATTATGATTTCTTGCTGAAAACCTTGTCTGAAGTACCAGAGTTATTCAGGGAAAATGCACAGCACAGAAATTATAAATAGCTAGCTTATAAAAGAGATGAGAGCATTCAAAGTCAACACAACTGTCTCCTGTAGATGACAGTAATTAAATTTCTTTTATCTGGTGGAAGAAGTGCTGCCAGCTTCTTATAATGAACTCAACATCACCTCAAGGCTGTGAAATTTTAGCACTTTTATAGTCATGCATCAAAGCTGAAATTAGAGATCTCATGTATTTTATGGTAGAAATGAACACTGTGCATACATGATTGGACATCAGAGGAGCCCTATTTCTAGGGCAGCTCACTGAGAGGAAACATTATTGAAAGAAAATTTACCTGATGTATTAGCAATTGTGAATTAAATCATAGCAAAATAACTTGTACAAATGTGTGTAATGAAGAAATGACTACAAGAAGTCAAGACTAAAAATAAATTAGTCTCAAAAAAGGGCTTTAAGCTTTTATGAGTGGGATAAAAAATTTCACTTCCTTGCTTCCCTAAACATTATCAACTGACTCAGTATGATGTAGCCCCTGTGACTGCCACGTTTGTGGTAAAAGGCCTGGGAAGTGTTTGCCTGGCATCTAACAGGACTCTCATGACTGCCATGCTTTCAGAGCTCATCTCCTCAACAGAAAATCCTGAGACACTCTCTTGAAATACTTCAATTTCTGTGTCTATTAAAGAGGAATATCTGGGATCTCAGATTTAGAGGCAGCGCCATTGATCTGATTGTCCTATAGCTTTTTAATCAGTAAACGGATGTTTGCAAGTAGTTCACCATGTGGGACAATGGGAAGCAACCAGTTGTGCTGACCCCAGCAAACCTCTCACAAAATTACAGACTTAGTACTACAGTTTGTATAATCTCCAGTGCCAATTTGTGCTTACCCTTAGCCTCCCTTCCTGAACCTCCAAATGACATCATTCAAAGTATTTGCATTTACTGCAAGCAGTGAGAGAGTGCTCATTAGGTGTATTCCTGCTTTTTCTCTAACCCACATAATATATTTCTTTTGGCTTCACCTTTGTCAGTCCTGATGAAATGCTTTGTTGGTGTGACAGTGGAGAGCCTTATTGCCCAGTAATGGAAAATAATGGACAGTTATGGCCAGTTTGTTGTGTGCTCTTCTGTGTATCTATATGTTGGGAAATGTTATACATACAATCGGTATCAAGAAGCTACTCCTCATCCCTGGTGAGTGGGTTCTACTTCACACATGTTACATCATGAAGTGGTCTCTTCTTTGCCTCATTAAGTTTGTATTTTCAAGGTCCATCATCTTGTTTCCTAGTTTTTAAAATGTAGATTTAGCTTATTTGAGGCAAAGACTTTGTTTTTATTGTTTGTACATCTAGTAAAGTAACATTAGTGTCACTAATTACCCTGAGAATGAAATCTCAGATCATTCCAATTGTATGCAGTATTTTGATTTAAAGTTTTATTAAATAAAGAAAAATGTAATTTGTTTTGTATGAGATGAGTAACTTTACAGCTGTTGATCAATTTCTGATTACAAGATAGGAAAGATTCTTATAACATGATTGATAGTCCTTGAGAGTTTATTCCCCACCCATTTAGTGCTAAACATTGCTTTTTGGGGATTTGTTTTTCCTGTTTGTTTCTAAAGGATAATATTATGAACATCATGTCAGCTATATTTAAATTTCTTTGCCATTAAAATATCAAAATAAAGCAGATTTCTCTGTACTTTAACCACTTTTCTAAGGAACAATGCCTCTGCAATGACCCTTTATATTAAAATATTTATCTTACCTTTATTCTCTCACATACACTTATTTACAGTATTCTACCCACAAAAAGCAAATGTATTCTAATATATACATGGAATGGCATAACTTTGGCTGTATTCAGACTGAAGGAAATAGTTATTTCTTCACAATTAGAACCCTAAACAATGAGATGTACCAAATAGTGTTTTCCAGATAAGTGAAGAACCCATGCTAAAACACAGCAGAAAATAAAATGCATATCACAGAGGCTTCTGGGTTTTTTTGTGACCCTTACTTTGCATTGGCAGTTAATGCATTTATTCTTTGGACTCTGGCTCTGCATTTAGAAGAGCATCCCTTAGTGTTTTGTAGCAGTCTGCTGTTGGCCTAGCAGACCTAAGCATGGATCAACTAATGAGTCCCCTCTCTTCAATTTTACTTTTAATAGATTTTTTTTCTTTTTAATGTGCCACTCTAGCACCTAAATTGGAAAGGATGTTTTTGTAGCATTTGTTGTGCCTAGATCATAATGATGCAAACAAAGATTCAGTTGACTTCAGGTTTAGTCACTGGTCCTTCAGTGATCTGGCAAAGCAAGAAATTTGGTCTCAAAAATAAAATGTTGCAGGATGTGTGTTAACATGAAGAATTTGCAGTCATATTAGAGACAAGTGTTCTCAGAATCTTTCGTTTTCCTTTTAAGTACACAGGATGTTGGTTTTCTTTTTTTTTTTTTTCTTTAATTTCCCTCTGAGTTCTTTTCTCTTCATTGATTTTAAATATTGATAAATTCAACAAGTTTCATTTTTGGAATGCATGTATAATCTGACACATATATAGAGAATTTTTTGACATCAGTGACGGTGCTATGCAATATCTACTGACAAGTTTTCAGTCTTAAAGCATTTGTATCAACTATCACTATTTAGATTTAAAGTAAAATTTAAAATAAAAAAAAATAGGTTGATCACTTGTCTATCACAGTAGTTACTTTACTGTAATTATATTATTTTCCTCCCTTTGTACATATCATTGTCATGTTGTACTGTTTCTTGGATTTTTCTTTTTCCTTTCTTCTACCAATCATTTACTATTATAGCTTCCAAAGGAAGTTCACATGATTGTTATAATTACTATTTTCCTTTTTGAGTTGAATAACCCTAATGAGATATTAATTTTAGTCATTAACATGGTATGTGCTTTCTAGAAATACTTTTTGTTTCCCAGATAGAAACCAGCCAAGATTTCACTAGAGATAATTTCAACAAGATTAAACATTGAGTGCTCCTTTTTCCACAGTGAGAAGCAGACTAGCAGATCTTTTCTATTTCTATGCAGAATCTGAGTGATTCATGTACACTTGAATGAGTGCATTGACATCTAGTCTTGTTAAGTTTTGCCACCTTTGCTGTAAGGGAAGGCTACTGCTCCCCGCATTACAAATCTGTCATTCTGGCAAGAAACTATTCAGCGATGGATCTTAAGTGTCCAGAGGGCAGCTAGGGTAGATCTTATGTTTCAAACATTGATGGTTTCCCACAATGAGATCTATGAGCAAAAGGTTCATGCTGTTTCTTTCTCCTAAGCATACAAAAACATGCTCCCATTCTTCTACTGTCTGCTTAATATATTCGATTAAACAGAATTATTTCAGCAGTTTGTTAAAATGGTCTGTAAGTAGTTAGGAAAGGATTTGGAGGCAGTTATTTCAGGGCAACTTTACAGAAGAGGAAGCATTAGAAATTATCTCAATGCTTCACCAACATCAGGCAAAGAGCTGTGTCCACATAGGCCTTTTGACACAACCAAATATAAACAAAGAATCACAGAATGTTTTGGGTTGGATGGGACCTTTAAACATCTCCCTTTCCCTTTTCAGTGGCAATCCTGCTGACCATGTAGCCTGTCTTTGACAGGATCTCACAGACTCCAAGGAGAAGTAGGCATTGCTATTTCCACCTTGCAGTCTGTAGCCTCCTGCTCTGTGCTGGAGGGGAAGGTGACTGCAGAGCCCCTGGCCAGTGCTACAGCCTATGGAGGTACATGGCCTTCCCCTCATTGTTCCTTTTATTTTGTGTGACTATTTTGCGTGACTATTTTGCTTTTTATAAATACCAGCTGGATACTCAAGGCTGTAATCAAGACAGATTAGGAAGAAGAATAACAAATTTCCTCCAAAATGAGGTGTTGCCAGGTGATTAGTCTGAGCTGCTGAACTGTAAACACCTCAAACCATCTTATTTACATCTTATTTACACATTGCTTGGAATCCATCTCACCTGAGCAGGAGAATATTTATGAGCTTGCACTTTTCATGGTTTGGCCATAGCACTTTTAAAAAGTTCTTGGTCTTCCCCCAGGTCTTCCCTCTCCTACTTCCAGGATTAGGAGTATCTCTTGCTGGATATTGACTACTTTGTGTAGATCACACTTAAAGTTATGTGACATTACTGAGCTGCTCAGCACATTAGGAGGCTGCAGCTGATTTAACTGATGTTAATTAGATTCAGTGCTAATCTAATGGTAAAATTTTGTCCTTGGAAACTTTTGAGTTTTCCAGGAAAGTTTTCTGTTGTGTAAAACAGTGGGAATTGAAAATTTGAAGTGAAATTCATAGAGTTCTTGGTATTGTTATCCCACTAACCTAGTTCCATACCATGGAAATTGTTTGCACTCTGTGAATGTGAATCAATTTCTTTCATAAAGCAAAGGGAACTGTCTATTTCCTATTAAAGGCAAAAAAAGAGATCATGGGTAACAAGCTACAGATCCCTAAGGATGAAGGCTGAATTTTCATACAACAGCCAAAGAAAAGGATTCATTTCTTGGTGAGCCCCACACAGCTGTGTTGCCAGCTGAGTTCTGTTACCCTCACTAGTCTGTATGTCATGAATGGCAGCATACAGAGGCTGAGCCTGGACACATCAACACCATGTTATTTCCTAAAAAAAAAATTATATTAATTTGTAACAGAAGCCTAAGCACACAAAGTAATTTCCCAGCTCTATTTCTTTGTTAGCTTGTTTCTGTACAGAGAACATAAGCATGTATCTTTTCTACCAATACAAACCTTTATTTTCTCGAAAAATTATTTTTCAACCTTGTAATTAAGCTCAGACCTATTTTTACTTCTAGTGAATTTTCTCTAGTGACACAAAAAATGCAACATTATCTCATATTCAGAGAACTGACACACAAAAGGAAATAAATACACCACACTGTCCAACAGGTAGAGGAGTTTATAAGATACATATTTAAAATAGAAAACAGATACCAGTGGGAGCTCTAGTCTGAGGAAGAATTTGTCTGTATGGTTCATAGCTTGCCTAAGGTTTTTTGTTTGTGGGAGGTTTTTTTTGTTTGTTTGGGTTTTTTTGTTTTGTTTCATTTTTCCAAAGTGTTAAACATTTTCAACTAAAAATATTCAAATTTTGTTTACTACACCTCTGTGCAACAATTCCTTCTATTTCAGAAACTGTGTGGTTGAAAAATTGCATTAGAGTTGCATGTCACTTTACCACTTTTCTCTTTGGTTTTGGGGCTGCTTTTATGTTTGCAAGGATGATGCATCAACCACTTTGCCTAATAAATAAATAATAGACCAAAATAAATATTAGCTAATATTAATTTATTAGCAAAATTAGCTAATAAATATTAGACTAAAATTAATGTTCTATGATGTCAGCTTTCCACATATTTTGGACTGAACATTAACAAAGTATTCTACAAATATAGTAGACTGACCTCACATGCTTTTGAACATCTCCAGTAATCAAATTCCTGGAGAAATATGTGATCTTGTTAGAAAAAATGCAAAAAAAAACCATAGAGGTTGGTGGGACTAAATTAAATGAGAAAAGATTAGTTTTAAATGGAGAGTTTATCAACTGAATTCTCAAATAAACAGCCAGTGAAAATGGAACTGAATTTACATTTGTATGTGAATTTTCATTTTGAGTGAAGGAAACAACTTATTTAGTTATTCAATACAGGTATGTCCCATTACATCATGGGCATAATTTTTTAAGTTCCTGTAGTTTATTTGTCATCTTGCACAGGCTAAGTAGATCTACCTGCATGCTCAAGTAAATTGGTCTCCATAGTTATCTTGCACAGATACATCACTGGATGGGTTCATCTTTTAGCTTCCACTAAACATCTGCTTAGAGTGAATAGAAAAAAAATCTTTGTTATTTTATTAATGTACAGCTTATCTCACAAATACTGTAGTACTGTATTTTCCTACTATAACATTCTACATTTATGTTTTCTAAGAGAGCTCTGGGAATCATGTGGCGAGTTGGCTTTTGCTGCAAAGTCTGATTAAACTCAAAATTAGAGGTTTCAGTGAGTTAAACACATCCTGAATTAATAGCACTTCTGAGCTGAGGCTGTCATTTATAAAACCAAGTTTGACAAACTTTGGAAGTGCAAATGATTATGTGGGGTACTCTGTTATCTTACAGTAAAAGTGCCATTATTATAATGACAGCAAAAAGTATAAAGACAATGAGTGTTGCATTAGCTGAATTAGCTGCTGTGTACAGTGAATTCACGAAATATTTTTTTAAATCTTTAATATACATTATTTTTAGAAGTGTGATACTTGATGAGAATAGTTGAAATAAAAATGTCAAGTTTTTATTATATCAGAGATTCTAGACAGGCTAACACATTGCTTTCATGTACTATTTACTGCCTTTTTTCCTTTATTTATGACACAAATGCTTTAGAGTTCTTAGTTTAGTATTTTACTATTTGGTTTTTGGAGCTCTCATTAAGGCAGGTCTTGACTTCAAACAATATTTCTGTTTCATCAAAACCAAGCTAGTGCCATGTCAGGCTGCATTTTTAGAAGAAATAGTTTCCAGTCACTGATCATTCTTTTAGTTTCATACACTAAATCATCTTTTTCAAGTGTCACTAGTACAAATAATATTTCTAAAGTCTTCTAAAATTTTCCTTTAATCCATGTTTGTATTTGTGCTTTCCTTTTTATGGAGACACACACTTGTCACTCATTTTACTCAGCCCCAAAAATTGTAATAAACATGTCACTGATACACAAAAACATTAGTGGCTTTGTCATACTGATTACGCCATAACCCTGGAGTTCACTATACAATAAAGTGGCAAAAATAAATGTAAAAAAATATAGGTGTCTGGGACATGGCTTGGACAATCCAGGATATGCAACACCAAACCAGTAAGTATCAATGGTGGTGTAATATTTATAATGCAAATTGCTCCACACANTTTTATTCAGAAGGCCTTCTGTTCTTTATTAGCTATAAGAAAATATTTAAAAGGATAAGTATAGACAGTCACATTTAAAATTAATCATCTTAAAATTTGACATTAATAGAAAAGTCATAAGTAGAAAAAAATCCAGCATTAAAGAAATACAACCTATAGGTTTTGTTGAAATAAACTCAGAAAGTTTAAAATAATGTAATATTTTTTAAATTCTCATTTGATATTAAGCTTGTGCTTAGATGAAGCAT
>VWZN01012729.1:0-11384 GCA_013396955.1 Regulus satrapa | reverse complement strand
AAGCTCCTGGGTGGCTCTGAAATTCTCTTTGGGCCAGCAAGAAGCATCCCAGTCCCAACATGAGACTGAGTGGAGGCTGGTTGGGTTTAAGCCCTGTAGGGTTTTATATTCATGGCAATCATAGCATGGTGGAAAAAAAGTTTATGTGAGCCAGGATCTCAGCTGGATGTGGTGTGAGGAGGGTGAGACCTTGGGTGGGCTCTGGGGTCCCTCAGTTTCTGGGTTTCAAAGGATTCACTGCCCTCAGACCCGCTCCAGGCCTCTGGAGGGACAGACAGGATGGCATCTTGCCTGGGTAGGGGTGTTATGGCACTGGGATTAACTTGTTCCCTCCTGGGCAGCAACACCTTCACGAGGGGAACCTTAGGGCTCAGCTGGTGCAATTCTCAGCCTGCCTGTGCTGAGGGTCTTGCTCAGGCCCATGCTTTCCTGTGCCACCTTTCCTGTCGCTGATGGAAAGGACTGTGGAGTCCAGCTGGAGCAGGGACCAGACAGAGCAAAAGGATAAAACAGGGATTTATTAAAAAGTCTCAGTGGATACACCTTGGGCAGTGCAAGAGCCCAGGCAGGGCTGCACCCAAGATGGACCCAAAACGGTCAGGAGTGGTCACGAGGTCTCACATTTTTATAAGTTTTGGTCCATTAGCATATTGGAGCTAATTGTTCAAATTAAAGCCCCAGCTCATGAAGCTCCATCCTCCTTGTTTTTCTCCTGGTATTTCTGCTCTTGGCTCTGAAATCTGCATCACTCGTCCTTGGTCCCAAGTGAGGGAAGGAATTGTTTTGTCTGCCCACTCTGTGAAGAGAGCTCAGCACCCCCCAATATGGAACTCAGAGCCACACTAAAGTAACACAGAAAAACAGAGCAGCTAAAACTTAAGGCATCACCAGTATCCAAGGTCTGGCCCATCCCTGCTGAGGGGCAGAGGCTGGAGCCAGGCTGGGGGACTGGATGGGCTCTCCTGGCCTCGCTTCACCCCAGCACGATGGAAACAGCGTGGGCTGTGCTGCTGCTCTGCAGGATCCCGCCCAGGGCTCAGCCCTGCCCGCTCTCGAAACACGAGGAGCCGGCTGACCCTGACAACTCCGTGCCCTCCCTCTTAATTTTCCTCGCAGAGACATCCCTCAGGGTTTTCCCAAGCTAGAATAAAACCAGAGAGCCCTTGGATTACAAAACGGCGCCGTGGCCACATCTTTTCCCTGTGCTATTTTCCTGCTCCCTGCCCCGCCAGTTCCCCCCAGCACTGCCAGACCAGCTGGAGCCACTGGCACTAAAAAACCCTCCAGGACCCAGCAGCCACCCCTGGGCTGCCAGCCAGCCAAGACACTTGAGCTGGGCTCAGAAGCAGCGTCCAAATTCCTGGAGTTTCAGGCTGGGGTGACCAGGAGGTCTCTGGAGTGACCAGGGTGCCCTCGGAGGCTTTGAAGCACAGCAGTGAGTGATCCAGCTGAGGGCAAACCTCATCCTCCCACTCTCACTCTGCCAGCAGAAGTTTGTGTCCTGGCGGGAATTCCACCCCTCCTAGAGGTGAAAACCTCCTGGGAAAACACCAGCAAGAGGCACTTCCCCAGCTGCTTCAGGTAAAATCTGACCTTACCATCACCAGCATGTCCTTCAGAACACAGGAGAGGTGCTCCTGGGCACAGGAGCTATTTCCTGAGGGCCAAACTCCTTATCCATTTGCTGGCCAAGCATCTTGCAGTGTTCCCTAAGGGAGGAAAGACTTGCTAAGATTTGCCCAACCCACACCACCTCTGGCTGCAACCAGAGAGGAGGGAGAACCATCTCAGCTCAAAATGAGACCCGTGGAAAAGGGGAGGCAGGTGGAAGGAATCTGGAGACTGAAGCGAAGTGCAAAGTCTGGGCTAGTTCAGCAGGTCTCAGTGGGGTGGTGACCCTAATCTGGCTTTCACCCTGGGTTTGCAGCGCAAGCCAGACAAGAATGGGGAGTCTGTGGAGTCTCCTGCAGCAGGAGGTCAAATCCAGAGCCTTTCTGCTGTGCAGGCCCTGCTGAAAGGCCAGGACATCGCTGCTGGCTGAGCAGCACTTGTCAGCAGGACCTGCAGCAGTTCACACCACGAGGTACTCATTACTACCTCATTTAATTGGCTTTTCTTCCAAATAAAGTGGTGATGTGCTGCTCTGGAGGACATTTCCCCCCATCCCACCTGGAGTGGCCTTGAAGAGCTCTGAGTGCATCACCTCCAGAACATCCCGACGGTGATTCCATCTGGTGCCAGGGACACTGAGGAAAACTCAAATTCCCTTAAAAGAACCCAGTTCTTCCTTCCCCCTGCGTCACATCCATTGGTTATTGGTCATTAACCAGAGGCACCATGTGCTCCCGTGGGATCCAGGCCAGGTCTGCACATCTGGGGATGACTCCACGGGGGGAAGGGTGAAGAGATAAAGTGTGGATCCACTCAGGGGGAGCAGCTGGGGTCATGCTGCTTCTTGAATTGCCTCCTCGCATCAGAGGGCAGGAGTTATCCTGGCCAGGGATCACATGGGCCCTGAGCTCACATGCTGCTTTTTCTCCTTACAAGGTCTTTCACTGCTTTTTCAGAGCCACGCAAGGTCCCTGAGGTATTTGTTTCATACAATCCCAGAATGGTTTCGGTTGGAAGGCACCATCCAATTCCAATCCCCAGCCAAGGGCAGGGACACCTTCCTCCAGACTAGATTGCTCCAAACTCCATCCAACCCGGCCTTGGAAACCTCCAGGGATGGGGAGTGCACCTTACAGCTCAAAACGGGGCTTGGGTTAGGGGCTGGGGAGCTGGGACCTGGCTCTGCCCCTTCCCAGTGCTGATGTCCCTGGAATGTGAAGTCACAACTCATTTCAATGCCATGAACGCTCCTGGGGCAGCTCACACTGCCACAACATTGGGCTTTGTGAGCCAGCAAGAGCTGGGTTTTGCTCTCTGTAAAGTCCCCATTGCTCTCTCACAGAAGCCAAGGTCTTCTGGAGGACTGAGCAGCCCCTTGGCAGCAATGTCACACCCCGTGATCCTTCCTGCGGACACGGAAGCTTCACATGGATGCTTGCATGGGAACTGACCTTTCCTAAAGCTGAATTTAGAGCTCGTTTTCAGTGTAAACGCATAAAAAAGAAGACAGCCTTCCTTCCTTGGGTGGGACTCTTTCCCTTCCAGCCACATGCCTTTGTGTGCCCGTGGGTATTCATGTTCACAGGAGATAACATCCCCAAAGCCCTAGGCTGGCGTCAGAGCTGCATAATTTCCCTGCTGGCTTGCAGGAAAAACAGGCACTTCAGAAGGTAAGATGCCAGGATTTCTAAGTTCCTTAACTTCCAGTGACATTCCCCACTGATTAGATGATTTCCAGGGAGCTGACACAGGTGTGTGGGCTTCTCTCCTGGGCTGAGGAGGCACCACTTGCTTGAGGGTCCTGAAGCCATCACTGAGCACTGTGCAAGCTCCAGAACTGGAAGGGGGTGATGCTGAAGGGAACCACCCCAAAAATATGAGATCAGCAGGAGAGGTGAAGGAGAGTGTTTGCCATATGTGAAAACAAGGCACTTGAGCATTTCTGAGAGCTCTTGATGGGCTTGTGTCACATTTATGGCTCAGTCACCTTTGCTGAGGTGTTCTGCTCATGTGGCTGGATGGGAAAATGTCATCCCAGCTGTAAACCCAGCTGTAATCCACCAGGAAAGAACCCCACAACCTGCCCACCTGCAGGTGTCTCTGCGTTCAGAGACATCCTTGGTGTCAGGGCTCTGAGGGCACCAATTAATGGCCAGGACCAGCTTCACCTGCAGCCTCCACACCACCCATGGGCCCTGGAAATGTATTTAAGCTCAGCCTGGGGCAGTCAGGATGGGTCAGAAAGAGTAGGTATCTGGTGAGTGGTTGTTGATGGTTGTCTGGGGTGGGTTTTTTTTTTTGTTTTATTGGGGTTTTTTTTTGGTGTGTGCTGTCTTTAGACTTTGTTTTCAAGTGTCTTGGATGCCTTCCAGCCTTGACTGAAGTACAAGAGCCTGCACCCCCCCTGCCTGCTCCTTGTTTGCTGGCCACAACCAGCTCAGTGCCAGCATCTCCAAGCATCTGTGTGTGCAGGAGCCAGGTGTGGGGTTTGTGGGTTTGCTTTCCCATCTCCTGTGGGCTGAGGAGCCTTAGACAGGGGTACCAGCACGCTGGCTTTGCGTGTCCCAAGGCAGGTGAGGAGGCAGTGGGAGATGGATCTGTTGCCTTCAGGGTTGGGCTCTAGATGACCTTCAAGGTCCCTTCCCACCCAAACCATTCTGTGGGTCTGTGTTGGCCCTGGAGCTGAGCCTCAGGCTCCTGACACCTCTGCCACCAAGATCCTGGTGAGGTGCTGGCTTCTCCAGCATCCCGAGTGTAATAACATCCAGCTGCTGGCACTGCTCTGCCAGTGGCAGCTGGGTGGGCCCGTGTCCCAAAAGGAGTGAGGAGCCAAGGGAGGCTGGCCAGGAAACTGTCTCCGTGCTCTGCAGGGTGGGATCGTAAGCGCTGTAGCTTGGACAAGTGCCACTCAGAGCTGAACAAGGCCCATGCTCCTGTCACCAGCTGGCCCTGGCACAGCTGGCAGGCGCCCCTGGGCTTTCCCAGGGTGGTGGTTTTGGTTCAGGGTTTGTAATGTGAGCCAGCAGGGCTAAATGTTGCCTGCTCCCTGCTCGAGTTCCTGAGAGGGGCACGGAGCTCAGCCTGGAGCTGCTGGATATGAGCCCTGAGGAGTCAGAGCTTTGCAGTGGGGCACCCAGCAAATCCCAGGGACTCGGGGCAATGGGATTGGTGTCTCTCAGGATCTCTGACAGCCTTGTCCAAATGCTCCTTGAGCTTTGTCAGGCTTGGGGCTTTGGCCACTTCCCTGTGGAACCTGTTCCAGTGCCCCAACCACCCTCCGGGTGAAGAGCCTTTTCCTGATACCCAGCTGAATTTCCCTGACACAGCCTCACACTGCTCCCTCAGGTCCTGTCCCTGGTCACAGAGAGCAGTGCCTGCCCTTCTGCTCCTCACTGTGAGGAAGCTGAAAGCCACAACGAGATTTCACCTCAATCTCCTTTTCTCCAGGCTGGATAAGCCAAGTGCCCTCAGCCACTTCTCCTGTGGCCCTTCCAGACCCCTCAGGGTCTTTATGGCTCTCCTTTGGATGATCACTGTGTTCATGTCCTGCCTTTCTGAGCCTTCCCAGATCCCCTTTCTGCTCCCTCAGGTCGTGTTGTCCTCCTCACACCCCTCCCCTCCTATTTCAGGTGACTTCAGGTCACAGCAGGAGAGATGGTGGCTGCAGAACTTGCATCCAGCTTGCATGCAGTGGCTTAGAGAGGGAAAGCAGCTGTCCTCATCTTTAATGTCCCATCCCTCACACGTGACACTGTCCCTCAAACTCCTTAGAAACCTACAGAGCCCGATTTCCTACGGCGCCGTTCAGATTTAGTCCTAGAGCTGATTCGTCCCAGCAAGGTCTTGCAGGAAGAAGCGTGTGGATTTGTGTGCCTGGCCATCCAGGGTGAGGAGGGGAATTGCACCAAATCGAGGCATCTCCCACCATTTAAAAGTCAGCATCTTTGTTTTACCTCAATGTAGATTTTTTTTTTTTTCTCCTCTGTGTGAGCACTCTGACAAAGCTGAAACAAACCCACAGGAGGGAACTTATTTCATAGACTCACAGACTGGTTTGGCTTGGAAGGGACCTTAAAGACCATTTTGTTCCACACCCTTGCCATGGCAGGAGAAGGGTCTGGAACACAAACTCTGTGAGGAACGACTGAGGGAACTGAGGTTATTCAGCCTGGAGAAGAGGACACTCAGGGGTGCCCTGATCACTCTCTGCAACTCCCTGAGGGGTGGCTCTAACCAGCTGGGGTTGGTCTCTGTCACCAGCCAGCAACTGACAGAATGAGAGGACACAGCCTTAAGCTGCACCGGGGAAAACATTTAATGGAAAGAGTGATAAAGTACTGGGGAGGTGGTGGAGTCACCATCCCTGGATGTGATGGTGAGAAGAAGGCTGGGTGTGACACTCGGTGCCAGGGTTTATCTGAAGGCTGGGTTGGACTCGATGATCTTGGAGGTCTCTTCCAACCTGGTGATTCTCTGTGTGAAACCACATTTTGGAACCTGTTGGTTTGCTGGGAGCAAATTTTCCCAATACCCACCCTGCCCTCCCTTGGCCCAGCCTGAGGCCATTCCTTCTCCTCCTGTCCCTGTTCCCACAGCCCGACCCCCCCGGCTGTCCCCTCCTGTCAGGAATTGTGCAGAGCCAGGAGGGCCCCCCTGAGCCTCCTCTGCTCCAGGCTGAGCCCCCTCAGCTGCTCCAGCCCCTTCCCAAGCTCTGTTCCCTTCCCTGGACCCTCTCCAGCCCCTCCATGTGATCTTCATTTCCTCAGCTGGTGATCTTCTTTCTATGCCCTGGAGCATGAGGGCTGTGAGATGCTGCAGCTGCCTCAGAGCTGGAGTGACAGCAGATGCTGCTTGTGGAGACATCAAAATATTTAATCCTTTGTTGGAAATGATCATCTGTGGTGTCACTGCGAAGGTGGAGATCAAGGGAACACAATAAATGTGTCAAAGCCGGAGATGAAGGGAAGTGGCTTGCAGAGGATAATTAGCAAACAAAGCACAGAGATCTTCTAATCTCTGGAAATTCCCTGTACTCTAAAACATCACCAGGTGGAAGCCAGGGGCTGTTGAATTGCTCATGGCAGCTCTGCTCCCTTCCCTTGGGAGGAAAAGGGGCTCCCTGCTCCTGCAGGCCAGGAAAAGCATCGGTTTGGAATGTGCCTTCTGGGGTTTTTTTAACTTTAGGAGTCCTAAAATACCATTGGTTTTCCTTTTCTCCTTATTGATTCTCTCTGTGGGAACGTTGCATTTCCTCCCTTGCTGGAGGCACAGGGCCCTCCTTGCTGCCAGGGTCTCACCCCACACTTGATCCATCCCGTGCCTGTTTCATCCCCACATCGTTTCCTCAGGATGAGGGGTGCTGGCAGCATTTCTACACATGTTCTGTGTTGGGTGTGCAGCAAGACTGTGCCCACACCTGCATGTGGGGCTTTAATTCCAGAATATCCTTCTGCCCTGAGCAGACACTGCTAAAATCACTTTTCTCTGGGATTCAGATTTGGATTTAACTGCTGCCCTCCTGGATGGGCACCTTTCCTGGACTGGAAAGGGGTAGAAAGACAGGGAATACTAAACCAGCATATTTTCTTTCCTTTTAGAGGAAAGCTGAGGCATTTGGCAGTTTTAGGGGATTGTTTTCCTGCCTGTGGGATTGCTCTTAGCCCTGATGGAGAGGAACTCTAAAATGCTTACAGGCCGCAGCAGATTTTGGGTCTTGATCTGTCCCTTTGTGTCCTGAGCAAGGGATCCCAGGAAGAAAATCTCAGTGTCCTCAATCTGTGCATGCTCCAGCTCTGTTTGTCCCTTTTCAATGTTTTGTTCCCTTTTCCAAGGGATGTTGCTGTTTTTTCAGGCACCCGTGGTCGCAGGGGCCTGAACTGGGCTGTTTGTTTCAAGTAGCACAAACCAGTTCAGCAAAAAGCACCCTGTGGGATAAACAGCCCCTATCTGCCTCCACAGGCTTGTTTGGGATGGGAACTGCTCTTTGCAGAGGAAATCTGGATCATGCCAAGTCTGGAGGCAGCACGGATGGAAATGGTTTCCATATCGAGGTCTCCCCAACTGTTTGAGCTCTGACATGATCCAAGAGATCTGCACGTGGCATCTGTCCTGCACTGGGGGCTCATTCCTACCCCAACCAGTCTGAAAACTCCATTTAAACCTGGCATGTTGGCCACCTGTGGGCAAAGCCAGCTCCTCCTGCTCCTCTCCCTGTCTCGGTGTAGATTCCTCTACAGGTCAGAGAGCTGAGGATTCACAAGGGATCATCCAGCTGGTGATCCAAACCTGGCTGTTCTCAGGGTGATCCCACTCTGGGAACACGGCATGCTGAGCCCTTGGGGATGGTTCTTCACAGCTCTTTCCCCCTGTGGCTCACCCTGCACTCCTGGGAGTCCCCTGCCCTAGCACTGAAGCATGGTAAAGCCACCACAGACTCAGGAGTGTCCACAGGTTGGGTTAGAAATTAGAATGATTTTTTTTCTTCCTTCCCCCTTAGAAAAACAGGAGGCAGGGATGAACAGATGAGGCTCTTCCCTCTGCAGGCTTAGCTGCAGGTGGATCTTGACCATGGAGTTGATTTTGCTCAAGCAATTTTTGTCCATGCCTTGGGAGGAGGCATCAGGGCCTGAGCTGGTGGGTTTGGTGGCCCAGGTCTCTGTTACAGCAGGTCTCTCTTACTCCATTAGGTAGAAAGGGGGGATTTAGGTGTGATTTAGGGGCAGAAATGCTCATAAAATGTCCTGAAAGCAAATATGGGTTAATGCTCCGGGGAATGTGACAGCTGGTTGGAGGCAAGGCCCATTTCCCAACAGCAGCTGGAAATGGTAGTGCCCACCACAACATCCTTTTCATGGCAATAAAGGGCTGACTTTGAGCAAGGAAACAGAGAATGTTTGAAGCTGGAGGCTGTCCTTAAATTGCCTCTCAAGGCTTCTCTGGCTGCAGGTGTCAGGGAAGTGCAGGATGTTTTGTGTACGCTCGGCACCCTCGGTGTCACCCAAAGGAAAGGGCTGTGAGGGCAGAATGGAAACCTCTTCGCTCTGCCTGAGTCACCTCTTGTAGCTGTGAAGGAATCGTCCCTGTGAGGGTGCTGAGCCCTGGCACAGGGTGCCCAGAGCAGCTGTGGCTGCCCCTGGACCCCTGGCAGTGCCCAAGGCCGGGCTGGATGGGGCTTGGACCAACCTGGGATAGGGGAAGGTGTCCCTGCCCATGATGGGGTGGAACGGGATGAGTTTTAAGGTTCTTTCCAACCCAAATTCTGATTCTATGATTCTTACATGAGCTCTTCCACCAACCCTGTCTCTGTGTAAGCCAGACCTTGCTGCTGACTGTCCACTCTTCTCCTGATTATGGATATTAAGAGCCCGCTTTGAAGAGCAAAGCTTCCCACTGGAAGCACAGCCTGGTGACCAGGGGCAGCCAACACAAACACCTGGCAAGATTCCCTGGCCAAGTTTCACACCTAGAATAAATCCAAATATCTTCCTTCCTGCTCAGGCAGCTCCTGAGGAGCTGTTTGCTCCTGCCACACACAGTCTGCTCTTCCCAGGAGAAAACTTGCTTCCTCAGGAAAGTTTGTGCCATGAAACCTTTTATTTTAGGCTGGCCCCCTCGACTGTGGTTCTGCCAGAGCTGGGAACAGGGAGGGCTGGTCCCTCTCCTGGGCTGTCCATCTGTCATTAATTAGGGCTCCCCTGTGGGGAAAATAGGGAAAAACCTCACAGACAGGTCAGGGTGAGGAGAAGCATCCTCCCACCCCCTCACTGATGGAGTTTCTTTGCGTTTATGGAGCCTGGTGTTTGGTCATTGCCCAAAAGCTTGGAGATGGTGGGAATGAGCAGGTCCCCTCAGCCTGCCTCCCTTCTGGTGTCCTCTGTCCAAGCTTGGGGTGCAGAGGGGTAGAGTTGCCCTGATATGCCAAGGCAGATGGTCCTTGATTTGTTTGGGTATTTTTTCCCTTTAAAGAACTATTGCTTCTTCTGAATCCAAACGAGAACATCATCTCTCTAGATTCAACCCCAGCCCTAAAAAAACCTCTCCTCCAACCAATCAAAAAGCAACAGGTCCATCAACCCAGTGTGACACGGAGGGGTGGGGGGGATCTATTTGTTCATCCAGAAGTGATTTCTCACAGGAATTTCTGGCTGAAGTTCAGGGAGGGTTCTCCCTACACCAGCACTGTGTCTGTGCATTTTGCATTCCTGGGAGTGTGGGGGGGAGGATTCCACGTGCTGGTGGAACAGCAATGGAATCCCCTTTCCATCATGAAAAATGCTGACTTCCCAAAAGTGCCCTCATAAACATTTCCAGGCAACAACCTCTTTGTCAGCCCAGTCAAACTTCAAAGGAGGGGGAAGACACAAATTATTTTTTTTTTGACCGACTCTGCACTTGGACAAGAAGCATCCTATTGTGCTCCTTTGGAAAAGGGGTGACTGTGCTGCTCCAGGAGCACAGGGGCAGCATCCTGCTGCATTTTTCAGCATTTTCACATCCCCGGGTGAAAGTTGACACAAGGCTGCTCTGTGGCATGTTGGACGAGGAGGATTTTTATCCTGCTTCTTCTTTTGCCAAGTCTTTTTCTCCTGAAGGACCTGGTGACATGAGATCTTAAATTTGGATTTACCTTAAGGGCTGTTTTTGTCTTCCCTCTGCTCCACAGGGAGGGAGACAGCAATTCCATAGGAAATCTCTCTTAAGATCACTTTCCTGTCAACAGCAACAGCAGAAAGCACTGAGGAGAAATATGTTTTGTTTTTCCTTTCAATCTGGCAATTTTTTTTCCCTCCATTTTAGAACAAAGTATTCTTTGCCTTAGCTATTAGCTCGAGTGATTAACTTATTGTCAGTGATTTATGACTCCTCTTAAGATATTCCCAGGGTTATTGGACTGACATCATCGAATTGTTCCACTTAGAGCAGGCAGAGCCAGCAGAGGAGCAATCCTGAGGAGCTGCTAGTGTTCCAGGCAGGCTGTGCTGGGATGCCAACGCTCTGAAATGCACAAGTTTTCTCACCCATGGTCTAAACTCTGCTGGTGGAGCATGAACTTGCTCTCCAATAATTTTAGGTGCCTCCAGGAGCTGACAGTCCTCAGGCTATGAGAGAAGAGTGAAGAATCCTAAAATTGGCTCTTCCTCCTGCTCCTGATTAGGGGATCTGTAGTTACTGTGAAAAGTAGAACATGCTTTTCATTCATCATTCCAAATCTCTCTGTTCCTCTGGGTCTTCTGCCCTGTCCAGGATCCTCAGTCTCTCCTGCAGGCACATCTCCACCCTGCAGGCGTGGGACACATCCCTCTCCTCTCTGCAACTCCTCCTCTGAGCTGGCATCTCTGACCTGAGCAGCTCCTGTGCTTCCAGATCAACCATTCCTCCTTTTCTGGGGGGCAAACCCCACTTCCTCCCTGTTCCTTAGTGGCCACAGCGTGCAGGCAGGAGAAGATGCTGGGAAAGGACGCTGAGGGCTCTGCAGAGTCTTGGGAAGAAGGATTCAGGGTCATGTTGGGCACAGCTCTGCTCTACAAACCCAGAGCTTTGCTGCGGCAGCACAGCCCAGCCCTAAAAGAGGATGCCAGTTATTTTCTTTGTGGTGTGGACACCCTTGCCAAAACAAACCTTCTGAGATAAACCCTGCTGCTGTTCACCCCTGGGCCACTTCTCACAGCCCGAGGTGACCGGGTCCAGCCTGGCCATGGGCGGGACCCCAACAGGGGAACATCTGGCAGCTGTGGGGTGATGGTTCCTTTCTTCTTTATCTCTGCCACCACCCA
>VWZN01012728.1:249373-269775 GCA_013396955.1 Regulus satrapa | reverse complement strand
CCTTTTCTCATCTCCCCGCCCCCCAAAATAAAATAAAATAAAACCAAACCAAACCAAAACCAAACTATTTGCATAGCCTTCGGCACCCTCGCTCAGTATTTACCCCCACTTTTTTTATCACCCGACTACCTCCTCCCAGACCGACCCTTGTGCCCCACCCCACTCCCCCGCATCCCGGGTGCAACCGGATGGCAAAAATCAAAGCTGGCTCCAATTTACCCCAGTTGTCTTCCTTTGAACACTCATAAGGTAGGTATGGTGGGATGCTGCGCTCCCACTCCCCATGTGCTCAGTGAGGTGCCTTCCTCTCCACCCTCTCCCCCCGCTCTCTTTTCCTTAATTGGCTCTATCTTGATGTGCACTTGTTTTGTTTAGCCTATTTTACCACTGCGGACGAGATAGGCAGGAAAAGGAGCGTTTGTCTTGGTATGTCTCTCTAATTTTTTTTTTTTTTCCCTCTCCCTGCCTTCCGAAGTTAATTTGCATTCGAGGTCTAATTCATGTTTCAAAATCCTGCCATTTGAGGACCGTATAGGAACAGGGCATTCGTTTCTATTTTTGAGGAGGAGCCTCTCCTGCATTTGCTCCTTTCTGTATAATTTCATTGTGTTCACAAGTGACAGGGATTTGCATCACTTATTTTGCAATTTATTTTTTAAAAGAGTTGGATCAAATTTTCTTATTTTTAAAATTGCAGAGGGAGCAAATACTGGGCATTAGAAAAGGAGCATACATTATTAACAATGATGCAAACTTAGGCACAGACTATATATTTATATATATGTATTAATCTGCATTCCTTGGAGTTGTATTTCTGCCTCCTGAACATCTGATTTTGATGACAGTCAGAGAAAGTCAACTATACAAATACTAAAGTGTATTTATAGTTCCTCACATCTATTTACAGGTGATTTTACTGCTGTTTGCTACTCTTGCTCCAGCACTCAGTAATTATTTCACTCCAGCAAAGCATTTCATAGGATTAGATGCTGCTTTATTCATTAAAGAGTTTTCAGTTTATCCAGGTGTAACTTTCATACACATCTTTGGGAATAGCTATGTGGCCATGTGGACTTTATGTAAAGAATACAAAATATAAATGGACATATAGAAATATTGGTTTATATCTATAGTTTTCAGTTCTTTGGATGTGATGAAGAATCCATCTATGCTGAGGCTTTTGTGGGTCCTTTAAGGACTTTTTTCACATATTTTATTTGTGTCTATAAAATGAATTTTCTTTTTGCATGTAGTGATTGCATGAACAGCATATGTTGCATAATATGCATATGAGGCCTTTCAAGTTTTTTTGTATGTACACAAATTTATTTTTCACAAATGTGTGTGTGTACGTATGTGTTTATACATGTGTGTGATAAAAAACATGCTGGAAGAGAAAACTGCCCAAAATAAAAAGTATTCCTAAAAGAAAAGCTGTTAAGGTAGTTCACTGAGAGTTTGTATCTGGTACATTGCAAAAGTCCCTTTAGTTACAGACTTTACTGTAAATACCTACATACACCCCCATCTCAACATAAAAATCCCTCTATGTGTATTTGCCCTTCTAGAACTAACTAAATGGGACTATGAATTATGCCTAAAAAGACACCACTGATGTAAAAAACTTATAAAATAGTAATGGAATATGGAATTTTATATAGTGCCAACAACTTTAGCACGATTCTTGGCATAAGCAATTTAGTGCAATTTTATTTGTCTGAACCAGAATGATATTACAAAGTGAATTAATAGAACATTAGTACTGAAAAAAAGAAACAGTTCTTCCTTTGAAATATGAAGTGCCACTAACTTGAGATGAAACCTGAAAGTTAGTGAATAATATATGGGAAATATTAATATTTTAAATGTATCATATTTAAAATTGCTGTGAACTTAAACAAGATTTCATATCAAGAAAAACCAAGTAATTCATTTTGGGTTCTAATCTTATATGCAACGTTTTACAAATGAAGAAACTCACTAAAGAAGGGAAGTCAGGTATGTAAGCATATCTTGTTATTTTGCACATGAAATAATTATGGAATATGAATTTAATTTTGGAAATGATAAAAAAGAACACTTATTTTATTTTTTATACTATGATACAAGAAAAACATTTTAAAGTAGATGATTAATTAGATGAAATGGGCTGATATGGCCCATAATACCTGCATGGGCTTTTATACCTTGTGAAACCCCACCACAATGGGACCTTTATAAAAAGTATGAACTCAAGTAATGCAATCATATTTTATATTTAGAATGGGAGTTGATATGAATCAGTTTAATGTTGTGAAAAAGTGAGCCCTCTGGCAGTTGGTATTAAATTATTTAAAAATTATTCCTTCAAGTAAATTTAGTAGAAAGACTGTACCGTGGTTGAAGCCCAGTGCTAAAGCTCAGGGGCAAATTGGGTACTGCTGCTTGCCTTGCCATCCATTTAAGGGTGGGCAAGGTGTTACCCTTGGTTGTCCCCTTAGTTCAAGGTCTATTTGCTTCAGTATTTCACTGTCCTTCTCCACCGAGCAGGTACAGCTCAGCCTCTGGAGGCCAAACCTGTGCTGTTCAAAATGGGCCAAATCTTGCTTGTCCCATTCCCTGAAGTCATGTGGAGTTTTGTTTGATTCAAATGAGCATGATCTAGGTCTCATTCTGATCCCTGAAGTATTTCCATTAGATCCTAATATCAACGGAGATGTTATTTTTGCATTTATTTGATGCGAATGGAGTTAGGTCTGAGTGCCACATTGATCTTGATTTTACACCTCAGCCATCTAAGGGTTGCATCCTATGCCCTTTGGCTAGTGAATCAGGCCAGCAGTAATTGTGCTCGCTGCATACTGATACACAGGACACACGTTACTGGGCATTTTGAAAGATCAATAAAACCCCATGCCCATGTCTTTGCATCAGTGGGAAGTGCGGGATGTGTATGAGCTTAGCGGAAAGGGCAGCTGTGTGACCTGGGAAAGACTTAAGGCTGCCATGAGGACTGTCAGCACTTGTGAGGTATCTCGTGGAAGGACAGCACAAGCCTGGTCAGTCTGTAGACTGGTTCCCACGTAGCCAATTGCTCCCACTATGAGCTAGTTGCAGGTGCCACAGAAGAAGACAGGGTGGTGATGGTGGGCAGGGGACGCAGTTGGCACTTGCTACACTAGCGGAGCTTTTTCTGTCCGGTTTTGGCCAAAGCTCTGGGACATTTGCTATGGTTCTCTCAATTATCTTCCATTACTTTCAGTAGCTTGTGTTTTCATTACAAATGCCCAGTGTTCTTTGGAAACGCACTATGGGTATTTTAAATTCAGAATAACTGGGATACTGGGATGAGAAAAAGAACATGCTTTTCCTTTTAAAGTAGTTTTACCATTTAATCAGAGTTTGTTTAAATATGCATTTCTCTGCTGTGAAATAAGCTTTCTTTCCACATTTATGTGCACAATCCTAACTCATAGCGGGAAAAAAAAAAAACATTTTAAAACACTGTGTCATGCTTATAGGATAATTATTAATCCTGTCAGAATAAAAAGCGTACTAAAAGTATTCCATACAAAGGTTTGTGCCTCAACATTTTTGAGAGTTTTTTTTTTAAGTAATCAGAGATGTCATAACAGGGGGAGAAATCTTACGATATATAGCACATAGTACAAGTACAAGACTCCTAGAGAACTATTTAGAAATACACAAAGCTTATTATTTTTTCTTTTTCATCAGCAGACTACTTGATGAAAAGGTATGTTTTTGTTTTTGTTCATAATTGTGCCTTACAGTTCTATGAAGGCAATGGGAAACTACAAATTCCAGTGATTATATATGGTATAAAATGAAGGAAGAAAAATGTTCATTATACATATCTGGAGTGATAAATACACAATAATCATGCAGTCCAATAACAGAATATTTGACAATAAACCCAATGTTAAATACTAGCAGAGTAATATTGTCCTTGTGAGAAATATAGCAAATAAAATGATACTACAAAAAGACATAAAGCTTC
This sequence comes from Regulus satrapa, assembly GCA_013396955.1. NCBI lineage: Eukaryota > Metazoa > Chordata > Aves > Passeriformes > Regulidae > Regulus > Regulus satrapa. Next base: position 265,778 of record VWZN01012728.1, on the reverse strand, counting down.
CTCTATGTTTAAACTTTTTCAGTTGAATTTTCCTTTTTATTAATTTATGACCGCTGAGAAATGGTTATTGAACAAGCCAGTCAAAACTTTTCTATCTTGATTTTCTTATCCCATACTTACAAATCCAAAAATGGAACTTGTAGTAACTGCACTCAATGTTAGGAGGATGATTTTGCTCCTTGTTTGCTTGGGTTTTGCTTGAGACTTGATTTTGCATATCCTGACTCATGCTGAAATTTCTGGTGCATGTGAGCAATGTTTGTAGGGTCATCTACCTATTTTGTGCAAGAGAGACAGATTTTTTCATACTTGGGATTCCTATAGGCACAGAAAAGCGATACTGTAGGAAAGTGACTATTTTTCAAGGGCATTGGGCATTTACTCCTTCATTTGACCTCAGTGAGAACTGTGAAAACGCAGTATTTAAAAAAATAAAGTGCCCATTTTTCTTTAGAAAGTCAAGTGTCAACATAGGAATCTGAGTTGTGTATCTATGACTATAATAAATGGCAAAATTCCATAGCTGGAAATGTCTGTTTTTATCTTTGTGTGGGTTTAGCATCAGCCATACGTACATAAAATGCAAACGTACCTTTCCTCATGTTAAAACTTTACTTTGTCTTTCTCTTCTAAGAGGTAGAAAAAAATTATTAAACCACTACTGCCTTGAAAAAAACCCAGACAGAAACAATAGAAATTATTGTTCACTACTCAGTTAAGAAAATAAAAATCCTGTAATCTGCAGAGGGTCGATTATGATTTTATATGCTGCTGATTTGCCTTTCTGAAATTAGGATCCTTGTCCTGAACTCTTTCAGCTGTTTTTATTACTATCAGGAAAGAATAAGATGCAGATTTCAAGCACCCGTTATAGGGACAGCTTTTTGCACTGCGACACTCTGAAACCTAAGGAAAATATAGCAAACTTTTTGAGGAGCCACCAATGGCTGGGGAGAGGAGAGTACCCATACATGCATCTGTGCCTAGTGAATGCTGTAGCAGCTTGTGTGCACTTGGGGCTATGGGTTTTCTTTTCAGAAGAGGACTAGCAGAAGAGCCAAAACCCATGACTAGTTATTGATCAAAGTCCCCTCAGTGCAGCACTGTCAAGTTTTGGGATCAGTTTTGGCTGGATGGTATTGAGCTGCAACTGGGAAAGGAGCCCAATCCAGAGCTCGGTGCACCCCCTGTGCCCAAACGGGAAATAATTCCTTTTTCTGCAAGTGGTGGTTGGAGCCACGACCCTCCTTCCAGCAATGCCCAGGACAAGCTGCCCCCATGGCCCCTGGCAGGAGCTGTGGTCCCTGGGATGGGAAGGGTGCACCGCTTTGTTGTGTGGAACCCATAAGGACGGGGCTTCCCTCTGCATCCCGACTCGAACTTTGCGCTTTGGTTTCTTCTCTAATCGCTCTATTACGGTTTTTTAAATTTTAAACCTTGGCTTTATTTAGAAATGATTGGGCTGTGCCCAGCACTGGCTGTCTTGATAGGTTTGAAATTCCTGGGAAACCTCAATGCTGGCATTTTCTAAACTCAGTAAGCAAAGCACACTGGAATATTAATAGGTGAAACATATTTTAAAGGGGCAACACCGCTCTGTAATTTTGTCTGTTAGAACAGATCAGCTAAGGGCAGCTTGCAGGAGTTGCAGTAAAGCCACAAGTGTTCCTCACAATTTAAATCTTCTGCATTTTAATTATTTATCTTTTTATTTTCTGCCACTGTAAAAGATCCCTGGGGACAATGGGGCTATGATACTTAGCAACAAGTTATCCTCACTGTGTAGGGAGCACCATAAAAAAACCAAAATGGACATACACAATAAAATATAATGCTCACCCCCCCGCTTTCCAGTTTCTATACTTTCTGGTGTTAGAGTAGTTACATTACATCAGCAATGAGTAAAAAGGAAAAAACCCAACCAAACAGATGGAAATGTCATCTCTAAACTGACAGAGCCTCTGCAAATTTGGTTGCAGAACTATCTAAAAAAACATAATAATAATATTAAACATTCTACTGTTCTGGACTTTATTTATTTAAACACAAATTTAGGGACTGGTCACATGAAAAATTGCAGTTCGGTACTGCAGTTGCTTTGGTGTATTTTTCACCATTGTAATGGGCTACAGGGAAACAAAGGACGATATGAATATAGGGCAGTTGGTATTTAGATTTGGGTGGCACTTTCACTTGTTGCAAATGTCCTTTTAAAAAACTATTTTTCTTCTATCATGCTATTGAATTGTAGAAGATGTTGATATAGAAAAGCTGGAATTATTAAATAACCAAATTTAAATTAATAACAAAGATTATTTAATAACCAAAATTAGGTATTATTTTGTAGTATTTTTCTTATATTTCTCATTGCCGAACTCTTGACTGATAAGGACTTCTGAGATCCAGCCTAAACTCACCCATGGGATACAATGGGCTATTAGAGAATGAGATAATAGACAGATCTATTCCTCACCTTCCAAACCCAGTTTCTTTATAAAGCAGTAGAAAGCAAACCTTTCCATAGAGCCTCAAAAAGCAAGCTGAAGAGCAACACTACTATCACACCTCTCGTGGTATTTTTTTCAGGCGTCTGCCCCTGATTTTAATCCAAAGGAGCGGCTTTTGGAACTGGTGTGTCTGGCTTTGGTGTTTGCCTGCTGAGGAAGAGGTGTACCCTTTGTCCCTCACCTGCAGATGGCTTGGATGCTTTTACTTTACCGAGGCAAGCATTTCCCAGTGGGCTGCATTCAGAAAGTGCTTTTCATAGCATTAGTACAGAACCAAGTTACAAAAGAATATTAATCTAATACATTCCAAAATTCAAATATGTGTGATTAATAAGCATTATTATCTATAAATAAGGCTCTAATGATACTTTGGCAGTGTTGTAAACACAAGAATCAGAAGCAATTATTGTCATTATTGTTCTGCAAGTACCTTCTATGAATACCAAATGGATATTACTGTCCAGCTCCTTGGCACATAGAAATCCTGTAAAGAACAGTTGTCAGTCAGTAAAGCCTGGCCGGCTGCTGTTGACTACGTTTGTGTAAAATGTAATGTACCTAACGCCAAAGCCGACGAGTTATTGAAAGCAGGATGATGATTGATTCAAAAATGTATTCTTTGTCCTTTGCAACACTCAAAATTATGTTAAATAAAGCCTGTGAGAAAGTTTTCCCATCCTGTGAGATGAACTGTTTGTGCGATGGCTGTAATTAAAAATGGAAATGGACTCTGCCAAAAACATTGCCCCTCTTCGTGTGAAACACGCAAAGGTGAGGGCGTCCCAGCTGAAAGGTGGTGTATAAATAATGACCACATCCCCCCATTCCCCAGCTGTAAAGGGTAACCCAGGACTAATTTTCAAGGAAACAGGAGGAAAGGGGTCTTAATCCTTGTCACATTTACCTCTCCCCAGTTTGTACAGGTCCCCTAGACTGGAGTCATGCTGGCAGCCGGGTCCCACTCCCTGTGACACCCCCCACTTGCCCGCCTTTGGCAGTCTCACCTCCCTCACCAAACCTTGCTGCTTTAGACGGCGCCAGCCAACAGCAGCATTTTGTGGTGGGTGTTATGTTGTTCTTCGGATGCCAGGGTGTCATCGCGAGCGGGAACAGTGTGGGTCTGACTCTCCGAATATGCAGAAAGAAAAAGTAAAAAAAAAATAACAACTAAACCCCAAACAGTAAGCTTTACTTTCCAAATGTGTTCAATTCTTCTTTCCTCTCCTTGATATTTGGGGCGTGCAGCACCCTATACCATGTGGTTTAACATTTTGTTCTCTATTTGTAGGTCAACATTTCCATGATTAAACTTCATCCTTTATTCAGCCTGTTCTGGCTAGGCTTTGCAGCACATGTGATATAAGCTGTTTTCACAGCTAGTAGGCCAAATCTTACTCTGAATAAGGGAGCCAAACATATGTGACTGAGTCAGACACTTAAATCAACTCCTTGGTAAATGGGAGATAACTCCAGGTGCAGTGATGAACACTGAGAACCAAAAAAGTGGGAAGGGTGGCCAGCATTCCTCTGTGTAGGAAAGGAGACATCCTATGCACACAGGCAGTGAAATCATAGCCCTACCCAAATTTTGCTCTCCTGCGTTTGCCTGAGGATACAGAGTCCTCTTCACTGAAGTAATTGGAAATTTTTCTATTCAGGGTCAGACCAGCCTGGGGTAGGCTCAGCTGCAGCTGGGCATGGAACGGGCTGTGCAGGAAGGGGACAAGGCAGCAGGAAGCGAGCCCACCTTATATTCATGGTGCACACACAAGAAGGTTGCTGGGGGAGTACGGAGCACTTCCCCTACAGCATTATGTTTCTTTCACTTGCCCTCCCTTCATCTCCCTTACCTATCTCATTTACGGACCAAGGCTGGTGGCTCTTCTTTCACTTGGTGGCAGGTATTGGTTGCTCTAAGTCCATGCAGTTGGACTGGGTGACCTATCCACTTAAATCAGTGGTACAATTCCCAGAAAGCACTGGCCATCCAGAGTGAATGTGACCCACCAGTAACCCTTGATGCAGGAGATTTTTGTTAAAGGACTTTGTGTGGCCAGCAGCCCTCTTCCTGCCCTTCTTTGCCATTGCCTGGTAATTTTGTTAAGTTCTGGGAAGGCTCATCAGGCACAAACAGAAGTGCCAGGAGAGCAAGGGATGTAATAAATTACCCAGACTTGATGTGTTGTTGCTGTGCGATGTTCCTACTTTCACCAGGGTTGGAATGGTAGGGGCTGCTGGGCTGGTACACAGCAAGTACCAGAGTGAATAGCAAGAGAGCTCCTGCAGAAAGTCCAGAGAGGACCTATTTTCCTCAAATGGACATGGCTGTACCCATAATATTATCGAGTGAGAACTGCACTTCATCTTTAATTTGGTGATGAACTGTAGCATCGCAGAAAGGAGCTGACAACGAAACATTTCTATCAGGAACAAGCACTTCCAGAACTATACTGGGGCTGACTCCCTCACCTAAAGGAAATACAGGCAGCATAGCAGGACTTTTAGGGATTTTTTTTTTAATTTATTTGCTTGTTTCGGTTTGGTTTTTGTTTATTTTTGTTTTAATGGTACCCATTCTTTAGGTTTTGCTCATTTGTGTGGATTTTTTTTTCAATAGCTTTTTTTTCATTTAGGAAGAAAAACAAATCCTGCCCCAAACTAAATATTCTTCCTAGATCTTCAGTGAAAAAGTTCAAGTGGTGACTACTGTGGCTTTGTGAGTACTGATAGTACAACTATAGTATTGATAGTACAACTATCAATAGTTTAGAAAGTCCTGTCCTACAAAAAGTAGGCAACACATATAAGATAAAGTTTATGCACTAGTCTGAGGTTTTGAGAACCTGCCTCATGGCTGGGCAAAACCCTGGGTATGCATGTAGGCATCTGATCCACTTCCCTGCCATTGCATTGGGAGGAAAAACCTGCTGACTATGAGATGTTACCAAGGACTTAAGAGAAGGCAGGTGCCTTCAGTGATTGTCATGCAATTAGAGGATGCTGTACTGAATGAGGCACAGAAATAGATGATCTGGTCTGCTGTACTTTGGGGACATGGAATGGTGTAGGATGAACTGCACACTCCTGGAAAGCAAGAGGGGGAGTACCATGATTCTGCCCTCACTGGAGTGAAAGTTAATCAAGGATATGATGGAATAATTCCCCATGTGCATCAAGGATACATCGGTATCAAATTAATGGAAAGGAGAAGGGAATTTAGGACAGTTAAGATCTGCTGATAGGGTCAAGTGGCCTCCCTGTCCTCGGGTCTACATTTTGGAAACACAAATTGCACTTTGGTTTCACTTTTAAATGTGTAAGCCAAATTGTGGTGCTTAAAGAGAGCAAGAAGATTGGAAGAAGATGGGAAAGTGCTATGATCAGGGAGCAAGAGGATTGCAGCATGGTACGGTGATGTGAAGTTGAGCAAAAGAAAATTAGAATTTTTCTCTCCAGTTATTCAGACAAAAGAAGTTGCATCTCCATTTTCTTATGCTTAAATAACAGTTTCCCTCTTCCATGGTGTAAAAGATCCCAAGATCACGGAGGAATGAATTAAGACTGTGGTAACAGACATAATTTCAAGTTAATGAAGAGACAGTATGTTTTATATTATCTTTTCTCTTGTTTTTGATTGCCATTTTTGGGGGGTTGATATTACTGTAAGTAAATACATTTGTCTTTTGTTTCATTTTCCCCCTGTGACCTATTTCATTTAATTAGAAGGAAATGCATAATAGGAAATGAGTATCATCACACTGGGCTCCATCCAAAGCCCATGAAATCATCAGGAACATTTCCTGGGCTTTTCACTGGGTCCAGCCCAGCAGAAAAGAGGGCTTATTTCCACCTTATCTGGAAGAATGTGTGCTGTCAGTGTAAAAAATATTACAGTTCTTATTTTAAGGTCTGGCCCCAGTACTAGGGAAGGATTTTGCTACTGAATGTGCCTTTCTACGCCACATGTTTCACATCTGTGGCAGGACGTTAAAGGATAAAGGTTCCTAAAACTTTAACTCTGAATATACATATAAAAAAGAAGATACAAATTAAGGAAAAGATAAAAGATATTGATGGAAGTACAGGAGATGCTCTTTAACATGCATATTATTGACTCAATAGATTGTTACGGCTTCAGAGCTATTAGGGTCTGCTGTGTCAATGTGTACTTAGGGACTGTTTAATATGCAGATGGTTGACATGACAGACTGGAGCCATTACAGTCTATCATGTCAGGGGGGATACATGAATACGCACTTTGCCAACACTCTAAAAAGTCCCTTTAAAATGCAGTAGCTGTTTTTTACAATAATTTAATAGGCTTGGTTCTTTGGATGCCCAGAGACTTGAGAGTCTGGATTTATCAGCAACAAAATTTATTTCCAAATTAAGTCATTTTCCATGTGGAATGTGCAGTCTGGAGGACAGGGTGTAATCTCAGATACGCAGCTCCTATCAAATCTTGTAAAATTAGCTACTGCACTTGTGCATGTGTAGAAGAGATCAGAATCTATCTGTCGGCATGTGTCTTTTTGAAGAATATAGTTTTGTCTTTTTGAGGGGTAAGGGAGAATGTCGTCTGTTTTTTCATTCAAATAATCTTCAGTAGCAATTAAATAGCTTATGCTACCTAAGAGATCAGTTATTACAAGATAAGCAGCATGACAGTTTGGAAAACTGAATAAGTCTTTGATTATTTACTAAGTTTTGATATCTGCTATTTGCCTCAAAATGCTAAAAAAGTGAAGTATAAGATACAAACATGAAAGACTCATTTGATCATCATAAGGAAAGGAATCAGTAGTTTTGCTTTTCTTTTCCTCAACAACTTATTTTTTATTAAAATAGCAAAGCCAAGTGTTGTGTTTAATAAGATATATTTTTTCATTTGAATATCAAATGGAAAAATACAATTAAAATATTTCTGCTTTTACATTAATCGTAGGCTATATTTCAGCAATGCATATATCTAAGAAGCTCAGCATACACATTTGGTATATATTAGATGCTTCTAACAGATGCCCAGACCTCTTCCCCTGATTTTTAATGTTCTTTTTTATGGCAGTGATCCAGGGACATTTTAATTTGCAAGCCTGTGAACTTGGAAATAATACTTGTAGTGGAGCATTATGTCTAGTCCATTCCCTCTAAGTTTATTGTCCTGTGTCACCTAGCTCTGATTTTAGCTGATTTGCTGAACTGAGTCGCATGGTGCAATTCCAGCACAAAATTCACTGAGCAAAAGTACTGTGCCTTGCAAATAATAGTAATTGTGCAATATTATAAAGGTCTTTCCTCTTATCTGTGGGAGAGCTGGGGAACAAATCCTACAAAAATGTGCATTTTTAGGCAAATGTGATGGCTGATTTCTGGCAGCTCCTTTTACTGCCTGGTGCTAACAGGGAGACCATGGGGGCAGTCGGGATGTGGCAGTGATGGGTAGGGCAAATGCCAGGAGGTAGAAGGTGCAGAGGGCACGTATCCCATATCCTGTTACACAAGTGTTCCTGGGCCTTCTGTGCGATTTCGACAATGACACAGGAAACTCAGGAAAGGCTTAGGGAAAAAGAGAGGTCTGGAAAAGTCCAGAAGGTGGCTTCTTCTTACAGCTGAATTCACCCTGTGCTCACGGGGAGATCCCTAAGAGCAGATACTGCTCTCTGGGGCTGAGATACCTCTGCAACCAAGGGAGGACCAAGCAGCAGCAGCCTGAGCTGCAGGAAAATGTATCGTAGCTTCAAACTGCATTAGTACCTGTGGGAAAGGTGAGCTCTGTTCCCTCCCCAGCTCTGGGGTGGTGGGTACATCCTTGTGGCTGTGGGTTGCCACCGAGGCTGTGGAAGTGGCAGCTCTCACAGCCCTTTTGCCTCCTGCCACCCTTCTGATGACCTCTGGCCGTCATAGTGGCTGAGGGGATATGTGGTTCTCCAGGCTTCTCTTTCTTTTTCCTTCCCCAGTGCAGCCCTGGAAATTCCACATCCTTCTCTGTGTTACCCGTGTGCAGGGAAGAAGCATCATCAGGAAGAAGCACATATGAAGTTACAATGTGAAGCACTGTGTTACCTGGTGCTAATCAATAAAGCAAAAATGTAGCTTTTTGACAGCACTTGTAATTTTGACTATTGCAATGGTGTGCCATTTCTTTGAATGCGGTACGCTTCTGTGCCCCATTAAAGCATGGCTGGCACCGCTTTCAACTATTCACAAACGCTGAGATGTTGAAAAATGTAACATTTACAAAAGATACATCTGGTGTATATTTACAAGGCTCAGGAATCATTTAAATAGTGCCTATGCCATCACCATATTAGGAGAAAAGTTAGTCCCAGCCGCATATGTGAAATCAGTAGTCAAGTGTGTGCTGGTTGAGAGTCCATTGCTATAATATAGTATTTTGGGGTATTAAATGTGAAAATACTGACCTGTGTATAATGCTCAGATTAACTACTGCTCATTAATGCTCAAATAACTACCTATAGGCACCTGTTTAAGCAGTGTGGTCAGAAGAGGGTTGTGGGTTTTGAGAGATAAATGCTTAAAATTTTCTTTAAGTAAAGCACAATCTTTGTCTTCTCATTGTGAGATGTCATCATACCTTTTTCCCTGTTCTCCTTGGAACTGAGAGAAAAGCTATTGAACAGCTTCCTTTATATCATATAACATGTCAAGGACAAAAAGATGTTTGTCTCCTCCTGCCAGTGCAATACCACTTCAGTTACGTTTGCAAACTATTTTTTAATTAATGCGATGGGTCATGTTTTCACCACACTAAGGCAGGAAATTCAAGGTAAACCAGATACCCCCTTTCTCAGTCACACAAACATGAATTAAGCATGTAGTATCAGACTTAATTTCAATTTCTAGGTCTGTAATTGAATCCAGCTTAATGTGAACTCCTTTTTTCTGCACCATCACATTGATATCTGGATGTTAGTGACATTATTTAAAGCAACAAATCAACCTATAGGACTGTGTTCAACTATATGTCGCTTGACAGTAAATGGAGTAAAAAAAATATTACTTTTCTCTAGGGGCAGATTTGTTAGAGGGTTTTCATCTTTTGTCAAGATATTTAATCGTGGAATGTTACAAAAAAATTGCACAGTTTGTACAAGTGCAGATTTCTGCATGCACAGTTTGCCTGATTGCTAATTTGGCTGAACACACTTAGCCTTAACACACGCAAATGAGAGAGGAAAGATAATTTTTGTATATATTCTTCTGCGTCAAGTGTGAGTCCCTGGACTCTGAGGGAAGCAGGTATCCACTTTTGGGGCTGAAGGCTGTCACTCTGGATCACCCTGTACATCAGTCTCAGTTCATGCATGCCAATGAGAACAAATCCTAACAATGAGCTGTTGAGTGATGCCAGCAGAAATGAATGTTTCTGAAAGATTCAGGGTTTTGGAGAAAGCAGCTGAAGCCAAATCTGTGGCACTCACCATTGCTGCCTAACTGAAGGAGGGTAACATTTTGGCACAAGCCTCTCATGTAATGGACAGATTTGAACACACCTTTGTTTTCCAACAGGCTGAGTAAAGCTGGTATGGGACTATAGAATTAAGCCAAAATGCCCAACCATGTTATTTCCTCAGAGGGGTTCTGAGTTGTAAAGAACAACTTCAACCAAATTATTAGTGCTACTAGTAATTATTGTTATTAATTCCTTTTGGTAAGCCTGTCCCTCCATCACAGTAGCAATCACGTGCTGGGATGTCTACTGCTTAGGACATCATACTCCTTTGGAAGTGGATGCTTGTTTAATTGATAGATTGCAAAGAAGGTCTGACCTATTGCCTTTTCATGTTTTGCTTTGTTTCAGTTGCCTGGACTCTCACAGCTCCTTAGTAGATTTTCTGATCCATCATGTCAGGCTGGCAGCTGTGCCTCTGCACTGTGCCTGCCTGCCCACCGTGAGCCAGATTTCACTCTCAGATGCTTGGCATGGCTGCCTCCCTCACTGTTCTCTCACTGGAGAGCTGATTTTGCCTTCACCTCTATTAAACGGCTTGGTTTTAATGGGAACAACTGCTTTCTCCCATGGGTCCTCAATCCAGGGCTCTAGGTGTGCAAGGACGGAGGAGGAGGGCACATTCCCAGATGTCCCTAGGTGTGTGCTATGCATGCAGGATCAGGCTCCTGCCTGACATCTGCAGACTGAGCCCTCCACCCCTCCCAGCAAATAGTCCCACTCAGAACCATGGACATTTCAATTTGGAGATGTTTTCCCTGGGCTGTGTAATTTTGCCCTCACTGTGGGCTCCCCACTGCTCTCGAGCCTAATTTCCCTGGGTCATGCAGGCCCACAAAGGATGGCATCACAAATGAATAAACTCCATTTTACACCAGTCCACCTAAAAAATTTTCCTCAGAGGTTTCCACTCCCTCCCCAACATCAGGAAAAAATGGTTGAAATTTTATAAGCAGATTTTCAAGAAGGAACAGATTTTTTTTTTACTGCCAAGCTGTATAATAGGTGTTTTTGAGAGGTCGTTAACTTCAACAGTATAGTCAGGAATAGTGTTACACCCCACACTGCATCCATCGTTAAGCAATTAAGTTACTGATGGGCTTTTACATTTATTTACCTTGATGGAAAGATATGTTTACTGAACCTGAGTACAAATCAACATGAGGAGGTGGAAGTTCAGAGTAAATTTGACTAATGATGTTGTGTTTTCATCTTTAAAAGAAAGAAAAAAAAAAACCTCTCTGCTTTTGATGCTATTTTATCTTCATTGGAAGGGATCCGAAATGATCCCAACTGTCATGTGAGCGCTCAGTTAGGCTTAGATCCTCTTTGATTGCAGCTGAACATCTCTCTCCGTTGGCTCATACCTTTCCTTATATGAATACAGCTTACAGCACTTCAGGTTGCAGGATTTTTATTGAACAGCACTTTAACTCTTCCTCTGTGAATGCTCCACAATTATATCTTTATGCAAAATTTGAGTTGTGACCACCTTTGCCTGAAAAGATGTTAATGTGGCCTCATCACTGATGTTAAGGAAGAATTTCCTTTTGCTTTCAGAGTAACTTCTGAAATACAAATAAGAAATATTTCTTTCAGTGAAACTTAATTCTCTCTCCTTTTTTTTTCAGGCTCACTCTCTTCTCCAGTCTTGGTATGTGGATTTCTCTGTCTCCAAGTAATTCCTTAGCATACCCTTGAATGGCATCTACCACACGTGAGCATCCTCCACAGTCTCTAAGATACTTTTGTTGTTTTTCTTCTTTGAACATTTGTTTTTTTGAGATGACATTGACAGACATGAGGCCTAAGTCTGGAGATGTTCTGTGGGTAGAACTCACATTTCTTTCAGTATGTCGAGCAGTTTTAGGATCTGATCCATATTGAAGACTAGCATGGCGTAATGAGGCCTGGGCATATACAACAATATGTATTCTAACACAGCTCACTCAAAACAAATATGTTCCCTTCTCTTCGTCGGGTATAAACAAACAATCTCCATTGTGTTCTGCATGGCTCTGCTGCGCCGCCTTGCACATGGCAAGAGCTTGGCTTCCCTGTTCACAAAAACAGCATCTCTATTCTGCGACATGGAGCTTCCCAGTGTGTGCCCAGACAGACCTGGAGCTTTGGATGCTGGTCCTAAAAATGGATAGTTGGTCTGGTGTTATGTCCTAAGTGTGTTATGAGGGAATTTTCCTCGCTACAGATATACTTAAACAGGGTCTTGTTTCTGAGTCCTGTGCACTTCAGTCAGACAGTACTGACTCTCTGAATTCCACAGCTGGAAAGCAGAGAATCAGTGTAATAGTTGTTGTAAGATCCCCTTACACACATCCCCACAAAATCTTCTTTTCTGGTATCTAAATTTCCTTGCAATAAAAATCGTCAGCTTTGTGAAAAATTTGTGGTGACTTGAGGTGGAAACATTAGCAGGGGTGAGTTCAAAACTCATGTGTGAGATCCATTGTCTGTGTGAAGCAGACTGAGTTTGAACCCAGGTGTTCCTTCTGTGATTGAACTCAGACTTTTATGCCATTTTGCAAAGGCATTACCCTCTCCTGTAACTTGTGCTGGAAGCGGAGTGAGCTGTTTTGGCACTGAAATGATTTCATTGTTAGGCTAAGCGTTACACAGATGGCATTCTTAAATGTAAAATTCTTTTTATGATTCTTTCTATTTCATATTTATTTCATTAGATCATTATTTATGTTAAAGAGTCACTATTAATCTGAAACGTGCTCAGCTTGAAAGAAAATCTTGAGAGGAGTTTCAGGTATCTGATCCTCAATCCTTTAGTTTTAGTGTTTTGCATTTTCCTATTTAAAATGGTTTTTTCTGTCTCTAGGTGCTATGTGACAGATCCACACAAACAACAGAGGGGAAAGAGCCTCACTTAACTGATTAGAGGAGAGAAGCAGTGAAAGGGAATATGCACAAAGCACTGCCAAATTCACAGAGCAAAGGAAAAGATAAAAAAAAAAATAGAATAATTTCACCTGCCTTTTTTTTTTCTCCGTAGAGTAATGTAAGGTATTTCTTATACTAGCATCAGGGAAACAACTTTCAGACAAAAAAGTGATTTCTTAATTAAGGATCTCTAATTCAAAATATATTTATTTAATAAAGAGTAATTATGATAGAAGCAACTATTCATTCATATCAATAATTCATTCAGAAGTAAACCATATCAACATATTAGCATTTATTTTTCCATTTAATAGGTTATGATTTAAAATAAATTTAAATCATCATAATCATTCAGCTCCATATGCTGGGAAAGAAAAAGTCACCTTAAACCAGATGCATATTGTGGAAAAAAAAAGGGGAAAAAAAAAGAAAAAGAGGAAGACAAGTTGTTCTAAAGAAACAGCATATGGGAGAAAATCTTAAGCTTTGGTAAAGATGCTCTGCTTTGTAGATGGCAATTTAGTTATAAACTAAAAAGAGGATATGTTTAGATTAGATATTAGGAAGAAATCCTGCACTAAGAAGCTGGTGAGGCACTGGAACAGGCTACCCAGAGAAACTGTGGATACTCCATCCCTGGCATTGTCTAAGGCCAAGTTAGATGGGATTTTGAGCAACCTGGCCTAGTGGAAGGTGTCCTGTGCGTGACAGAGGGGTTGGACTAAATGGGCTTTGAAGTCCCTTCCAACCCAAACAATTCTGTGATTATATAATTTTGTGATAACTATGGTTCTATGATAGTGAGACTGAGTTACGCTGGTCAATGATTTTCAAGAACTGTGAGTCAAATATGGATTTCTTTCTTTTAGAAAATTTAAAAAAAAGAAGAAATAAAAGAACAAAAGAAAAAAAAAGGGAGGATTTCTCTCTGTTTTAATCAGGAAAAGGCAATAAATGGTATGAAGAAAATTCTAGTTTGAAGATGTTAATATATGGAAACAACAGGCGGTTTGCAAGTCCTTATGTATGGAAACAATAGGCTGTTCACAAGTTCCAAGTTGGCTCTGCACGTGTACCTGCTTTTGTGCTTGAGGCTGCATTTATTTTTCCTGTTGTTAATTACATAGCCAATCCCTCTCCTAACTTGTATCCTTAACTACCCATGTAATTTTGTTAGCTGACAGCTCTTTTCCAGCTCCCTAACACATCAGCATTCCTGTAGCAAGCTCTGTTAAAAACCTTTCTTTCTGTCACCCATCTGAGGTCCAGAGAGTGGTGTTTGGAGCCTGTGGATCAGGGTTGTACTTTGAATTTTTTTTAACTTTTGACATACCGAAAAAGGAATGAGAGGCTAAAGCCGTGGTCAGCCTGTGCTTCCCCACTACAGCATCTCAAGAAGTTGGTGTCGATCACCTCTTAACTGCTTTTTTTTTTTTTTTTTGTTTTGCTCTAAGTGGTGAGGCCAGAGGCTGTGGTGGAGAGTGGGGTGTCACCACTCTGCCTGTTCTGCTCCCACATCCAAGGCAGCACTGACATCACACTCTTCGGGCCTTGGTGCAGCCATAGGGCCCTCTTGTCCTTGGATGAGCTCAGCAAAGCCCTTTCTCTCCCTCAGACAGAGAGCCCTGTATTCTGTCTGGGAAAATAAGACTGTACAGCCCTTCTTCCCCAAAATTCCAGCAGTGATGCTCTCAGTGGAACTCTCAAAGTGGTGGCTGCAGTTGCAATGCTGTGAACATGGTACAGGTTAACACTGCAAAAATGAGTTTTTTAGCCTCTTGGGTGAGTTTTGTCACCTGTGTCATTATTGTGTTACTCTTCCAAGGTTGTTGGTGCTGTCCCAGCAAAGACTGCCCTGCACATGTGGCCTATGGTGCATAGTCCCAGGGCATGCCAGTTTAAAAGGTATCTGACTTTTGTTCTTTTCCAGTCTCTGTCATACTTTTGCTGTTAATATTCCTCCAGCAATTTTTAAGGAGAAAAGTGAGTCATGCTTCATTTTCCATACCCTAACAGAGAGAAGCCTTGTATTTTCCACAAGTTATTGCATTATTTCTCTCTACGGTGTGGCTCTGATTTAGTGCTGGATGAAGCTCAAAAGGAGGATTAGAGTAGAGAGACTCCCATATGCTTGGATGCGTTTCTGAACTGTGTACTATCCTCACTGCTTTTGATGAAAAAAGCTGGGCTATAAACCTGATGAGAACAGGCTTCCATGCAAGATGTTTAGTATTTCCGGCTTCCATTTGGGCCAGGAATAAGGCACATCCAGCCACTTTTGGCCCTGCAGCTCTTGGTCACAGGCCTGCCTGAAATTTAGAAAATCACAGGGGTGGAAAATGAATGGGGGAGTGAAAGGAAGTTGATTTTTCTCCACTTTAATAAAGGCTAGATTAGGGTTTTGTTCCAGTTTTGGCAAAAGCTTTGCTGGGGGATGGGCACAGGTGGAATGTTTTTATATTAATGGAATTGATTCATCTGTCTATTAGATGGCTGCACCGGAGTGCAAGTCCATTTTTATGGTCCCGAGTAAAAAAACTTTTGCTGCTTTTTTACCTCTTCTGGGAAAATTTGAGCTGGATGTTTAACTCTGACTATATTGTATTTAAGGAAATTTGGAGCATAGGAAGAAAGCAAGATGAAGAGAAATAGTGAAAAAGGGAGAGAGGGAGGCTTCCCAAAGATAAACTGCTACAGTGAGTTATACTACTGCTTGGTGTCACACATGGGGGCTTCGCTATACCTAATATCTGATAATTTTTCTAGCTGGTAATTAAATTGTAAATAGTGAAACACAAAACAGCACTGACATTGACCCTAAAACTATTGTTGTTCTGCCATTTGGGGCTATCTTCTTTGGTATTTTCTTTTTAAAAAAAGAATTTCCCAATAGTACTGTTATCAGTTGATCATTTTTGCTGATTCTCCTCTCCATTACAAGGGTTTCTGAGTTTGTGAATGAAAGGCTATGTTTCCTCAACCAAATCCTCTCCTCCTCGGTCTATTAGTAAACTAATGTTCGCTTACAAGATTTGACTGAAACCTCAGGGCCTGCCAGCTGGATGCTTGAGGAGTCCAAGCTGGCTAGGTAAAGAAACACCTTTTTCACATGACCCAGCTCAGCTCCCGAGTTGCCCCACAAGTTTCTATCAGTACAAAGGCTGACATTGTCTACCAGGAGCAACTCGGATTACGGTCCCTTCCAGCTGCATTGCCCCTGACCCCAGTCCTGCCCTGGGCTGCCCATGCTCTGCCCTCCCTGCATGCACGGAGACTTCAGCTGCAGCCTGCCGCCTGACAGTGCTGAGCCTGGTCTTGAGGGTGGCCCTGGATGCATTTTAAAAGGCAGTGCAGACGCTCCGTGAAGATAACATGGAATCATTATTTTTTAGGGAAGATTTTCCCCTAAAAAAGTAGAGTTCTACATGCGCACGGTTTGATCTTCACACAAAAAAAGATTTATATAAGAACTCACTTCTCTGTGTCAGTTACAAAAAAAAAAAAAAAAAAAAAAAAA
>VWZN01012728.1:207698-249344 GCA_013396955.1 Regulus satrapa | reverse complement strand
AAAAAAAAAAAAAAGCATGCTGGCAGGATTTAGGGAAGTGTGCAGGCTAAAGGATAGATGCAGACAAAAGGGAGTTTTTCTTCTAAGAACATCTGCACAGCTGGAGCCCTGGCAGTGCTGTGGTTTGAAAGCCTAGGTGTTGCCTGGCTGGGGCAAGGGACAATGTCTGTTTGGCACCCTCCTGACACACAAACTTGGCCAGAGATTCTTAGAGCAGTCCTCAGCCATGTCCCTTGCTGTGCATATACAGACACATGGACATTATTTTGTCATCAAATGGCTGTTTTGGGGAATCTTCCCTCCTGGAGGTAAACTACACATGAATGATCTGAGGGTAAAGGTGGAGGAAGCAACGGTGATTTCTTTACATCTAAAGTAGATATAAACCAGGCACAAAGTTCACAGGAAGAGAATATCTGCAGTGCATCTAGACTGGCAGAAACTCAGCATCCCTGACTCCTAGATGCCCAGCAATAATATGCCTATAGCTCAGACTGGAGAAACTTAACAATAGGTCTGTTAGAGAAACAGCCCTGAGAGCCTAGCAAGGATAAGGAGGCTCCCTTGAGGCACCTGTACCCCAAATATCTACGTAAGATCAGATCACCACCTACGGGTAGAGAACGAGTTAATTCTGTCTGAACTGCTTTGTGGCATGAGGGAAATGTATGTGTGGGAGTCTGGAGTTGTTCTGATTTTTGTCTGTCTCAGGCTGGCCCCATTCAGCCATCTCTGCCCTTGCAGGGGAGTGAGTTCCAGATCCAAAGACAGATTCTAACAATACAGCCTATGTGCTTGCCTCTAATATAACATGATGCTTATAACTGAATATAAGCAGGGATGAGGCTTTAGATCTTCCTCAAGTCTCACTATAACTTTGAGATTGTCAGACAGTGCTGAAGTGAGAGATCTGGAGTAGGAAAATTAGTGAACACAAAAGTCATGATATTTACTCAGTTTATGCATTTTCTCTCTTTTTTCCCATAAAACCTGCATAACTGGCATGTAATTGTTTTGCTAAGTGAGTCTTGAAAGCAAAAGTCTTGATAGCTGTCACATATCTTCTTTGTAGTACAGTGTGTTGTCCTCAGAAGATAATCAGTAGAACTTGCTCAGAAAAACTTAATCAGCAGAACTGAGCACATTGTCAGTGCTTAACAAATAATAAATTATAATAATAACCGCAGTTCCTTTTGACACAACCTATCAAAGTTTTTCTTTATTTCCAGGAGTATCTTACTTACTTCTGTTTAAGATTTAATACCTTCTACAACTCTGCTTGTTATGGTTGAGAGGATTGGTGATACACCCTAACAGGGTGAAAATATTGCCTGAAATGAAATTTTGACAAAGGGCAGAAACAAAATACAAAGGAAATTCTTAAACTGTTACTTTTCACTTTCTGATGTTGCTTTTAAAGTCTTAAAAACTGAATTAAAGACTAGATTTGATCTGCTCTATTGTTAAAATGTAAAACACTACGCTTACAAGTTAATAGAATCACATTTAAGTTTTCTGATAGTCTGTTTTTTAAAAGACAGACTCATTAAGCTTTCTTTACAGAAAGGTGAATGTGTCCAGAAGCACATCTATTATTAATAATTATTTTTATCATAAGGAGCTTGGATAGCTCATAGAGTTGTTAACATAGCTGGGGCTATCACTTCTTTGCCACCACTGTAATTTGGCCTTGGCTTGGAGTTACTAGCCCTCATTTCATTTTCTGATCATTTGGTAGTTGTCATGCCATTTGTTGGTGGGTTTTACTGACTTTGAACAAGAACATATATTCACTTTATAGAGAAACCTGTCGGGTCAGCTCTAAGGTGCTGCTAATTGTCACAGGCTTAAATGGACCCGTTTCAATTTAACCCAGTTGAGGATCTGACCAATGATCACAACTGGCATTAATTAGCAGATGTGTTATCAGACTCCGTGGAGATGTCCTGGGTTGAGTGACAACAGAAGCACCCGGCTGCTGCAGGCAGTGGAGCTGTGCCAGTTTGGCAGCTGATGGCACAGTGCCCGATGCTGGCAGGTGGAAAGTCCAGGTCACTCCTGACAGAGGCATGCTGGTGGCTTCTGTCACCAGTCTCCAAGTAGAAGGAGCTGCAGGAGCCCAGAGCACCAGGTGGGTGGTTGTAGTAAAGCACGAACAACGCAAGACAGCAGGGAGGGAGGACAAGGAAGATGAAGTGTTGAACTGACTTGTCCCTGAAGCTGGATATGCACAAGACATTGAACTGCTAAGAGAAGCAAAAGCCACTAGCAAATGTGTTGAGGCTCTGGCTTTCCATGTGTGCCATCTGATCTGACACTGTAATGCCAGTTACAAATGTGTGGCAGAAGGGTGAGGGAAACACATCTAAAAGCAGGGGATCCTGAAAAGCAGTTGGATTTTACAGAGACAGCTACTGACAGTCTCAGTGCTATTATGATTGTAAACTAGAGGTTTGGACCGCGACTAAAAAAATGTCTTGAGCAGGTCATGGGGGTGAATGAAGAACAGGAATGAGAGACTGCAATTTTATCAGGGAAAAAGGATATGCTATCCTCCCTTTGCACTTATCTGAGTGCAGTGGGGGTTAAAATCAGGCCAGTAACCTGCCCAGATACTGAATGACTAGTAGCAGACAGTACCTCTTCTTTCTCCTGCCTACCTGCCTCCACAGGATGGTGGCAGGAGCAAGGTGCCAAGATAATGGCATAGGATCTTTGTAATGATTTATGGTTTATTAATATTTACAGGACAAAACTGGACATCAGGTAGCTCTGGGAGTAATGTTTTCAGATCTTGACTGAGTTTGGAAACTTGCTTAACTTAACTGACCCTGTTTTGGTGTTTTGATGCACTGTGAAAAAATTCTTTTAATTGTGAGATCATTCTGTTGTAACTGAGGAAAGGAAAACAGCAATAGAGTAAGAGAGTTCAATAGTACTGGGAATGGAGAAGTTTTTAGACTGGTTGCAGACCTCTGAACCAGCTGATATGAAGATGCAGGCTATCCAAGGGAGGTGTCACCCCCTGAAAATTCTCTGTTACCCATCCTGCACATTTTTCCCACCACTCAAAGCAAGATATTAAAAGATGTTTATGGACCTACTTGCCATGAAAAATCTGGGTCCTTCTCTGAATAGCCAACTTTGGGCCCGAGGCCAAGAAAGGGGATGACTGAGGCTCATGTGGAACATAGATGTCCAAGTCCAGGTTCCCAATCTACACACCCCCTGCGTTTTTCATCACTTGCATTTTTGATATGAAAATTCTCAAGATATTTAAAGCATTTTTTTGTGTTCATGCCTCTTGATCACCAGCTCAGCTAAGTTGGACTTCCAAGCAGTTAAACCTGATTCACCTCCTCAAACTATCCACTGCTTCACCCACATGTCTACTAAGAGTGTCCTGGTAAAACACATGTAACATGTGATCAGGACTGAGCAGTACACAAAGTACAGCAGCTGTGTTCACCATCATTCAAAGGCAATAACTTCAAACTCCACCAAGCTTCAGGGGCTTCAAGCCCTTATCTGCAAAGAGAGCAGGAACCTTAGGCAGGAGGCTGGATGCTAAATATTAATGGGGCAAGACATTTTTCATACTTCTGCAAAAGTGGTGCTGACACATGTAAGGTTCTCTGGGAGGAGTTTAAAGCAATGAGGTACAGAATCAGACATAATCTCCAGCCCTCCACTGCTGAATTAGCTTGGATTAATGCAAGATAGAGGATCTCTTTTGTTATACTCTTTGCTGTGTAAGGTGTTTCTAAAACATTGTCTTCACAGCCTAATAAAAATACACTGATTTTCAGAAAAATCAGTATAACATATCCTCAAAGGATATCATGATTATTAGAGTTTTAATTAAAATAGCAGGTAAAATAAGTATTATAGTGTGCTCTTATTTCTAAAATAACAACAGAATAAAGATGCCCATGTCTTTTTTGAGTGCAATTTTCTAAATGAAAAAGTAAACATTAATATCTGCAGAGATCTTACTGATCCTGTATGATAATTTAGAAAAATATCTCTATTAGGGATAGTTATATATGCTTTTTGTTGGAAATGCAATCACAGGATATGCACATAGCTGCAATCTGTAGACAGATTAAGTAAATTAAATCACTCAATGTCTTTTTTTCAATAGCTCTAAAGTTAAAAGTAATTTGCAAAGAAAATACTCAGTTTCAATTGGTTTGTAATATCTGTTAATGATCTTTGGAAAAATTTCTGATAACATGCAGGAATTCCCTCAGGGGCAGGGTTGTGAATAAGTGGATTTTTTAAAGTTTGAGATGTCATTAGCTAGTGATTTCTTTGAAGTAAAAAGCTGTTACAGAATAAATTGCAGAGGTATACAAGTGAACAGGACAATCATTTTTATGAATAATATACATTATTTCCTCTGTGCTTTCTGCCCTTCAAAGAAATAATTTACAATCTAGCTTGCCATTACAAACATCCTGGAATAGCAACTGCATGAGCATTTTGTGCTTACTTTATGTGTATTCTGTGAGTTTATAAAAAAGTACACCTTGGTGGTATAAAATCACTAGTGTAAAGAGCTGATTTGCCCCTTTTAATTTTTTTTTTTCTTTTCCCCCCAGTTGATAACTTTGTTAATCCACAAAGCTGAAACAACTTCCCCTAACTGAAATGCAGCCATTCACAAGAAGACATCCTCCTTGATTTTTTGGGGGGCCTGTAAGATGACTGAAGTTGCAGGTAAGTGCAATCAGGGCAAAAAGTGCCTCCGTTCCCTTGGTACCTCACCAGCACTAGCATATTCTTAACAGTCCAGAGATGAATCAGGTATCTATCATGCCCCACCACACTAAGGTAACATGAGATAAGGCAATAAGGACAAATGAGATCTCCTGGTTCTGCCCCCACCTTAGGACAGCTCAAGTAGAAAAGGATGCCAGAGACATCGCAGAACGCCCTTGTCCATGGGGAATGTTGTCCTGCTTCCAAGGTTCAGTTATACAACTCAACCATGGGCACCTCAGGGTGGACCTTCTGCTTCCACAGGTTCCTGTAGGTGGTTCTGGGTTTAGAAGGGGATGGAAGGGATGCTGGTCTGGGTAATATGACACCAGGACTCGAGTGTGTGCTGTCACACAGGTCAAAAGATACAGTTAATTGCAGCCATTGTTTTTTTGATTTCCCTCACCTTCCTCCAAACCCTTTTTGCACAAGACCTTGTTGGACTTGGCCATCTTTTTCCTGCAGATCTGCAGATAGAGCTGAAGACATGCCATGCTAGCATGAATATGACTGATGTCCCAGGATTCCCCCATACAGGGCTGGAGGAGAAAGGGTTTGTCCCATTCTAGACAGGAGACATGGCAGTCACCAGTTTGAAAAGCCTCCTAGTCTTTCCTGACCCTCTGAAGGCCTAGTGTGATAGTTTACCATGGGTGAAGGTGCTGTCCTGACACTGCCTATTGATTGGCACATGCCATGAACCACTGGCATGATTAGGCATCACTGAGCAGCCAGTAAAACACACATTTTTTAAGGTTAGGAGCAACCATTTTTATAATCTAATTTGATCTTCTGCATAATGCATTCTACTGAATTTAATCCAACCTGAACTTTGTATGAAGATTTGCTTTTATGCCTAAAAATGACTTCTCATTTACAAATATGATGCCATTTCTCTCTGTACTAACCATGTGATAGCAAGTTCTATTAATTAGCTGTACATTGGAAAACAATTCCTTTCATCCATTTGAAATTCAATACTGTTTTGTTTAACCTTGCAGGATAAGAAAGATTTTTTCCTTTGCTGTTAATTAAGTTCAAAGATCTTGAGAGCAAAATGTTATTTATATTATAGTCATGCTTAAGTAGAACTCTGACGAAGCCTGGGGATCCCATCACACAAAATGAGGGAGACTGTGCGAGTCCTTCGGGACTGAGACTGTTTTAATAGACACATGGCACATTTTCAAGGAAAATGAGTGATTTAACTGAAAAAGTTGCCAGTCAAGTAATGGGTTCATACCTCTCAATCATCTCTGCCTTTCAGAAGCAAAAGGTAGGGAAAAGTGAAGTTTCTAAAAGTAATACCCCAAAAATTAACTAGGAGTATAGTCAAGTTCCTGGAATAAAACTTTCACAAGTGTATGAAGTGACAGGACAAGGGGCAATGGCCTTAGGATGAAGAATAATAGATTTAGAATAGATATTAGAATGAAACTCTTTACTATAACAATGGTAAGGCACCAGAACAGGTTGCCCAGAGACGTGAGGCACCCCACCCTTGGAAATGTTCAAGGCCAAGCTATATGGAACTCAGAGCAGCATGCTCTAATGGAAGGTATCCCTGATTATGGTGGTGGGATCAGAATTAGAGGATCTTTAAGGTCCCTTTCAACCCTAACCACTCTATGATCCTATGGTTTAAAAGAGGAAAACAAGTGTTTCTAGTATGTAGCTCTGTGTCCTGTCCACTGTCCATGAGTCAGATTGGCCTCCAGTGGCTGAAAGTTCTTTAAGAAAACAGTAAAGAGGAACTGAAGAACAACTGAGGAAAATACCTTCAATATCTGGTTCATGAAAGATCCCAGAATTTCCAGACTCCAAAAATGTCCAAGGACATCTTCTAGATTGTCTGAGACAGCAGCGCGTGTTCTAAGTATATGGAGAGGGTTTTTACAGTACAACATGATTTGAATCATAGAAACATTAAACACCTTAAGATCATCAAGTCCAACCATTAACCTAACTCTGCCAAGTCCACTACTAAACCATGTCCCTAAGTACCATATCTATTTATGTCCCATGAGGATATATCTTTCCTGAGAGACAAGCTGGTGCTCATGTTCTTTCACTTTTCCCAAGAAATTTCCCATTCTTTTGACTTTTATAATTTTATTACCATTCTCTGGACTTGTTCTATTTCTACTTTCTTTTTTTCAGGGATGAGCTGACCAAATTTGAAGACAGTATTCAAAGTGAGGATGTGCCACTGATTTATATAATAGCATTATAATATTTTCCATATTATTCTCTAAAACTCTTTTCTTTGTACAAACCCTGTAAGATTCTTTTAATTCTTTGAACTACAGTGCCTTTTAACATCTGTAGTTTACTCTGATCAGATTTTAACAATGGAATAAAAGGCTCCATTTTTCGCATAGAATTTTATTTATTGTTTGAACTTTAGAGGAGAAATTGGTTAACTTACAATTTAAAATTCTTGGCAATGTAGACCATTGGGCAAAGATTTCATTATCAGCCTTTCTATACTTTCTGTAGGGAGGTGTGAGTCTGAAAGTTAGTGTACAAGATCTTCACTCAATAGACTTGCCTTTTGCTTTATAGAGATGGACAAAACCTAATTTGGAGCTACCAGCATCCCCAAAGATGTCAGAAAGGGCTTTCACCTGTACCCTCTTCTTGATGAATCATGCTGGATCCCCACATTTACTTGCTGTTCATTTAGGACCCAGTGTGCACGCAGCACCTGCATTTTGCCATCTCCCACTACTGCATCTCACAGTTCCACTCCAGGCCAGGGAAAGACCTCTTTGCAAATGTTGCACTTGATGCCTGAAGAGGGTGAGGATCGTGCTCTTGTGTCACGGCTTGGTACTATGCCTTCATCAGGATATTGGAAAAGGCTCAGAGAAAATGGTTACAGCTATTCTCTCACCTGAGACACTTCCAGCAGCTCCTGCCTTTCCTTAGAATTACCAATCCAAGTGGTGATCCTGCCTGACCCCTGCTTATCTTGTAAAACCTGACAAGATCACAGCCTGAAGGAGTATAGCCACAGGCTCAATACTGGCTACCAAAATATCTGTTTAGTATTTTCAAGAAATGTTGCTCTAAAGATTTACAATACCAGCCACTAGATATATGGACAACACCAATGCACAGCCCCTGACCCTTGAACATTCAGCCCCACTTACACAGAAATTAGTATCTCTCAAGGGGCCAACACTGAGCTGCCAGAAAATAGTGATTCCCTTCCTGCAAGAAAGTGGATTTTAAGTGCTATTTTATTGCATATACTAAGATATTGGGTAAAAGTATTTGAAAACTATGGTCTTGATTTCAGAATTCATGGTTAGTTTTTTTTCATCGGTTGCATTACTGCTTTAGCAATATAAAGATCTTTGCCATTTGTGTGTAATATATAGAATTTATTTTTAGTTTGGCGTAGAGAATTTTCTTCAGTCTTCCATGACCAAAGCAGTTTTTCATTAGAAGTTATTTTTAGATGAACTGTAAGTTTCCTCCCTAGCAAAAACTTTAGCTGTACCGAGTGAAAGCAAATGCACATTTCCTCAGATATCTCTGAGAATAATCACAGGTTTAAATATCCAAAAAAAATTTAAGTTGCATATACGTTCATACACCAGATGCATTAAGTTCTTGCAAAGTAGTGTGGGCTTTTTCTCCCCTCTTCTTTTTAGAACAGCAAAGACTTGGAAGAGACACTGAGGTCCTATTGCTTCTGTCGGAAATTTCTGTTGACTGCAGCGTGAGTTGGATGGGACCCAGAGAAACCAAATACAGACAAGTAATGATGAGTTGGCCATACAAGCAAGGAAAATCACAGATAACAGGTGCACACCAATTAGCAATGTATCTTTTGGGTCATCCAGTACATCTTCCTGACACAATGAAGTTGTTTCTTATGCCATATTTTTGTGGGTTTTTTTGTGCCTAGATTAAATTCCCTAAGTGATGCCATATCTCAAGGGAGAGGTCATGTTGCCTAGAGTATCTTGTTGTCAGGAGTTTTTTTTTTCCTTTCTTAACATCATCATATTTCTTCTTTTTACATCCCTTTGCAAATTTCCTTCTTTCCCCTCTTCGATCTCTTTTAACTAGTGTGATGTTGTGTTTAGTTAGCATTAAGGTAACACATAGATATTTAGCTCACTTAATCTTCCCCAGTGTAGCAGTCCTTTCAGCCTTCTTGCTATTCTTCATTTCTTCATACCGCATAACTGCTTGTCAGTATCTTTTCTAGTTATGAGATTTTAAGGTGTGATGAATTTCTCTGATCTAACAACAGACCTGGTGTAGAGCTGAGCACCCTTAGTCATCAAAAGCCCCTTCTGACGTGTCCAGGGCAAAGCTGCAAGCATTCTGAACAGTCAGACAGGTAGAGTATCCTGCTCGGACCACTTGGTGCTACTTTATTAACCCACAAAACACTATTAAAACAGTTAACCTAGGAGTTCCAATAAACAACTACACGTTGTTTTTTTTTTAATTTTAAATTTTTAACTTTTTTATTTTATTTCTCATAATGTAAAAAGACAGAGTCGCACAATAAAAAAATCTTTGATGCTGTTGAGATTTTCTAACTCTTGGTCATGAACATAACAGACTAAAATTATGGAAGACATCATCTTCCATAACTACATCTGAGTGCTAGGAGGGTACATTGTAGAAAGTAATTATATACATAGTCACAAGCCTAGCTGTTCACTTCAGGCAATAAATTCCGATCTACAAACTACAACACTGCTTTTGTGCTAGATGAGATCTTGGTTGTAATTGACTGTTTTTACCTTTGTGTTCTCTTGGATTGGAGGAATATAATTGTAATCTTCTCTCTTTAAATTTTCATTAAGGAATGTTTCAGCTACCTGCAGCCTCATCTGATGATGCTTAATGATCTCAGCTAGCTCGATCTTCTGTGCATCAGCAGGGACTTCTTTAAATTGGTCAACTGTATAGAACATTGTTTTCAAGTTTAATGTACCTGGAATTAACCTTATAAAACAACAGCATAACTAAAGACAGGTTATATGAATAGCACAGACATGTATGTGTGCATTTATATGTGCATGTGCATGTACACGCGTATATATTCATAAGTGCACACATATGTATAGAAATGCTGATGCTATTCACCTTTTTTAAATCTTTACAGCTAGTATTAACATGAATGTGCTGTTAAATTGGCAGTGTTATACATTTTTGTTGGAGTTTAGTTCTGTAAGATAAAATCACAAAGATAAGCTGTGAAACTCGTGCATCTGATGACATAATTCTAGAATCTCGTGATGCTGAATCTCATATTTCTAGGAGTGTGGGATGGATGTTCCTTGCTGAAATAATTATACTGCCTATTGCAATATATGTTTCCTTGTTTTTATGTGGGCACTGAGATGTCCAAACTATTAAACGTATATGGTACAATGAGTCCTGTGTTCCTTATTTATTCTAAAGCAAGCAATTAATTTCTATGGTTTTATTGTATAATAAAGCAAACTACTCTAAGAATCTTTTTATGAACCTAGCAATAATCTGTGACAATATGCATATTTACTTTTAATAATGATGTCCAAATATACATATGTGCATATAAATATGCATATATGGATATACAAACACACACACACAGACATATACACAAATTAAATGGAACCAATTGGAATGTGGCATAAGTAGATTCAGAGCTTACCTGTTATGGCTGTGTGTAGGGATAATTTGAACGACAAGGATATGCAGGAATGCATAGCTCAATATACTCCATTGGCTCATTCTCATATTTCTACTTTCTGACAGGCTGTGTGCTAAGACGGGGTACCAGCAGACATTCGTAATGACAGCTGGTTCAAAACAGAGCTTTCAAAGTAGTGCAACACCCCTAACTTCCTTCCAAACCTTGGTGTTTGCCAGCGCTTAGCTGAGGCTGGTTCTTAAGGTCAGATGTTCAGATATAAGCTATTCAGAAAGAATCTGGTTCATGTTTGAACTGTATATATGTTTAACATACAGGCTTTTTGTTGCCCATGAATTTGCATTTGAGCTCACACATGGAGTATGCTTGTCTATTACCCACAAAAATGTTCGATGTTCCTCCCTGATACCATACCCTATTGTCCTGGGATGTCCTCTATCAATTTCTTCACCCCACTGTGGGCTACATAAACTGAGATTCGGATGCCAGCTCTTTCTTTTTACTGGGACCGAAAAATCCGTCAGCTGCTATGTTGAGAAAGGGAGGAAGAGCTGCTTTACTTTAACATCACCCATATTACACCCCCTATGCTCAACCAACCAGGAGCACAGTAAAAAAAAGCCCAACTAAGCTTCAGTTGTTGTGTGTGACTTTTCCTGGTGGATGTGAAGAGAATCTGAAAATACACATGCTCTTCCTTTGGAGAGGAAAACAAACAGGTTTTATCTATTTGCAATTGAACTCAGTGAAAAATAACCAGGCACAAAAAGCACACTTGAAGGTAAAACATGAATATAAGTAAAGATAAATTTCACTATGCTAAATTCAAGGGAAATGTGGCATGTTGTTATAATTATTACAGAGAACATGTGCTAATTAATTGTTACACTGTGCTGGTGCAAGAGTTGAGTGTCCCATAAGGGACAAGTAGAGGAGCTGACCCTGGGATGCTGTTGACTCTTGTTTAGAAGATGGTGTGTGAGGAGCATGCCATGAATGGCCTTGTGAAAATGAGCCTGCTAAGTTGAATTGGTCTTAGAAATTACTTTTCAGAGGGGTTAGAAAAATATTTTAAATCTATGCTAAATTTTTGTTGAACTGGATGACTGGACTGCTGAGAGTGTATAGTGTGTTCAAAAGCAGTTTTTTGCTTACCATACTACCTGGGGAGCCCCAGCACTAAGTGTCAGGCCTTCTGAGGAATTCAGACAAAAATAGCACTGCTGTTTGGGCATCTTCAGTACTGCCAGGACACTCCTCTGTAGATGAAATCAAGGAGATCTGAGCATCAGGGGCTTCAGAAAAGCATTGAACATGTGTCTATCAGTCTCTTTTGTATTGCACTAATTTCTGGAGTATTGACCCTGCTTTAGCTGGAGGTGCATCTGGGGAGATGTTGAGGGGAACAGGGTGGGTCTGTCCTCGTTTCTGGAGGAGGTATGGGTCTCCTGCAAGCCAGAGGTCTGTGCAGGGCTGTTTCCCTGCAGCAGGCTTGCTTGGCTTACAGACACCTGTCCTACTAGCTCCAGTATGGTACGTGTGAGCAGTGTTGGCTACGCTCACAGGCTGGCGATGCTCCTGTTTGCCATCAGCCTTCCCTCCTGGATTAGGGCCGCTACCGATTGCTGAGGGGTGGCCAGGAGCAGCTCCCTCTGGTGAAACTCTTTTGTGCTTTTATCTCCCTCTTTTTGGCAGTAAGCTGCCACTGGCTCCCAGCCATGGCCCCCTCGCCCTCCCCAGTGCCCAGCTTGCATGCTCAGCCAGTGCCTACAGCTCTTCCAGCAGCTGGCCCTACTCTTCCTCCACAGCTGGCTGCTGCCCCCTACTGTGGTAATTATTATTTATTATGGATATTCAGTGTACACTATGTGTCCAGAGTCCAGTACAGTCTGAATCACTACCAGGGTCCCGCTGTGTGGGCAGAAGCACACAGTCATACAGAGTTGTTTTGCATTGATATTCACTTGACTCTCACACAGGGAAAGACTGAGGGGAAAGGGGTGAAGGTAGTTGTTGGCACCTATTAGCACTATCTGATGTGACACCTACTCTCTGTGCTGTGTTATGTGACTCCTACAACAGCTCAGCTGAGCGCAGAGCTCCTTTTTCTCCACCTTGCTATCAGTAGCAGGTCTCCCGCAGTTCCTGTTACCTAGCTGGAAACACCTGAGGTGTTTTCCAAAAGTCATGGTTGCTGAATAACTCCACAGTTTAACTCCCTGTTTCTGTGAATGCAGACATTGCTTGGCACAGCATGGCTATAGGAGATACTGTTTTTTCTTCTATTTCTCTCCATCACCTTCTTCTCTGGATTTCTATGTTCATGCCAGTTCCTTTGTTCATGTGTCCCTCCCCTTACATTTCAATGCTCCTTCACACCCTGCCTCCCTGAAGACACCATCTTCAGTTAAAAACAGAGGAGCTGTAACACCCACAACTTAGGGCACAGGCAAAAGCACCTGGAGGAAGAAGCAGGTTTCTGTACATTTGGAAAAATACAGAATCCTAGACATATTCCACACATATACATGCACATGTGAGAGGCAGTTTCAGCTGTGCTGAATAGGGCTAGCCCTGCTCAAGAAGATGGAGCAATACTGCTCCATGGCAGCTGAGGATCTGTCCCAGTATGTAAATGTAAATATCTATTTTTACAAACCCTCCTACAGTTTGCTTAAAAAAAAAAATCTTTCTCTTTAGACACTGGAAACATGTAAGCCAGTCAGAAGTGTCCCACTTTCTATTTTTTCTCTAATTCCTACCTGCGACTTCCTTTGAAAGCTTTCAAAATCTAATGAATTCAAGAGACAAAGCAAATTAAAACTGAAGAAGCTTTGCCTTCTGTACACTGGACCTAGTCTACAGGAACTAAAAACAAAACAAAACAAAAAACTAGGAGAGAAAATGGAAAGGTACAGAGCCATGTAAATCCAGATAATTTAAAATGTTTGATTGTAAGTGGGCTCACCAAACCCAGCAAAATTCCTACTGTCTATTACTTGCAATCTTCTGCACTTTCAGCTAGCTGCAGCAAATTAATGTAAAGAACAAATACTTACAGTCTGCATCAGAGCACTTTTTGCCATGAATCACTTTTTAAATTGTTTTGGGTTTATATTTAATTGCTTCCTTTGCATGCTATGTGTACACATGCACTCCTCCCACCCCCCCCATATTTCATATGTAACTGTCGTGTAGGCTGGAGTCTTTGAATATGGAGTATTCAAATCTCGGAGCACAAACCTCAGGAGTTTCAACCCAGGAATTGATTTGTCTTCTTTTAAGATTGGAACCACATGTCTGACTTGAATCCAGATCTCAAGTGGATTCTGGATACACTAATTTGAATGCATCAGGATTTGGGATTCAGACTCATTTGTTTGTTATGACACACTGTTACCTACTACTGGATGTTCGCCTTTCCCTGCCTCAGTAGAAAGAAAAATGCTCCTCATATTCACTTCTTTCAGACTGATTTGTAGTTTATTCCATGATGAAATCATCATCAAGTATCATTCTCAGTTTTGTTTCTTAATATCCTCTGTGACAATTGCTTGTAATTGACCTGGTAAAACCTTTAGAACCTTTGGATCATTTGGTCACCTTTCTCTGAGAAGACCCTGTCATCTCACTTTTCCTCTGAAGGCTGCTCCACTGGTTTTTAAAAGTAACTGAGTGCACCTTCCCCCTTTGTAACAGCCTTAGTGGTTTGAGAGACTGCAGAACACCTTCATGGGGTGTTCTTGTCCAACAAGCTCTCTCTTGAACTGTGATTCAGAACTGGTTTTATTTGGCTCGCTAAAACTGTGGCAAACTTCAAAGCTTTTTTATTCCCAGGATTTTCCCCATCTCCTTTTGAAGATAGGCAACATAATAGGGCTTCCCAGCCTTCTTGTGCTGCTGCCTTTTTCAAGGGAAGAAGGCATCCTCTTGTCAGTATCTTGGCTTTTTCTCACTTTATTTCCCCTCAGAACTCCCAGATGAACACCATCCGGTTGTGGTGATTTACTGCACTTGAGTTTCTCAAGTTACTCTACAACTTCCTCCTTAGAGACTTCAATCTGTATAAAGGCCACACTCTGATTTTCTTTGCAAAGTGCCTTTGGCACAGGAATTTCTACACTACTCTCAGCAGCAGACACAATGCAAGAGATTAATTTAACTCCTCTGCTAGCTTGTTACACTCTTCTGACCCATTGTATATGAGTTTGTGGGGGTCTCTGCAATGTTTTTCTGGGAAGTCCAGGCGAAGAATAATATTCTCCAACAGATGAGGCTTTTCTCTCAACTGGCATTCTCTGGAACTGCTGTTCCACTGAAGGATATTTCTGCATGTTACTACAGCCACTCTCAGCATGCCTTATTTGACTGGTTTATTAAGCCCAGCATCATTCCTCTGCACTACATCTGTCACAGGTGGGTTAAATTCTCACCGGTGCAAATCAGCACTGACCTAGGGAGATTTTCAGGTGAGAAGCTGGTCCTGCAGGAGACCCTTTCCTAGTGCTTTGGCAATCCGCCCCCTGACATGCCACAGCAAAAGGGTAGGATGAGTACTCAGAATCACCACCCAAGAGGATTGGGGTTTGTATCCTAGCCTGTGGTCTGACTCCCATCAGGTGAAAAGCCCTTTTGTCTTTTGTAAAGGGAAGTTGGAGGGCAGGAGCAATCCTTTCTCTTTTCTGCTCGTTCATATATTTTTGTTTCTGTTTCTTCCCACTCCCTTTCTCTTTTTAGAAAGATGGAAACTGCCGTATGGCAAATCCAGCCTTTAATTATTTTGAAGGACAGTACTAGAACATCAGAAATGGGGCAAATACTCTCTATGTCCTGTTTTATTCTCTGGCCAGTGTGGATTGACCTTCAGTCCAGATATTTCAGAAGAAGGTCAGTTTTATGGAAATGCATGCTTATAAACACTACGGAGTTTTGTGACTTAAAACTTATTTAAATGAATTTTGAAGACCATTACTTGGTCTGTTTATGGAGTCAAACCAAATAAATTAGATGGATTTTTACTGCATTCACTAATGATACATACTTCTGATTTGATACACAGACAAACATCCTTTTGATATGGTATGGATATGAGATGGATGTTCACTATAGCTGCCTAATGCCAAGATATGGACACTATATCAGAAATCAGTTCCATGACTTCATCCATCAGAGAAAAGCATTTTTGCTCTTGAGTTTGTCTTAGCTTTCTGAAAGGAATAGCTGTAGAAAGCCTACTGTGGGGATCCTTATTTCACGAACTTTCTTATTTCAAGTGAACAATTAAAATCGGACTGTTCTATTTCTCATAGGCTTTTGTGAATAGAAACCTTGAGATTCTTAAAGCTTCCTAAATTGAAGTAAAATATGCAGAACTCTCAGTTGAAGTCCAGCCTATGAAGTCTATGTCAAGATACAAACAAGCATGCTCATCCCTAGCACATATATGTTTATAATAAATGAAAATACCTTAGAAATTAATTTGGTCTTTCAATTTCTAAAACTTGGGAATTCATGCACAGAGGAGAATTCTTTATAATTTGCTATGGTTGTCTGAGAATTAGCTATCTTGTCTCAGGTAACTTTTCTTTCCCTGTCTGTCATGGGTGGCACCTCCAGATCTCTGTTCAACCATTTAGTGTGGCCACTGTAGGATGATATCTCATGTGGCCACATTAAAATAAGTCTCTGGTGAAGTCTCTCTTTCTGTCTCAACTACAGAGGGAGTGGAGGCAACTGCCTTAGACCAAGTCACTAGGGTGATACTATCTCCTTGTTAATAGCTCAGTTTATGAATGCTTTTAATTTAAGATAAGTAATCTGATTTGATGTATGTTTTTCTCTTACTGTAGTCCACAATAATGACAATGCCTCCCAAACATCCCTTTTCTAATCTGTTTTAACTGAAATTATCTCTAGTTTTTCTGCTTTATGTAACAAGAAATGTTACTTTATTTGTCTCATTTTCATAATCTACAGGTATTCTAACTTGCAATATTTTGACTGAATGTAGTGATATACTAAGATCCCACTTAGCACATGAACAAAATGGTCTTGTGCTACTGTACAAAGTTAAGACACAGAGAATAAATTCTAGGGAGGCAATTTAAAGAGGTTTCTCCTAACTGATATAAGAGTTGTGCAATTGAAATATTGACAGAATACATATTTGAATTACTTTAAAACCATAATTTCAATGGCTAGAACAAATAGAATATGTTGATATTTATAAAATATGTTTGGCAATAACTAGGTGCAGTAATTGAAAGCATACTATACAGCACACAAGGCAATTTCTCAATTTTTTCACTCTGCCTTCTCACAAAACAAACAGGTTACACAATGCCCTAAAAAATAATGTTCTAGGAGATAAAAAATCCTTCAGAGGACATCAGGAAGAGACAGCCAAAGGTATACAAAGCACAGAAGACAACAAAAAAGAATAGTCCTATAGAGATCTACAGCTCTTCCTAATAAAGAAGCAAGGAAAGACCTAGGCTTTTTATTTTAATAATGCTTCCAGAACACGAAAAGCCTGTTACATGGCCATGCTAGTGAGAGAAAAGTACCAACTAATGCTGTTGGAAAGGTACAAAAAACAGTAAATCTTTATTTTGGCTTTTGGGTTATTTTGAAGTCTGTTTATGGTGTGGAACGTATGTACTGTCAGGACACAGGCTGGTCCCTTCTCAAAACCTCTACATCAGCAATCAATTTTTCTCATTAAAACTTGTATGCTATTCTCTTTCTCTATTCTCTCCTTCTCTAAGATACTGAAACTATTGTTCAAGGGTCAAGTTCTGGTTCACCTGCCAGTGGTCTGATCACACCCACCATTGCATCGCCCATCCCCTTAGTGCATCTTACCCAGGAATGTACAACACCTTCCTCTCCTCTTCATGGGATTTTTGCCAGGACTTAACAAGGTAGATAGGAAAAGACAGATAGTTCCTGGAAGTGCTGCCTCCTGTGTCAGTCAGGCTTCTAAAAATCCTCCATTCCCCCATATGGCTTGCTGTGGGCAACTACAAAAAAGTTACACTGAATTTTTTTTTTTTTGGCAGGGGATGACTTCTTTGCATTGTCTTTCTCACACATCTCTGCATAGCCCCATGCAGTAGTCTGCACTTTTGTTTGGGATGATAGGAAATGTTCACAGACAAATAACAAATAGCTGCTCTCATCATCTTCATTGATGTCAAAGACTGTTGTGTAGGTGAACCAGGAGAGAAAGCCTATTGTAAAGTGTGAATCAAGTAAAGACTATGTTGAAACATCCCACACAATTGAACACATTTGCAGGAACGATTACTTCTTCACTTCACAGTACTCAGTATATTGCTTGCTTCACTTGGTAGGACCTACTTCCTGGTGAAATACTACCAGGTGGAAGAAATCTTCTGTGCCATAGGTATGACTGTTGATCCAGAATGAGTGATTAGTAAAAATCTTTCAGTTGGTGTTGAAAACAGAGAGGAGCAAGAAATGAACTTTAAGCGCAAAATAATTGGTTGATTATGTCCGTTCTACTCATAGGGTGATTCATGGTTATCTTCTCTCAGCAAATTTTCATCAACACTGAAAAATTTTGCCAAATCTAAGAAAATGTCGAGACCTTGGCATAAATCTGTTACCTGCTCATGCATTTGAGTCTAGTCAACAGTTTCCCTTTTAGTTGCAAAGCATTTTTAAATTTATCTATTACTTCTGGACTCTAAGATTTTAGGAAAGTTCTGACACAAATTTGGACATGGAAATGGGATCTTAAGGATAGATGTACATAACTCTCCGAAGAGTTATGGTGCAACCTTGTCTTGCAAGAGTCTATTCTAGGAGGAATTTTTATTAATCTTTAGATGTGAATGTCACAGTTAAGGGCCATTTATAAAATTTGTGAGTCTTGCAACTGGCTCTGAACATTAGTGTAGTTGGGAGGACCCATGACACTCTGTGTGATCTCAAAGTGGCATCTCGGAAAGGCGGGTTTTGTTCTTCTTTTTCTCCCTATAGATCCTTAAAAATATGCAAATCTATGTGATCTGCTTCTCATACAAAGAGTTGCAAATTCAGCTATGGATCAAAGATTAGAGCATATGCCTATTATTGCAGCTGCCAGTTAACTGATCCAAATGTTTAACTCTTTAAAGAAATAGAGGGTCAGCAGCATTCTGAATAATTGTTTCCAGACAGTCTTCTGTTAGTTGGATTTCTATATCACATTCAACTTCAATTGCTGCTGTCATTTATCTCCATTCCACAGAGTTTAACTTTACTAAATTCACATGTTAGTATTTGAGCCACTTACTCTGAGACACATCCAGAGCATGCTCCATGCTCATTGATTGTTTTTTGTGGTGCTTCACAAATGAAATGAGAAAAACTGATGCCATACCAACACCTGTCTCATGTCTTTTGTTACGCTAGGAAGTGCAGAGACAAAGAAACTAGGCCATAAATGACTCAAAAGTGACTCAAAAATAAAACAAGTCAGGGTGTTTACCAATCTTTTTGGAAGCTTATCTTCACTTCAGTGTTGACAGAATGGAAGGTGTTTTGATCACAGCCATGGTGCCACATTGTAAGAGAAAACTTCTTCACTGGGCTGCACTTCCTTCTCTTCCAGTCTTGTTTTGCCCTCATGAAAAAAAGATCTTCAGAGGTTCTCTGACCATGTCCTCTGTCCCACTCTGGTGGGCACCACCTCAGCCTCAAGTCCCATGGACCTGGGGTAACGCTGGGGTCAGCATTACCATCCACATTTCAGTGGTTTCTGCCAGAGAGTCACCAACCACTGTGTGCTGCAGACTCTCCTGATGTTTCAGCCTCCTTCACCATCCTCCTCCTGCTTTGGTGTAGTTTCAAACTGAGCAGTTGTTATCTAAGATGATGCAAAAAATGGTGTAGGGGTTTTATTTTTAGATGATGGTAAACTGAAAAATGAAACATATTGTAACTCTTTTTTATTTCAGTTTTGGTCTGGACTATTCAGTGCCAGCAGGCCCTACTTCATTAAGTACCCAAGTCTCAAGTTAATTGCTTTCCTCAATTGGAAAGATACTGGATTTTGAGAAGGAGAGCAAATGTGCTAGTCTAAACTAAAAAGGACTGAGGAGACAAAATGGTTAAGAACAAGGTCCAGACCTTTAGCATCTCCTCAGGAGGAATGATAAACACCTCTCTTTGGCCAGGTCCAGTTTCCTACACCTTTCTGAGGAGCAGTAATGGAGAGTGCTATTTATTATGTGTTGGGATGAACGCGGGGAATGTTTTCCACCATTTAAAAAAATAAAATCCACAATTTATGGGAGTTTGAAAAGCAATTTCCTTTTAAGGTGCAAATTCCTAATTTGCCACATAAAAGTACAGGAATTAAGTGCTAAATCCTTCTTTGCCAGTGAGACCTGTGAAAGGAGGTACGAAAAAAGAGTTACTGTTAGGTTTCTATTCATGTCTCCTGAAAGCCAATGTATGCAAAAGTGCACTGAAACAGCCCTGATTTTTTTCTCAAAGCCTTCCTGCCGTTTCTGACTGACTTTTAAAAAATGAACCCTTGTCCAGTTTTATTTGTGTGGTGGGTTCTGATTTTGTTCTGCCTGTACTGCATCACTTTTCTCTCCTCGTCATTAATCTTCCATGAATGTTCCCCGGGGCACAGTTCTCCCTTTTCTGCATGGAGAGTTTCTATTGAAATTGATGGACTTTCTTCTCATGGGTGGAAGGAAGAATACACCCTTATATCAGCCCTGTTGCAAAAGAATATTATTCATTGAAAAAAAGCGTTAGTCTCACTGCTGAAAGCCCAAGGTCTAGTCAGGCAGATTATAGTGGGAGATCCCAACAGGAGGTCTGGTACAGAAGCAAGAACTACCTGTCCAACATGAAAACAAAAGCCAGAACAGAAGACTTTTTAAATGTTGGAACAAAACCCCACGGAAAGTCAGTGGATATACTATGTGATGAAGTGTACTGCCCCAAACCTAATTCTAGGGCAGATCCATCTGGTGGAATATAGTGCAGTGAAGATAGCCATTAGTGACCTGTAGAACCAGGCGTGTTTACAAGAATAGCACGGCACCAGAGACTAATTTGATCTGCCAAGAGTCACTGCAGACTGGCCAGAGTGCTGGGCCATGCAAATAAAGGTATATTGTGCTGGGCAGATGTATCACCTCATTTGGAACTTGGGCTTGGGAGCTTGGGCATCTTTGACACAGTTTTGCACTGCACAATGCACACATGCCAATAAGGATGGCTACATGCCCTTAGAGGCTTAAATAGAAAAGTCTTATGTTCCTTCACAGAGAACCCATTGCTGAATTAAAGAGGGTGCTGACAACCTTCAATTGAAACTGCATAAATTCTCATAAGAAGGATAGTAGCTGCAATATGAGGTCTTGAGCCAGGCAGATGACCTTATAAAATATACTACAGTATCTAAGTTTAGTAAAACAAATACACTATATTTAAGTAGGCTATGGAAATGTAAATATGCTTTAGGACTGGCCCCAAGCAGTTTATGTTACAGCAATGTTGCTGTCACATTTTGGATAGATCATTACTGTAGATACTATAATCTAAGGCTGGGAGATAGAATTTAATATGCATAGAGAAAATTAAATAGAGGATAAAAAGCCTTCTTTCCTCAACTGTGTTTTCAAGAATGAGCCTCACCTCCACCTTGTAATTAAAAAACAAAAAACAAAAAACAAAAACCCAAAAAACCAAAAAACAAACCACCAAAAAATCCCCCCCAAAAAAAACAAACCCAAGCTTTTCTAAAGAGACATTACAAGGGTGGGGTAGGCCACTCTAATATTTTTAATAATTTGGGATATTTCATGGGGAAGTCCTTCTAGAAAGGATGACTCCTTCCATGGCGTCTGTTTGCTTCTCATGATTCTTTGTACCATGCAGAGGTAGAAAGGGTAGCAAAGGTTTGACAACCACAGTGACAGACAAATAAAGATTTCTTGTGTGTTTACGGTTTGTAAAACCTTGATTGTTGTATAATTAACATGCCAGTTACCCTTGGATTTTCAGTTTTAGCAACCAATGTGTTTTTAATGTTTGCATTTGATTTGAGCATCTCTGACAAAGCTCTTGTTATTCATTTGTGTGTATTTGTATTTTGGTTGAAGATTATATACGTATCTATCAAGATGATTGCTTTAAACAGTGCTCTGTCTGCTCTTTCCACCAAACCTGGATCGCTTGCTTTAAGATTAGCCTTGTCAAATTTGCTTAAAGTGACCAGGCAAATACATACATCTAATTTTGTTATAGGCAAAATTAACTAATGCTCTTTTTCATGGTGAGGTGCAGTAATGATTTTATATAGCAGTCAAACTATTTAAATACTAATGCTGTCTTCATGCTGTAATCACCATTCTAGTCAGATGTCATTTTTAGTAGCCTATAGGGAATTCCATCCCTTAATTATTCTTCAATACACAAACCAAGCATTCTTTAATTGGTGTAAATTGAACAGTGTTCCAATGCAAACAAGAGGAGGACAAACTAATCAATGATTCTGTGCATGTCTATTGGAAAGCTATTGCCATTAGATCAAGTAACGAATCCTTGACTCCATTAGCTTCAGAGGAACGATGGGGAAAAAATACTGCTAATGCTGCTTCTTGCTATCAATCAGTAGTGAAAAGTGTGCAGCAAAACCTTTAGCAGGACTCCAGCTTTTCTTGAAAGTGCTCATAGAAATTTAAAATAGGAAGATATTCTGACTTCAGAATCCCAAGTCATCTGTCTTTGATGGAGATATGTCTGGAAACAATGTGCTTTTATTCTTTGCTGCCTTTAGTCATATGGCCTGTTTTTTATTTTTTATTTTTCAAATAAATGATTCTTGAATGATAACATAACTTTTTTTCAACTTGTCAGAAAATGTTGGGTGAATTTTCTGTCTCTCTCAGGCTGTTTTTCGTAATTCATATGTGCTCACTACTGCAGTACAACATAAATTGGTTGGCTCTCCCATCTCTTTTTTTTTAATTCAATCTGAAATAAAGGTGCTGTATTTAAGAAAGAGATGAAAAATCCTCCTCATAAATGTGTCACACTCCCTTTTCATTCTTGTCTATTTTTATCAGCTCTCTAAAACTGATTATTTATTTCTGGAGAGGGAGGGGAAAAAAAAAAGGAAAAAGTAAAAGGCCCATTACAAACCTCTGGCCCAGATCTGCCAGTCTTAGAGTTTTAGTTAGTGTGGAAAGTGAAACTCCTCTGGAAAGAGATATACTGGCTATGGTTGTTCACTTTTAAATCTATTTGTTTTTGATATAATATGCTATTTACTGTTTAAGGACCTTTCATGTTGGTTTAAATTGAAGTTTTTAAAACGAGTCTAGCATAAAAAGCTCTAAGTGACATAGGCTGAGTAGAAAAATACAGCATCTTCTACAGACAGCCTTTGTTCACCACATTACAGTTGAAAGAAGTGTAGAGCAGGCTTGGTAGATAACCTGCCTTTTTAAAACAAGAGGGTTTCTAATTTCCACACATCCTAATCACAGTCACATTTCTTCGCTCTCTGTACCAGACCCCTCAGGGCTGGCTCTAGGTTTTGCTGTGAAGTCACACGTATGGGGCCTGAGGCATTTTTCCACTTTACTTTTTTCTTTTTTAATCCTTTTGCTGGTTGGGACTCTCTAACTGGCTCTGTTGTCATGGGTGGCTGACTAGGGTGGTAAGGAATAGAGCAGCACAGATAATCACTCTCAAGGTTTCAT
Organism: Regulus satrapa; assembly: GCA_013396955.1. Classification (NCBI taxonomy): domain Eukaryota; kingdom Metazoa; phylum Chordata; class Aves; order Passeriformes; family Regulidae; genus Regulus; species Regulus satrapa. The sequence goes on along the minus strand of VWZN01012728.1, from coordinate 226,169 downwards.
GCTTATATTTTTCTTATGAGGATGAAGATGCTACAATATGTGTTCTCTGAAGAAAAGGAAGCTTCTCCCCTCAGCTCCCTTCCCAGACCAGTGTGTGAGTTCCAGGTAATTAATTCCCCTTTGTTTCCCTACTTTTTTCCTTTATTGGTTTGCTCTTGTGTGTGGTTGAACTATTTCTCAGAAAATTAAAGAGTGCCATCTGGTTTAAGGTATCTTCTTTCTGTTTTTCTTCAATATCTTCTATCGTAACTGTTACAGGATGTTGATGCCAGCAAGTGGTTATGTCACTTGAATTGTGATATTGTGGGATTTTAGAATCTTCTTTGCTGAAGAGGATTCTCAAGAGTAATAAACTCCTCAGTCAGCTGAAAACACTCTCTGAAAGGCAGTGGGTCCTTTGGAGTCTGTATCTGCTTCCTTGGTTTGGAGATTTGGCCCCTGAAACAAAGGGATGCCAAATGTCCAGGGCCCAAGCAGATGGGAGACACTTGAAGACAGATTGTGGGGCAGCTGCAGGGTGCAGAGGGGATACATGCTTTGAGATGACACTGGACAATCTAGAGTCTGATTCTACNAGAGGTTGTTTTTCCCTTTTTTTTAAAAAAAAAAAAAAAAAAAAAAAAAAAAGGAGCCTTTTATAATGCCACACTACGGATACTATGTTACAAAGGGAAAACTATCTAAGGAGAATGGTAGATAAGACGTTTCTTTAAAAATTTCAAAAAGGTAAACTTTGCATTTTTTGGTAAATCTTGTGATTTTCACTCCTTTAAAAAAGACAGTTGCACCACTATTTCTATATACAAGAACAAGCCTTACTGGAGTTGAAACCACATAAGAAGAGAATCAGGCCAACTTCAAAACTACACTTGGGATCCAAATGACAACACTGGGAGGATTTAGCATAGTAAGTTTACCTGAAGTTGAAATCCGTGTTTGCAGTTGCGTGCTAAATGTGGTTTTGTCTATAAGAAGGGGCTAACATTTGTCATCTGATATTCATGAAAAACAAAAGAGGAACTTTTTATTTTGGTCTATTTTTCAAAAAAAGCCAGCCCCAGATTGTTGGGAGAGCTTCAGTAGAATAATTTCTTAATCACCTTTATGTTCTTAGGCGTATCTGGCCTTCAAAGTCCATATTAAAACTCCCCACTGATTTCTTTGGGATTATGCTCCTCAGAATGGATGACAGGAGAAACAAATACTCATCAGGCCTCAGCCATTGCCTGGCAATCCCAAAGGAAATGCCCTTCTGATCCCCACAAGGAAATCCTCAGACACCATTTTAGAGGATAAGGGAAATCTCTTTCCCAAGGATGTCAGAAAGAAAGACAGACCATGTGAGGCGGGATGTGCCGCTCCCTTTTAGAGACAAAGAGAAAACATTAGCACACAAGCAGTCAAGGGAAGGGAAACCAGCTGAAAGCTTTTGTAAAAGGCCAGGATATTTAGTGTAGATGCTTCAATGTAAACAGATACAAATGTGTTAATAAAATAATGTGGAAAGTCCTAATTATAGAGTGCGACATTATTTCAAAATTCTTTTTACCTTGTTACATACTTTAACACTTATGCGGTGACTCCAGAGATCATTCTGTTTTGAAAAAAAAAAAAGATGGTTTAAATGACATGAGACATTTGTTTGCACTCTTTAGATTTAAGAGTGAAGTGAATGTTATACAGGTGTGATTCTTGGGGATGGTGCAACACAGGACAGGAGGTGGATTCAGTGGCCATTGAGGGTCCCTTCCAGTTCAACATATTCTGTGATTATGTGCTTCTATGATATATTTTGTCATCAAATATACAGATACTACCTGAAAGAAATAATATTCGCACTCAAGCTTGCGTTACACAGGTTGCATTCTGTGTATTTTTGCCAAATTGCTATTCTGTCAAGTCGCTATTTATATTGGAACAGAGTTTGAGATTGCTTTGCCTCGTACTTCTACATTTGGGCACAGTTATAGTGACTCTGCTTCTAAAATCTGTTGAATATACTTCAATTCTAATGATAAAGTTATGGCATATTGAGTTGCTTTATTTTATAGTAATTAAGCCAGCTAATTAGCCGTGGAAATGTCCTATATATTTTTTTTTGTTTTGTTTTGGTTTGGTTTTTTTTGTATTTTAAGGAGCTCACCTTCAGTCATGCAGACTATTCTGTCTGTCCTGCTTCAGCAGATAAGTCCCATCTGCAATCATTCATGTTCATAGTGGCAGCTGCGCTGGTCATTCATAGTGTATTTCTTGCCCTAGATTAATTTAAAAGTTTATTTTATGCTACCACAAAAGCAAGCTTCTTAAGAAGCTTTTTCCATCACCTCCTTAAGAGCAATAAAACTATCAATTTAATAACTGCTAAGGAATTGCTTTCAGCTAAAAACTATATTCACATTATTTTAGAAAGTAGTTTGTGCAGCCTATTCTCAAAGGTCTTCAGTGGGGGGGACTCCAGACCCTCTATAAGCAATCATTTCCACAGCTTCAATGTCTTCACTGGGAAAAAAACCTTTTGCCAGGATTTGACCTGACTCTCCATTGTTTCAATTTAGTACTGTCATTTTCTGTCATCTGTCTGTAGTCCTGAAATACAGATTCTTCCCTGCCTCTTCCCAGAAGGCTTTTAACATTCGAAGTCTTTGCTTTTAATGTCCACTCATTTTCTTTTTCAGATGAAATCACCCCAGTTCAAATTTATTTGCAGGTGACATTTCCCAAATTTCTGATCATTCCCATTCCTCTCCTTTGGACACTTTTGAAAGCATCTGTATCTTTTCAAAAAAGTGATTCTTTAATGGGGTCCCTGCCAGTGTACACCTGAGCACTATGATCACTGCCTTATCTTACAAGAAAGGCTCTGCTGGCTCAGCTCCCAACAGCTCAGCCCTCTTGCAGTCAGATATGGTTCTGATTTCCTTTCCCACAACTCTGGGGGGAGAGAGAGACAGATTCTCCCTAGTTCAAAATCAAGCTTCAGTCTTGTGTTTCCTGCTCCTACCTAGAGGAACCTTCAAAGTTCTTCAGGAGCTGCTTAAGAGGGAAAGAGGGTCCTGGATGTTATATTTTGCAGGAGAATGGAAACCAAGCTTTTCCTGTGTACATGAGAGACATTTGACCCCATGAAATTCTTCTCTTTCTCTCTGTTTTCCTTCCAAAATGAAAATCCCCTAAAAATGCAATGCTTGCTTTTGTCTTTTTTCTGTGTTTTTCTTTTTCCCTCATGTAATTATGTGCATTACTGATTTAAGTGAATGTGATGTAAAAGCACTATTCTGAAACAAAAAAGCCCAGAAAACCCCGCAACTTGACATTTTAAAGCTACTATTTCTTCCAAAGTGGCTTGCATCATCATAGCATTTTTTTTTTTCATGTTCGGGTCAGTTAAAATGTTGTGAAAAACCCTCACCTAATTTTTGTGTGGTTGTTCTCCTCCTTGACTTGAAACATTTGATCAAAAAAGCTCATAGGAAATTCTAATATAATTCTGCCACCTATGTAAATTCATTCAGATTTTACATCAGGATAGCTGGTTGGTTTTGTTTACAGCAGCATTTTTTGAATATTTTCTAAAAATTGCATGATTTTAATCACAGAAAATATAGACTTATGTGCCTTACTCCCTCAAAGTCAACAGAAAACTCCCTTGAGCTTCTCTTGGGAAGGGTTGATCCTTTAATCTGTGTTTGTTTAATAATAAAGTCCTGAGATAGGCTGGTTTCTTTGAGACACACTTGTACCAGTGTTAGGTATGGTTATTTTTCTGATATACCCTGGTTTCTTAGACAGCTTAAGCAGGTACTAATGACTTTGCCACAGTGATCCTCTTCCTGACCCTCAGGTTTGTCTTTCAGTTCCTATTTCATAGAGGTAGATATATATTTTGCAGCCAAAATATGAATATATATATATATATATAATTTTTTTAATGAGTGGTTCATCGTTACTCTTCTGTCTTCTTGCTCCATTAAATTCCATCCCACATGGTCACTTCTGAACAAACATTTGCTGTCAATATTTGCTAAAAAAGTCCAACTTAACCAAGTAAATAAAGCATTAGAAAACATAATTTTGTTTCTTCATTCAGCTAAGTCCATTAAGACTTTAACACAAGTAGAAACTAAAGACAAAGGGAATTTTTTAAAATATGAAGGCCTGCAGCACATTTGCATTTTGAAATTAATTGCTGACCTAATTATTTGTCAGTAGTAGGATAAGTTAATCAAATATAACTTACAGTAAAGCTTCTAAACACCCACAGGATTTTCTCCCCCAGAGTAAATTGTCATAGTGGTCCAGTTTGACAATCCATTCTCACTGTCATCTTGTGACCAAAGGAAGACTATCTGCAAAATGGTACCATATGGAGACACAAGAGAGAATGAAATACTTAGATCTCCTGTACAAAGGCATGATAAGCTAACAGTCACCAGAGGAAGTCGGGAACGACGAAGCTTTGAAAAAAAAAAAATACCCTGCCTTTCAAATCCATTTAGATTTATTTTTATACTCTCTCCAATTTGGACTAAAATAGTCTGATAATAAATATGCATATAAAATAGAAATCAAATGTACTGTGCAATGTTTCACTTCTAGCATATCTGTGAATCTGCATTTCATGCTTAGCATTAGTTTGATGGAAAGGCCGGTATTTATAGACAAGACTAGGACCTTTCCCTCTTCATCTTACACAAACTGGCTGCGTTATCCCAAATAATATGTTGCAACCAACCACTTCATGACCTGAGGCTAAGAATGCACAATTTTACTTCAAAATGCACTTGGAAACAAAATCTGATGAAACGATCGGGTAATGTGACCAATGCATTATTTTCAAAAGGCGTACCTAGGCATTTGAGCTAGATATACCTCATCAGTAGTAATATGAACTACTTCATCGCTTCTGTTATTACAGTACTGCCTCTCTCCTGTCATCTGCTGGCAATGGCAACCCACAGTAAAGGATGTTTTTCTGATCATTTTGCACTCATTAAATACAGCTGTCACAATAGCGGATGCGAGACTGCATACAAAACTTTTATGCCACGTCAAAATAAAGCAGAAACATTTTAAAAAGATCTGAAACCTTTGAAGCCTTTTCTTGAGAAATATTGAAATATTGCTTTTTGTTGTTGTTGTTTGCGACAATTGAAAATGTTCCGCAGCTACATGCATTAAAACTCACTGCGGAACAAAACATCATCCATCAAAATTAAGGAAAAAGGAAAAAAAAATGGAGAAAAAAAGGAAACCAAACTAAATCTCTCTGAAGCACAAAGTGTTTTGTTTCTGGGAGTCTGAAGTTCTGGTTCGTCACCTGATTTCTGGGGTTGAGCATTCATTGGGTTTCAAGATCTCAAGAGACCTGACATTTAATTCTGGACTATGGACGAAATCTGCCCCATAAACCTTCCAGCTGAGTGAAAACATCTTACCCTAGTTTCACATTCTGAGAAACAGCTCCCTTTCAGGCTAAGCAGCAGTAAATTCTGTAGTTGTTTGACATTATTGCTGTAAAAAAAATATTTAAAAGGTCATTGTGAATGACCCCAAAACCATTTGGTGACTGGCGTGAACAGAGAATCCCTTATGAATAGCATGACTTAGAACTCTTGTTTAGATGCAAGTGTGTTCTGAAATGCTGTACCATCCCAGGCGACCTATTGAAGACTCTGGTTATGCCTGTAAGAGCTGCAAGAAGGCAATAATTTGCACCTGTCTTGCACCTTCCAATTTCAGAACTGCATGATCATAAAAGAAAAAAGTTGTTAACTCTGAAGCATCTCCTTGAGTTGATGGCTACTGAGAAGCAGATCAATTGAGAGGATAACAGATTTTCAAAATTGTGGAATTTTCAAATGATACCAAATTTTGGGTAAGATAGCTACTCATATGAGCATACTCAAGATATTCAGGATGGCTAATCTTAAACTTTTATCAAGAGACTTCTTCCAAGACTGGACAAAACAGGTATAAATCAATGACTTTTATTACTTGCAGTTACTCATTTAACAAAAATGAGATTGATTTCTTTGTAGTAAGTTTGCTCTTTCTTGTAAATCTTCTACCTTCCTGAATGTATGGGCTTGGGCCAATTATGTGATTTACTTGTTGTGGGCTTTCCATTTCCTTCTAATTTTTAATTTGAATTTTTTTTCCTGTGCAAACAATGATGAGAAAAAAATGTGCAAGCGCATATGCCTGCATGCACGTGTATGTCTAAATGCACCTTTAACACACACCTGAAAAGTGCTTCACCCTCACAATCCTGTCAGCAGTAGGATGCATGGAAAGGAGCCCCTTGAAAGCCATGGCTGGTCTGGAACAGCCCCAAGCTCTCTCATTCCCCTTGCAAAGTGCAAGCACATGATGGCCAAAGGGAGGCAACTTCCAGCATTTGTGTGGCTGGCACCCGTGCTTTCATTATGGGGAGCTAAGAATGTCTCCATGAGCTATGGTGACACTTAGAACTGTTGTGTGGAGATACTATCAGCTCTCTCACTCTCTCTCTCCTCTCCTCCTCTACTCTCTCTCTGACTTTCTTCGCCCTGATGCAACTATTTCCTGCTCCATTTACTTCTCTTCCTCGATACCGTTCATATTGTCCTTTATCTTTGTTGATGGCATCTTTCCTGAGGTGAAAGAAAGAAAATTGTATCCCTGGCTTTGGGAAAAGGAGAAAGACAGCACAAATCTTACTCCAAGAGCATATTCTCCTAGAGCGGCAGTTTTTGTTAGAACACCGTGAAGGCATGACAGAATTTGTGAGCGAGAATACCAACACTGGGAAGAGCATTGCTGAGCTCTTGTTTGCAATTACTGCCTACCATCAACATTCCTGGCTCATGCAGTCCCAAGATCAATTCATCTGATGTCCCAGACAGAATCTGCTTCCCAGATTGCAGCAAACATTTTCAGACAGCACTAAACTCCATAAATCTGAACCTCAGGGCATTAATTCCTGCTATAGCTGTAGGGTCAAGTCACTCCAGGACTTGAGTGAATGGGGATAAATCATGGTGGAGTGACCAGGGGAAAACAAAAAAAAACCAAAACCAACCCAGATTTCAGAAGAAATCTTAAACTGCAGGTTGTGAACGAGTATGAACAGAAATTAAGCCAAAGATGGAGATTTTGGCATGCAGTACAGGGAAGAAAGAAGTGAAAGAATTCAAATAAAGGGCACAAGTAGGGAAAGAGAAGAACAGAGGAAAAGGAGAAATAGGAAAACTGTGAGAAAGAGAGGGAAGAAAGCAATAGAGGGGAGGACAGTACATGAAGTAGGAAAACCTTATGGGGAAAGTTGAGACCAAGGGAAGATAAAACCCATGTGAAACAACCACAAGCAAGACATTGTGTGCAGCTTCACCTTTTCACCAGCCCAGAGTTCACTTTCTCTCTCATCAGAGTACTCCTGTTGGCCGTGGGCCAACTGAGATACCCCACTGATGCCCTGGCTGCTCCTGTTCCTCCCTTCTGGGATCCCTGTTCATTACTACGGCCACCCCATACCAGGTCAATACACTGGAGTGTCTGGGAAACTCCTGTCTTATGGCTTTCAGAACTAATTTTCAGACTGGACTGTAATCTCCAAATCTGCCCAAGAGGGCACGGTATAATCTCAGCTCTATTTTAAAGGTCAAGTCCTGCAGGTTTTGCTTGGTTTTGGCTCTTTCAGACCTTCCAATGATTTCAAAAGCCATTGACCTAGATAAAGGAAGGGAGAACTGGGGCCACAGTCAGATTTCCAGTGTAAAAAGTGACTTCATTTTCAGATGGCTTCACTGTACCTGCCGTGAGGTTTCACTGCTCTATCTCTCTTATTGAAATACATGGAAGGTTCTGTACATCAAATACATAAAAGATTTGACTTTTAATTCCTACCATGTATTTTGGTAAGAGGAATTAAATGTCAAAACACAAAAGCAATTATACACTTAATGGTAAAAAACATATAATCAAGTCATTTTTTTTATTTTCAAATTGCGGGGATTGAAATAAAAGGGCAAGAGGGTCTTACATTGACATTATAGGAGATGGAAAGGCACATTTGTATCCTTTTGTACCTTTTACAAAATGAATATGCCTGTAATCAGACCCATTCATTTTGAAACGGAGACTGTGCTTTAGATCCATGACATATTTGCGAGGGTGTTGAGAAAGTATCTAAGTAAAATGTGCCATAGGAAATCAACTCTGGGGAAATGCAGTTACTCTTCACGATGATATACAACTAGTTTGGCATAACACTCGGGGCGAAACAAAGACTGCTTGAATGGGCGAGTCATGGCTGCATGATGATTTAACAATCATCTCTATGGCAAGGTAGGCAAAATTTCCTAAGTCGGGAGGTGTCCAAGCTTCAAATTGCTGGGGGCTGGGACAGTGATCTGGGATGCTCTGCTATGAGGCTATCAGCTTTTACTCTTCAGTAGGCAGCTGCTGGAGGACACTGTTGAGGTTTAAGACACAGATCTGTTTTTTAACTTTGCCTTTGTCAGGTTAATTTTTATGTCCCTTTCCACTATGTACATAGCAAACTTAAAGGGGGAAGAAAGTAAAGTTTTAGTGGTGCCTCTGCTTCTGTGATATTTGAATCTCGTGGCCAATTGGTGGTGTATCTGTGCAATCCCTGGCACAGTGAACCACTGCTCCTATTGCTAGACTGGGAAGCACCTCTCCAGCCTGGGCACAAGGAGGGGGTGCACCACTGCTCTCTCCAGCTTGAGTAGGTGCCTCTCCTTCCCACCACCTGGGGATGAGTGATGCACATTTACAGCCCAGTCTGCCATTCCTCTGTTGCAAGACCTTCTGTAGCTGAGACAGACTAGAGGTACAGAAATGGACTTCTGTGAGTTTAGTGACAACAGAGTGCTAAAAATGTCTCTTTTCCACTTCTACAGCAGTTTATGAGGGAATAGAAGACCTACTAGCAATACATATTGTTACATTACTGCAATATAGCAATTGCTTATACTCAGCATCAATCTTTGTGAGCCATTAGACCAAATTCCTTTTTAACACGGCAAAATCTACTAACATATCCCATCAAAAACATAACAGATGTAAAGTGTGGGATCATTCCTCCATCCCACAGACTAGTGTACTCACATTTTTCCAAATTCTCAGGTCTGATTCCTACTTATGATGATATTGCATTTGTGAAAAAACACTAAAAATTATGAATGTGCCTGCTATAAATGGCTCTGCCATGAGCTAAATGAAAACTCCAAAAGGACAAATTTGAAAACACAACTTAAAATGACCCAAAACCGAAATTCAAGTGGAATTACCAATCAGACCACAGTTTTGTTATTCTAAATAAAAAATATTTCTTTGGACCATGATGATTCCCTTTATACATAGATAGTTGGCATTCTGCTCAAAGCTTATCCAGGTAGCCAACTTACAGAAAATATTTCCATTCAATGGATTTACATCATCAACCTGCCCCAGACAAAATGTAGGTTATTTACTATGGAGCTGGGTGAACTAGGGATCCATTTTAATGTAAACTCTAATTCTTGACTTCCAAAATTAATTTTGGCACCTATATTTTTGTGTAGAAATAAGCATTTTCTTGATGAATCTTTTACAAAAGATATTATAAAGATTAAAAATCTATNAAAAAAAAAAAAGGCAAAAATAATCATTTGAGGAAAGAAATATGGAGACACTGGCCAGTTCACCTGGAGATCTGCTGCTTCTGCAGGCTGCTTCACATCTGTAGAAGTCTTAAAAACCACAAAAAGATTTTAAGAGAATACTTGTATGTATATTTTATGTCTAAGAAATTGTAGAACATCTATTTTATGTGCCAAAGCACTATTACATATCTATATTTAGCTTTCACTTTTAGTGGGTGTTATCTGCTAATGTATATTTTGGGGAGTTGGAAAATCTAATGTTAAACTGTGGTATTTTTCACTTGCTGTAAAGAGTGGGCTTTTGATAACAAAAGAAGAAAAAAATCCCCAATCTGCTAAATGGTGATTACTGAGAAAGAGGTTTCGCTTTTCCAGGGAGAAGAAGGCATCGAACTTTTAAATCCTACTTGCAGGCTTGCAATTTTATAGGAAAAAAAAGGATAAAAAATCCATTTTTTTACAGAAGTTAATTTCTCTCAAATTTGGACCAATTGAGTTCTATCATGTTGTGTTTCTCTGCAGAGAGAATGCAATGACTGGCACAGAAAGTCGCTGAAAACAAAATTTTGATGGACATTTTCTGTCACCCTTTGCCATCACAGCATACATTTTCCTGTCACATAATGTACGGTAATTATATGGATTTTCCTCTTTCCAAATCAGAGGAATGCTTCCTTACTTGAACGGAGGGGCCACAGACTACTAGTCAACCTAAAAATCCTGTTAGCATTACATCTCAGCATAAATAAAGAATTTGGATCAGTGCCTTGTTAGATCACTGCTATTTCTAGCTCGCTGAGTAAAAAGAGCATTTTTTGCAGCCTAGTTTGATAAGTAAAAGGTGTCTTTCTCACCTGCGTGCACTCTGAATTGTCACTCTCATTCTTTGTTCCTTTGCATGCGGCTGTTGTCAGCTCCCGAGTCACAGAACCACTTGCAGGAACGGCTCGGGAGAGTTTTGGAAGAAAGGAAAGGGAAAAAAGAAGCCGCATTTTTATTTAACAGGAGAAGGAGAACATAAAGAAAAGAAAGGTGTTCTCAAGAACGTAGCCTGCAGCCTTGTCAGGTAGAATTTCTTCAGATGGTTTTTTTCTCACCCCTTTCCCACCCCAAGATCTCTCTTCATCATTTTTTTAAACATCTCTTCTGGGACAGAGACATGAAAGTGAATTGTGGGTCAAAGGCAAGAATTAGGGGTTGCCAGGTCTGCTTTCTGATGGCTTTACTTTATCTTTGTGTCCAAGCTTCTGCCAGTTAGCAGGTACTGTGGGTTATCCATTCCAGTCACATCATTTTCTGCTTGATGACAAGCATCACACCTTCATCCATCACATTTACATTTCAAACTGCCACACTGCTCTATTGATTAATTATTTAGCAGCTCTTGGCCACTTGTGAGTGTTTCTGTGCTCACGTTTCACGGGGAAGGTCCATTCTTTTTATTTATGTGCAGTTTTGTAAAGCTAAAAAAAAAAGTAAAGCCTTTATCACACACACATCCCCCTAACCCGTGTGTGTGTGTGCGCCTATACCATGCACATGTGTGTGAATATTTACGTGTGTGTGTGTGTGCACGTGTGCATATGTGGGTACAATTAGGTGCTCACAGGGAGCAGAAGCAGGTAACCTGATCAATAAGCACATGCTCACACTGATAATAGATTTCTGAGTTTTCAGAGCACTGAACAGCAGATCAATGAGACCTTGCAGGTGTGCTGGAGCTGGGAATTGCATCAGCTACATCATGCTCCCTACAGACCTGAAGAGAACACAGACATCGTCCTCTGGGCTTTGTCACTTCAGGCAAAAACAGGTGGAGCATTTTTACAGGTGCCTGCTAATGGCTGTGCTTCTTCCACATCACAGTTGGCAAAGGGCAGCCTCTGAACAAGACAGGACATCCAATTCAACCTAGGGCTCAACTTGCCCCAGAAAATCATTCCATCTGCCTTTTCCTCAGTTCTCCTTTAGTGAAATGCAGAATGAGGATATAATCTTACGGTCCTTTAACTTGATTTTTAAAATTTTTCACATAAAAAATCCACTGTAAGAATAAAATCTATCTGCTCTATCTTAAAATATGAGTTAGCTCAGAAATCTGTTTTGGAAGGGTGATGTTTGGCCTTGCTTCTGTTTCCTGGGGCACTCCTGGCCACTCCATTTTAGCTAGATGCTTTCTTGACCCTCCACCACCCTTCACCCAGCAGTTCCCATGAGAATAATCTGTAATCCTTTCGTGTCCCAGGTGGTGGTACATTCCAGACTACCCTCTCATATTGGTAACTGCTTGTCCAAAGATCCATGTCTCTGGAAGGAACAGCTGCAAGATTAAAACAAGATGCACTATTCCATGATGGGAAGAGAAATGTTTTCAATAAAGGCCTTGGATAAGTCATCACACACATTGGAGCAGAAAATGTGGTCATCTTGAAGCACAGAATAAATTTATTTTTTGGATCTGTTTTAATGTTTTCTACTGCTTTCATTTTTTACAAGTTCATTATGTGTATAACCCAATAAATAGCAAGAGAGTGATTATTTTTCTTGTTATTAATGTTCAATGATTTTTGACATATGCAAAACATTAAAATCAAAAAGACTAGGTATATAACCTTTGTAGGCTCTGGATGAGACCCTTGAAGAGCAGGGACTACATGGCTTTTGTTACTCCATCTCTTACATTTCTGTATATATCCTTCAAATTGTAAAAGTAAATGTAATACNTTTTTAAATGGATGGGATTTGTGTTCAATTCAGCTCATTATGTGAATGCTGTTAGGCTAGGGTTTGTCAATATTTTTCTGTCAAAATTACGTGGTTTATTATAAAGTGCATTGGCAACTTGAATAAGGTGAATGAGTATGCTATTTATATTTATAGTAAAATATTACACCACTCAGACAATGCAACAAAACCATCTGCTTGGTCTATTAGTGCTGCTAGTACACTATTTAGCACACAGAGAAAAATTGACTGAGTCCTTTCTATTGAAAGTATTGAAATAAAAGAAATGGAGTTAGACTTCATCCTGACTTGTGGTGGAGGATTTGGTTGTTTGGTCAAATATAATCCCCATCTCTGACTGCAGTCAAAGGAAATATTTAATGTTTAAGTTTTGTCATTACTTCGCCTCTATGTTTGTTTCTCCTCCTGCCTCATTCAGTCCCTTTCTGTCTCTATTCTAAAAGAAACTTCTGTGAAGTGCAAATTACTCTACTTGTATTTTTTTCAGTTCTATGCAGAACTCTTCCACCTCTGGCATTTAAAGTAAGCACTTGCTGCTGACAATCCAGACATCCCCCATATCTTCTGCAAGGTAGAAATCTTGCACAGCTCCAAAATCACCAAAACTAATGCCTGACAAAGAAGACCATGGAATCCCTGCTAGTGAAGGAAGCCTTTTTCTTGTTCTAGTACATAAGGGGGGAAGGGAATGCAGCGTGTATGTCCATGGAGGGAATTTCTCACAGCAATATCTGTGAGAACCTGACCTCCCAATTTCCAGTGGACTATGAATATTCAGAGAAAAAACCTTAAATTTACGCCTGTTATCCCAAGTGATTTACACTGATATAATTTCTGCATGTGAAATGTCATTGCAGCAGTATTAAGTTATAATCACAGTAATTAAAGATTCAAGTCATTTGAAAATCAACACTTTCATGGTTAAAAAAAGGTGATGATATCTATTACCTCTACAGTAAACAAAGGGTCTTAGAATGTAAAGTGCAAACATGAAGGACAGAATGTGAACCTTTAGCATACACAGCAGAGGAGTTTCTCTTACGTTAACTCCAACAAAAAAACAACCATAATGTGGCAACACTTGCTTTGATCAAATATATTATTATCTAGACCTCTCTGTAGTACTCTTCTACTATAAAGATCCAAAATTAAAAGAAGACAAATGAAGTTTTTTTCTCAAATATTGTCATCATACCGTGACAATGTACTTTTGTGCCTTTTAATTTTCCCCCCTTTATATCTTTGAAATAGCCCTTCTCTGTAGAATAACAGTCTCTCTTACGTACCTATTTACTCATCAATCCTAAAACTGTCTGATACAGTGGCAATATGGCAACAAAGCTCTTCACACTTTTTCTTTTTTGCTTGCTTCATCTCTTCACATTTGTTGGAGTTAACAGGCTTGCTCTGTATAAAGAGAATGAACATAGTATTGGTTTGCCATAGGTGTGTTTAATTTGTATTGTCACAAATAAAAAGGAAAAACAGCACTTCTCCTTTTTTTGTCTCAATGAGAACAGGAAAGTATTTTCATAATTGAAAACAAAGAGTCTTCTAACTAAGAGTTGTATATTATAAAGTGAGAACAATATAAAATAGACACCTTCCACTGAACTCTTCTTTAAGATGCCAAACAGGATAACAAACAAAATCAATTTAGTTATGAGTGGACTTCTTACTTTACATAGATTAAAATACATAAGCATACCATTATCAATATTTTACAGGATTACACAGCCTCTAATTCTTATTTATTTATTTCATTCTTATTAATTACCATTTCTGACTGCATAAATACTAGCCAGAATATACTGCTATTGTTACTAATGAGAAAAATCCCAAGAAATTTTATGAGAGACACAAAAATCCTAGTAGAGCAACAGGTGGTTCTTTATTTTATGTATGAATACAGCATTACTTTACCATTTTGAGAAGCAAGTATTCAGCTGTTGCTGAGAAGGTGGTCAATTGCATCATCAAAGTTAGCTGGTTTCCACTTGGTGACTAGAGTTCATTAAAGATGAACATCCACATCTTATTGTCAATCCTTTTCTGCGAAAGAATTATTGTTAATCAATTTTGATATAAAGGTCAGAGAAGAAGAATGCTATGTCTTCTGCCCAAGCCTGGTCATTCAGTCAACAGAGAGAGCCAGTACAGTATTTTCCAGAGGAATTAAAAAGACAGACAAATAAACAACCAACCAAACCATGAAATGGCAAGTCATAGATCAAGCTAATAGTACAGTGCTGTTGTCCATGGAGAACAGCACTCCTGCCTGGCTTCCTAGCGCATGGTGCATTTGCTCTTATTTTATTAGCCAAGCAGGACTCACTTCTGCCTTCCCAGTACACCCAGATGTCCCAGAAATACAGAAATGGTTCCATCTGTTATGGTAACAGCATTAACAATTATTCTTTTCAATCAAGGAGCCCTATTTATCAGACGGTCACCTGTAGCAGGAAATCCCGCAGGTTGACCACACGCAACACAACTAATTTCTTTTTATTTCCTCTAAATTTATTATCTCATGCAATTTAACTACAGTGACTGTCCTCTTGTTCATAAGTAATGTGACAGGAAGAAAAGGAGGTCATGACTCATGGTTTAATTAATCGCAACCCTACTAATCACACCTTCAGGAGCCTCAAGGAGGTGCAATACTGAGAAACAGACTTCCTTGCTGTGCCTTTTACATATAACATTGATACAGAGAAAAGGGAGAGTGCTCCTGTCCCTCATAGGTTTAGCTCTGCATTGCTTTGCTGGAGAATTACTGCAGGATTGAGCACAGAAACAACCTGGGGAAGCAACCACCTCACAAGGCTACACATTTCTATTCCTTTCCTGCCCTTTCTAGAAAAAGGCTTGAAAAACCTGCAGAAGTCATTGATCCATGAGTGCACAAAATCAGCTGTTGCACCCAGTCCATCTTAACATTAATCTGGCTGAAACTGATAAACAAGAAGACACTGTGGCTTCTGGGATGGGCTCATTGTAGGTAAGTGCTCTGTACCTGCACATCAGGAAAAAAGTAAATTATGGTCTGTTTCTTGTTTTGTTCAGACTAAAAAAAAAATCTTAAATTGTTTCCTAGAGAATGACATGCTTCCAACATAGAGGGAACATCCTGATTTAGAGCATTGTGTCTAAGGGTTGTCTCTGCAAGGTGGCAGTGACAAGTCTGACCCTTCTGTGTCTTGAGACAGACCTGGGGTATCCTTATACATTAAACCCTGCCTAAGCCATTATTAGACTATTGGGTAAAGCACTAGTTTACAGCATCACTGCTGTGACTATGATAATGCTGCAAGAGATACGAAAGGGGTTAATGATTTATTTGAATTTGAAATATTGGTAGCAACAGCCACAGGAGGGGCCTCCAGATCCCATACTGGCTAGGGACCACTTTGCTGAAAAGGGCTATGATTACTCCAGATAATTTCTGGAGTTGGAGCACTGACCTTCTGTTTATGACTTTTCATGTTCATCCATTTTTCTTTCCCCTCCGAGATTTCTACCTTTCCCTCCAGAGAATACAAGAGACAACAAACATCACACAAGAAAACACTGTCAATTCTGCAAAATGGTGCCTAAAACCATGTGCAGTGCCATACCAAGACCTGCAGGGAGCTGGCCATTGGGGTCTCTTTCAACAACCTTCATTGGGGAAACAGAAGGAGAGACTAGAACTGAACTGTGGTTGGAAGAGGTGCAAGGATGTATGTTCCACTTTCCCCTAGGTTTACCTCTCCCTAGAAAGTACTCTGGACCCTACTGACTTTAGATGCCATTGCTTTGACTTCATGAGAGGGGAGACATTGTGAAGTCCAGAATTCTGGTGGCATGTGAGACGTCTTTCCTGCTCAGCTGGAGCTGTGACTGAGCTGTGAGCTGAATTTCACACTCAATGCGGCAATCCAATAAGATAGTGCCTTGATGTTTGGTGGTTATCTTGATTTGGTAGTGCTGTGGAAAACGTTTTGTACTTCACATAAATGACACAGGCACAGCGATGTGAAAAGTCCTGCAGGAGCGGTAGCAGCTGCATACAGCTTTTAGGCTAAGGATTAGCTGGCTTTAAATAGGTTGCCCTCACTCGATTGAGAACTGATTGCAGTACCTTCTTTTCTCTTCTTTACCTCAATCAATAATTTTTAGGGTTCAAAATAATCAGAGTTAAATAATTCCTCCACAGGAACAGTCATGTAGTGATGAATTACATATTCCAGTCTGCATAAGTATGAAAGAAGAAAGGCAAATTTTGAAAAATCTGCTATACTGAGGCAAAATTTGTGTCTCTGCAGCTGACAGGTATGTGTCTTCACTGCCTTTCAAAGTTTAATACTTAATGGAAATAAGCTTTGGTAACACAACAAACACTGAAAATCAGACAAACCAGCTGAAAGCTCAGCTATATGTGTCCTGTGTGTGTCTTTAAATACTATTAAAATTGAATTTGACTAGACTTGCTCAAATCAGACCTGTTATCAACAACACATTGTCTCAGGAGACCAACATTTGTCCAGTTAGGGCTTCCTTCATTAATCGTCCAGCATCAAGCAAGCCAAATCCAAATCTGTGGAGAAAAAGCAATTAGATATTTTAAGCAGTGATAAGAACACCACAAATAATCAATTTCTATGGCATTAACAGCTACCTGGCCCAGAAAAAGTCTATAAAAGCTAGAATTTATTGCAGAATACCAGACAGCTTACAGAGCATTGATTCTTAGTAGTATGCATAGATTGCTGGATTTAAAGAGAAATCCCTAATGGTTTTTACCTTTAATTTTTTTTTTCCTTTTAAAGGGAAAACAAGGATAAGGTGTTCACAGTGAAGGCCAAAATGCAGCAAAAGAAATGTCTAAGGACTGTAAAACAGAATTTGTTTATCTTTCAGATGAACAGAATACAGCCACAGTCTTCAATGGCAATTTATATGCAATTTAATGTATACACTCTGTAAGAGGTGAGATGCTAAATGCAGTCATAATATTCTATGGTTAGAAAAATACATTAATTTGGCTTATTTTTAAAACATCCATTGTATTTAAAATGCCAACAGACTAGAAATAATTTTTACATTTTTCCTGCTTGTGAATCTTTAGGGTTTAAAGCCTTCTATTCCTCCATAGCAATCTCATATTGGAGTATTTTATTCTGCATTAATCTTTGTGATTTGTAACTATTTATAAAAGCAAAACAAAAGGTGGTGCAAAATCCAGCAGGCAGAACATTACTGTCTGCAGTGGACAACAAAGTTTAAAAACCTACTTACTCTTAATGTTCCCAAAAAACAATTTTTTTTTTTTTTGCATGTAGGTATTATAATTGCTCTTTAAATGTGAACCAAAACATATCTGAACTCAGACTTCTAGACCAACGGGCTGAGAATTCAAAAGGGACTTTGGCAATCATCTCGTCTGACCCCCTGTATACATGCACTAGAATCTTTCCCAAGTAGTTGGATTAAACATTGTCTTTCAGAAAGATGTCTAATCTCATTTTAAAGACTCCAAGCTATGGTGAGTCCACCTCCTCCCTGTGTAAGCTCTTCCAGTGTTTAATTACCCTTACTGCTAGGAGACGGTGTCTTATTTCAAGGTTGAATTTGTCTAACAGCATTCAAATACTGAAAATGCAGGATGTTTGAGAGAGAGCAAATATAAGTGACATGATACACTTTATACTAATCCTAAATCAAAAGATTATGGAAATATTGAAAACATGACAACTAAAGCTCTATTTTGGCAAACATTTATGCAAGGGGGTATCTTTCTGCATAGGAAATGGTTTTCTTTCTGTTCTGCAAGCTTACACACATGTGTAAAGTTACGCCAGGGCTTCAAGTGCAATTCAAAAAGAGGCATCTGGAGTGACTTTTGCTGGAAAAAATATTAGGCACTAACTAGTAAACACAACCTCCCTCCATGCCTGCCCTCTTCTAAGCAGCCTTTGTGCCTGCTTATAAATACTAGAAGAAAAAGTGAGAAAACTTCCCATTGCAGAAATGTGATTGCTGCCATAGGGGGATGACTGCTGAAATCCAAACACAACCCAAGAGGGGAGGGGGGGGG
>VWZN01012728.1:169094-198465 GCA_013396955.1 Regulus satrapa | reverse complement strand
TTTTTTTTTTTTTTACAGCTGGTGCACAAATAGTGGGCTTTATAATATGTACTTTCTCTAAATATAACAGTACATGGTATCTGGTCTTTACAAATTGCTAGTTGCTTGACATTCCTTTCTAGAATTAATTAATTGTAGAAATAAATCGATATAACTGTAATGGAATTGAGATCAAAGTCAAAATTACTGAATATTGATAATCATCTAGGTAAACACTGTAGGTAGCTTCCAAGTCAAATAATAAGTTCCTCAAAAGCATGTTTCTATTAAAACAAAGGTAAATATACAGACTTTAATAAAAACTCTGTAGATCCCCACAAAACCAGCAAACAGTAACAAAGTAAAGGAGAGTTTACATAAACATCAGCTCAGCCTTTTTCTTTACCATTATTTTATTCTCATTTTATTATAATAGATCTTCTCCTGCACTCCTTACATGTTTCCTCTTCATTTTCCAGCCTTCTACATCCTCCTTGCTCTCTTTACAGCAGAAATCGCCATACAGGATCAGACAATAAGTCTCTGTGGTCTAACATTCAATCTCTCTGAAAGAGCAAATGTATCAAGTCTCCTCCCTGTCCTTAACAGAGACGGACCTGAAGCATGAAGCTTGCCATTAGTATCCCTCTTACAAAATAGGTAACTACCAGTATTTTGTACTGACTGTATCTTACAAAGTACTTGGCTTCAGTGACACACAAGGGCAATTATTACCATGAGAAAATTATATACTGTGAGTGGAGAGGGGAATTTTTTTTTTTTTGTGAGTATCCAAAGATCAGCTTTTGCTTTCAGGCAGCATTTCCTTACCCTCATGTGATAGGAGAGCAAGAATAAAAATTCCTGACTGACCCCTACTATCATTTTGGAAATACTTATCATGTCAGCTGTGATTTTGTTTCCTTCCTTTATTCCTGAAGTCTCACATTCATTATCTATTGCTAGCATTTTTATTGCTGCGTAGCCTTGTTGGTTTCGCAGTGTGTGTGCGCCAAGTCCTGCATGACAGCCAACACACCAACGGGAGAGGGAGCATGAAGCAGTGCACTCATTAAAAAGTAGTTGTGCTGGAAACATGGCATGCACTTGTGTGGATGTGTGCCTCAAAATGGGATGTCCTCCCAGAGAAGCAGCATCAGTTTTACATCACCTCTGGAGACACCCCCAGCACTGACACATCGGCAGGCAGTGCTGCTGCCTCTGTGTCCTGCGGTTCCGAGCGAGTAGCCTGTGGGTGGCAGGGAGTGACAGGCAGTTGGCAAAGCTGCAGGGTTAGTTGGGAACCTTTCCTAGCCAGAGGCAGGATTCTTCACAAGTCCCAGGGACAGTGACCCCCAAGTGCAAGCTGCCCTCTTGTTCAGGAAAGCAGGTCCTCAGGAAGAGGAGGGAGAGAGCCGCCATGAGCAAAGTGCTGGGGGAAGAAGAAGCAGCAGGAAAGTACTGACTGCCAGGTTCATCAGCTGTGTGCAGACGGGAATCCGGTAGCAAATGAAAACAGATAGGCAAGTTCACAGGAGAAGAGATGGAAGAAAAAAACCCAAGACTGTGTTTGGGAGGATGGTGGGGATGAAGGTTGGGGAGCTCAGAGAAGGTGAAGGAACATTCTCCTGCTTGCAATGGACTTGCCTCTAAAACAAAAAAGTCCAGGCTCTCTGTTATTAGCACCTTGAAGATGCTACATACTAATGAAGACATTAATGAAGAAAGAAAGACAGGCTTAATTTTCCAATAAGGTGATAGTAGGAAAATTAGTGCTTTTCCAGTGGTTTATGAATATCTGATCTTCTTGTTTTAATGGTACTTTCCTGCCACATCCATCCCAAACTCAACCACGTCCTGCCTTATCTTCAAGAAAGAAAAGAGCACTAAGCAATAGAGAACAGCCTAAATGCTGCAACCTCCATGACCATGAACTAACTGTAAAAAAAATTTTAGGAAACTCCAAGTAAACAGTCTACATAAAATTGTGGAAACAATGTCTCTAATTGTTGTTCAATTGGAGAATGAGTTCATACAGAATCATTTACTGTAAAAAGTGCTACAACACAAATCTTATGAAATTATTCTTAAAATTTAATTTAGCTAGGACAGATCTGTCTATAAAGTTATGAAAAAGTGGTTAAATTTGTACTAATTCACACTCTTGCTATGTTGTTGTTTATGTGTGTATGGAAAAATTATTTTGCCATAAAATTCTCTTACATTGATTTTTCTTAAATTATTTTTTTTTACTGTAACAGTTATCTTTACTGCATAATAGTGTCTGAAAAAGGACTTGAACCAAATTAGTAATGACAATACTAAAATAAAAACCTCTGTCATTAATTTGGATCACTGTGACATGTAGAAAATTTTCTGCAAATTAACACAAAAGAAATCATATTCCTGCTCATAAGCAGTCACTATAGAATTGATACTACCTATCCAGAGTGGACGTCCAAGTGATTAAACAATCTGTTCTTCAAAACTAGTCTGCCACAAGTTGATTGCTTCTCTTGTATGCTCTTCTCATCTCTCTGTATGAGGGGTGAGAGAAAACATAACATACTTGGATATGCTGTTAGGGGTAATGTTCAAAGAAGAAAATAATGTGTATATATTGCTTTAAATCCCATCCTATCAAAAAAACTGCTGAGACCTCTAATTCTCATGATGATACCTTTGGGAACTCTAGGTATCTTGAAAACAGTGCTGCATGTCACAGTAATGTCTAACAGCACATGACTCAAAGCACTGCTTTGCAAGGATAACACAAGAAATAATTCATGTAGTTGATAATTTCCATTTCCATTGAACAAACAATCTGTTACCCAGATACAATTGTTGCTGTGAAGATTCCATAAGCTTAAATTTGGAATGAGACATGAATCTGACATATGCATTTCCAACAAAAACAAAAGGAACTCACTGCAATATGGAGACATAGATATATCTTCATGGAAATCAGGGGAAATACGGAATTATTCTTAAATGGCAATGTATTGAAACAAAAGAAAAGTTGTAAAACTTTGTACCAATATAGACACTTTTACCAAGAATTTGGACAGATAATCAAGTTCCTTGTGATGAAAATTTTCTTTTTATTATCAGTGATGTCTATTATTTACCTTGTGAAATGCCCTCAGGTCTTGAACTAGAAGCCAGGTTCCATTATACTGGAAATTAAGTGTGTAATGAAAAGATAGCCTTACCCTCCAAAATGTTCTTGCACAAATTTACGTCCATATTGCAGTCAGAAGACAGAAGTGACAGCACAAAGCATGGAGATACTAGAACCAGTTTTTAGTCAAGCATCTTGATAACCTAGACCAAGGAACACAGGCCCAGTGAGGACTACTTACCCCTCCTTTGAAGTAAGTTTTGCAAATGTCAGAGGGAAAACAGCAAAAAGTGAGGGGAAGAAAATAGACTAAGGAATAGTGAAAGTTAGTAATGTCATCTGATTTCACATGTAAACAAACAGCTCAGGAGCACATATAAGGAAGGTTGTGAGGTTACTCCAACCTTCCAACCTTTACCTAGAGGTAAATACAGAGTTTAGGATTCTACCCAGTCTAATACTAAAATCTGTGCTAGTGGTTAGCTGTGCTGATTTGCCTGCCTTCCCTTGGTCCCCTTCAAGGGAAAATGGATAGTTTTGCTGTGTAACTGAGTTTCATAGTGAAATGTCTTACAGCGAATCCTTGTTGCCTCATTACTCTTATACCTTTATTTTAAAAAGCTTTAAAGTGTATTGCTTAATTGTACAATTCGAGGATCTTTCTGCACAATTCCATATGACTTCTATGTTTGGCGTCTCCTAGATGAGACAGCATTACTTCTTAGAAGTCAGGAATATGAAAGTTAAGGTTGAATGGACCATTTTCCCTCCTTCCTTCCCTCCTGCAAACACCTTGTGATGCAGACTAATTATACTGTCCACTACTGTTGTTCTGTTTTGACATTTTACAGATTCTCAATTAAACCACTTAACCTGTGACATTGATAAGTCCATAAGTCAGAAGTCATTACATTATGTTGTTCTGTAGTTTGCTTTAAGACCCAACCATTGGTGAATGATTGAACAAAACTTCAGAAATATTTTAAGTAAAGTGCTGAATATTACATGATTTCAGGAAAAAAAAAAATCTATGGCTAAAGGCTTAATAAAAGGAATTTTCAACTCAGTGTGCATGGTAATTAATTTTCAAATGTTAATATATGGCTTTTTTGATAATGGGTAGTTTTAAAGTTTTGTGTCTTTCTTTTTTATTATCCATACATCATATCCATTCAAACTGATTTTTGAACCTATCCTGACTGAAAAATTAGATTCATCACATCTGGAAGTGAGATGAAGAATTAACAATTCAGCCCTATTTCAAAATATGAAGATTATGTTAAAATCACAAATGACAAAGAAAAGGTGTCTACATATTTACAGCAACTGTTCTGTAGTGTCAGTACATTTGCTTTGGCTTATGTACCTCTGAATAATTTACCTTTCATGGGACTGGGCCCTCCCAAGATGTAATGTGCTTCACAGGGAAAATATATCTGAGTAACAAGAGCAAAAATGATAGCACAAAAGGCTCCAAGCTTTTCAGGCCCTTCAGGAAAATTCTATATGAATATATCAGGCAAATTTTTAGTGCCACTGACACAAATAAAAATTGTGTTTTGGCATTTCATGAGTCTAAAAATTCATATGGGGACACGTCAGTATATGCAGATGTCCAAGAAATTACAGCCTTGCAGGGCTTTTCTAGGTAAGCCTCAGCTGTCTGTTTTGTATCTTCTTCAGTACTGATACCACTGATGAATTTAAAATCCAGTCATTCAGCAATTGTTCTCAGGCTGCTTCTGTAGTTCATCACAAAGTGGGAAAATTTCCTGGCCTGAGTCCTGCCAATATCACTTGGGGAAGTGAAGAGGATAGGAGAGGTGGAAAGAAAAAGAAAGCAGTTTTGCTAAGAAAGGAAATTAATGATTTCTCTCTATATCCATTTTTTCTTATATATTCAAGCAAAATCTGAAAATTTTTCTTCATATTCAGTTGGTCAATCTACCAATCTCATAATTAATTTACAATGAATATATATTTATATAGGCTGGCTTAACCTGTCCTGGTTATTAGCATGGTACTGCTGCCTTGATTTTACATCAATTCCTCCCATTTTTCATTAAATAAGTGAAAATATAACTTTTTTAAACCAATAGAAATAATTCTGTATTTGTACTATAAGACTGTAAAAGTCAACCTGACCTAAAATAATATGTTTCCTCAAAGAAGTTTTTTATTTTTTATATGTAAATTAACAATGGATTGATGGGTGCGTCTTTCTGATGTGAGATATATTTACCCATATATAGCACAGGAGTTGATAATTCTGAAAACTTTTTCAGATCTGTTTACTGTACAGTTTCTGCGAGGCTTGCATAAAGTGACTAAAACACTGGTCTTTTATAAGAAATGGCCTCAGTGGACAAAATGAAACAATGAAGCACTTGTTTTTAGTGTTGTTGGTTTTGGTTGGTTTTTTTTTGTTTTTTTTTTTTTTTTTGATACATTAGTTTTTTCCTATCAATCTTTCTTAGTGTTCACATTACTGTAATTCCTGGTATTCCTCATCACGGATACCACTGTGATAGATGGGTAGAAAATACTGAACAAAATACAGAAACTCATTCTGCAAAAAGTCTGCACATATAGAATTTGGTAATACAGACATTCACTCTCTGTGAGCTTGAAATCTAGGCATACAAGAGGCAGATAACTGAGATGATACCAGAAACAGGTAATACTGGTCAGTATTGCAGGTAGTGTCAATAAGAAGCTGAGGAGTAATTACAAATTACTGAATACTAGAGGTAAACATTGTTTCAGTAATAACTGATATTCAAGCAGAAAATAAATAGCAAGCACGTGAGTATTTTATGTCTATAATCCAAAAAGGGTTCAGGTGATCCCATAACAGACAGTTCAGCTTTGCACAGACAGTCACCCTGATGAATGCCAGCACTCTTGCTGCACCTAATAGAAATTACCTGGAATCTCCCGAGGCATCCTCAGTCCTGGTCTGTACCAGTGGAATGTTTGGGCTTTTTCTTCCTCCCCACTTTTCTCTTACTAGAACTGCCCAATGCATCCTTTTGCACTAGCACACTTGCCCCTTATTTATGTGTAATACCAACTCCACTCCACTATCTACTGCACATACTTCCTTTGACAGCAATGTTTTTCAGACTTTTAAATACTTCCCACTAGTAAGCTCATATCTCCCAAGCCTTGATGATACAGAGTCTATCAGAACGCTTTTCTCTTTTGCAGTTGGTTGACCTGCTTTACTATATGAAGTCATATCTAAACAGCAGGATTTTTTCCACTTGGTTTTGTTGAAAAGATATTGAAAAACAGAACATCCCATGAACTATGTTGTGCCTCTTTTTAGAAATTTGAAGAGAGCTCTGTAAAACATTTATAAGGGAACCTTGTATCATAGGAAACTGGAGTTGTGTGAGATTCCAGGTAACTCTGAGATTTCTGAACATCTCTGAGAAATCTGGGCAACAGCATGCAAGGTTTAGGCAAACTTTCAGCAAAGTGTGAGAAGGTTCTCCATTGCCCAGCAGATTGACATGAAACCCCAGCCCCCAGAAGACACTCTCAAGCAACATGCAAATAAGATTCCCTTGGCCATCCCTGGCAGAGACAGGCTTTCAAGCATGGAGTTTTCTTGCAGAAGGATAGAAATGGATATCCTGAAGTTCGTCCATGCTGCCTAAAATTTGCTAGTTCATGGAGGGAGACAGTCTCTCTTCAAGGGTGATCTGAAGCAGTAGCCATTAACAAGAAAAACAGCTTAAGGAGACAAATCTCATGAGTAAGTATGTAGCTAAATTTGGATAGTGTATATACTGTATATAGTGCATACTGTATGCTTCAGACTTCCTTCCCTGTGGAAGTAGAGATAAATAAACTCCTGCCTTTTGTTGCTAGTGAAGGTGACATGAAATTTTAAAATAGTAGGTGGGGGTGGCAGAAAATGGGAGAGAGCTGTGAGTTAATTAACTGGCATGTCTAAGAGAGCTGTGCCTGGAGGCCACTGCCAGGACTGGCAACTCAGTGTGCAGAGCACTGTACAACCACTTAGGAAGAAATAGCCATCAGCCCAAAGAATCTGCTGTCCAAATAGGCTAGAAAGTTGAGAAGAACAGAGAAATGTGGAAGGGTATACTATTTCTGAGAATTGCTTCCGTTGACTAGTCCCACAAATACTCAACAAATCATCAGGAAAAATCTTAAACTACCCTCTTCATTCAGCCAGAGCCCTCAGCAGATACTTTTCAGTGCAGTTCTAAAGTTTTTTCAACAGCCGACAGGCAGTAAACGCTTTTAATGAGAGGATGTTGACTGCCTCATGTATGTTTCTAAGTTCCCAGACTGCACAGTTATCAGTTATCCTGGCAGAAACTGTAATTCTGACATCAGTGCTACCACTGATTACCATTCCACAGGTAGCAAAGAAGCCTAAATTGCCAATAATATTTGTAAAAGAGTTAGTGATTGGACAATAGAAAGCAGGCAGAGAGATACAGTTAGCAATTATACAAACTATAAATTGCCAGTTTTTATAACTTTACATATTTCTTTTCTGGTAAAAGCGAACTACTGTACAATACGAGCCAAAATGGAATATCAAAAGTGACCTAATCTATGGTGAAATAGTAGGTGCAAGGAATTAAAAGTACTGTAATCAAAATAAATATCTTAGAAGAAGACAAAAAAAGAATCAAAAGGCTTTTAGCCTTTGAGAAAGGGAATTCCATTGTATAATTAGATCATGAACTAAAATCTTTCACCACTGCAAATTCACACTGTGAGCTGTTTAAGTGCCACCTCTTGATTCTCTGACTGCAGCTTCTAATAGCAAACCCTGTTCTGCTTTTCTTTGTGCAAAACCAATCGTATCACATCAAATTATACAACTGATTAACACAAACTCCTTAAAAAAATTGCATATTATTTTGGCAAGCCAAATTAACACCAGTCCCCTGAAACCATGTTTAGTAATTCCCACTGACTGTAGTAACACCTACTACTGAGAAAAGGGCTAATCAACTACAGGCTCTCCTGCTGATGAGCTGAACCAAGTAACCAGATGTTTCTGCCTTCTAGGCTAATGGAAATGTCACGCATGCTTTTCTCTCCACCTAGGTAAGGAGCTAACTCATGGCCATGGTCAGGTAGCTCTGTCTCTGGCGCTGCTTCTGACAGGTCCTGTTAGCTAATCCTGAGCAGACAGGTACAGCCTTACCAAAGGTGCTGTGGTTTAAGCCAGATAATCCAGCCCTTCAAGGCAGCTTGCTGCCAAGGATATGGATAGCTAAGAGAAAGCTGATGAGCATCACTGTGGAAAAAAAATATATCTGTCATATTGTGCTGTATGTAAAGCTAGGCAAAATATGGGTTTTTTTTTTGTGTATTGGTAAGAGGTCTCACTGGTATTAAATTACTTAATGAGTTGTCTATTGCAATTAAAAGAGTCATAACATTTATATTAACATTTTAAAGCTTGCTTATTTCAGGAGTGTCAGTTTACATGAGTCTAAATAGGCAATAATGAACATGATGAAGTATTCCATATTAAAACTGAGTACTGTGTAACTGTCTAGTAAAATCTTAATATTAAACTATGCTGTATAACTTACAGGGCAGTATAACAGCTTAATATTTAGATGTATCCCATCTTGAATCTTAAATAATGGACTTAGAATTAAATATGAATTAAAAAAATCATTTATATGTAATCTTAAAAAATACATTTGCATGATATATCTATTTAAAAAGCTTACAGTGTACTTTGATGGATGTTACAGTCATTTTCAGAAACAGCAAACCATAATTTAAAGACAGTGTGTAATTATTTAACAGCAATATTTTCTAAGTTCAGCTGACTTGTGCTTCTCATGCTAGATGCTAGTGCTAGATTGTGTATCAGTAAGCCCTATTTTTCCAGATGCTTTACCTGGTGAAGGAAAAAATATGTGGCACATTAAAAATATTACTTAAGGAGGAAGAGAATTAGATTTATTCATGCAGACTTAGTTTGAAAAATGCAGAGAACGTATTAATTTCAGACCCCACCCACAGCAGCTAAGTATATTCTTTATTTTGTTTTTCAATAAATCTTCAGTAGTATATATATAGACTGTAAGCACAAGTTAGTATTTTTATATTTTAAATTTAGTTAACATGCTCATTCCTGTATTAACATCTGTTCTGAAACTCCCACCACCACAGCAAGGAGGCATCAATTAACATCAGTTTGGAAGTGACAGATATTCAGTCAAGGAGGAATAAAACTCTACAGCAATTTTTGCCAGCAAAATCTCATCATGTGTGCAAAGATGCAGTCTACTGGTAGCACCAGTTCGGTATTTGAGGGGATGGATCACTGGAAGAATGAGGTTTGCCTCTCATGAAAGGAGGCATGCATGAGCCCTTAATTGTAAATTCAAAGATAAGACCACTGAACTGAGAGTGACCTGGCTCTGGTCCCAGAAAGTTGTGTTTCACTAGGTTTAGTTTCTACAGCAGAGAAATCTAGCAGTGTGAGAGGCAGTCTTTCAGGCAACTAGCTGCATTTGTCAGTGAAATAAATATTGGAAAACTGAAATTTACCCAGGACGCTGTGAGTTACTAGAGTGGACCACAGACTACCTGACACCTGGTCATCCTGTGTCACTTAATGTGCAAGGTAGTAGTTACTAAAACAGGGGCTCTTTCTGGCTGGATTTCAGGACTGTATCCAAGAACAGTGAAGTTTGAAAATCCTGCTATTTGATAGTGGAAAATATACAGTGTTATTCAAATATCTGTGTCCAAATAGTGAGAGAAGAGCCTTGAACCATTTTGGCACTTGTTCAGTTCCTCCAACAGATTCCTTTGCTTTTGCATGCTATGGCTTTACAAGCTAGAATTTCACTGAGTATGATTGAGAAATCAGTGGAAAATGAAGAGTAAAAAAGTAGGCACTGTTGGTATATTGCTTTCTTTGACAAACAAGAAATAAATCCTTAAAAAGCAAAGAGAGGGAGAGAGAAATGAAACTGAACAGCAAGCAGGGCTGTGTTTTTGTTTGTTTGTTTGTTTTGTTGATTTTTTGTGTATGTGTGTGGTGGTTTTGGTTTTGGTTTTTTTTTTGGTTTTTTTTTTTGTTTTGTTTTTTTCTTGGTGAGATGACTATTTCGGATGCAAACTAATTTTAGATTATGACAGTATGAAAATTTTCAGTAAAAATGTTCCCCTTGCTGAAAGGAAACTGCTGGTCTTCTAGTGAGGAAATGGTTATTTTTATAAAGTGTTTTTTATTGATCTGATCAATATCTCCATGATGGAATGACAAGAATTGAACAAACATTGCTGAACTAGGAAGAGCTTAGATCAACTGATTTTGGGCCAAGAAAAGCTGTCATAAAGAGTGAGGTACCACCACTGGCATGAATTGCACTGATAGTACTTATTCCAGTGGTGAAGGCAATTTTTCAATATAAGAGAAAATTCAGAGTAAAAATAAAAAGTACATATATGTATATGTACAGACAAAGACAAAGCAGAACAGGGTAAAATTATCAGACAGTTCACAGGATAACTTTAGTCCTTGCACTTTTTACTCAGCAAAAGGTCATTGGACCTCATTCATCCTGCTCTGCAGATCTTAATTTTTGGTTAATGTAAGGTTGGACAAGGAGTAACAAAATTTTGTCCTAAGCTCATCCATGGGAATGCTCATCCTGGAACAACTGTATTCTGAATAAAACCTTAAATTACCACAATATGTAGCATATTTCTGCAGCGTAGTCTAGAGAAAAAAAACCTGAGTTTGATCTGCACAGCTGCAGATCTGGGATGGAAACCAGGCTGAGTTATAGGTGTTTGTTCTTGTGTTGCTCACCTCTCTGACCAACTTTCCATCATTCCATATTCAGCAGTATCATAAACTTTTCTGTGAGGCTGCATGCATGGGCAGTAAAGATAAATGAAGAATCATTCACAACAAAAATAATATAGAGGAAGAGCAACAGCTGAAAGAGAAACAAGGGAGAAAGAACAGAATTATTTAGGATATCTGCTCCTTCCTGAAATGCTCACGATTTTTTCCATCATGCTGAATGTCTTCTAGCATGAAGGAATCCTGTGGCATTCAGGATCACAGGAATGTTCAGTTGTATCACACTGGAAGCCCATTTGGTCCACTATCCTATGAACAGTGATCAAAGCCACAACTTCAAAGGAAGATGCAATGAAGTATGAACAGACATTTAGAAAAATATCCAGCTTTTGGTTCTTCTTTCCTGTTCCAGACAACAAGTGAATGGCTTGTGCTGTGTAGCTAGAGAATTTCTGCATCTTTCTACATTAAAATTGCTTTAGTATCATTGTATACCTTCTTTTCACCTACAAAAATTTTTCCATTTCACTTCAATAAAATTGAGATAAAGTGTAATCTTACTGAATGAATTCTCCCCATTTTATCGACAATGTGTCCATAACTTTCCATATACATATTTGCCTATCTCAGTGGATAAAATGCTCTTTTTGGCAATCCAGTAGCCTTTGAAAGACTTGGGTGAACAAGTTATAACGATCTGTTTAAAGAATTTTGTCCCCTTTGCTCTTTGCAATGCAAAAGCCTCAAAGGTCAGTTCAGATAGACTTTACCCACTCCAGAGGTGTTCATAATTTTAACTCATGGGTACATTTCTCATGCAGGTATATGAGCAGCTTTTAAGGTATATTTTCTGTGTTCATATGTTTATTTCTTAATAATTGAGCAAGGTGATGAAAACTGTAGTAGAGAAGGTTGTTGCTAGGAAGGGACCATCAGTATCCTGATGGACACAGAAAGTATTTTGACAGATTTGAAATGATACAGTAGCATAATTATTTTTCTTTCTACACTTATTCCAGGGTTAAAAAACTGTGTTGAATTTCCTCAAGAAGGAAGAAAAATTATTCTGCTTTGGGCACACACACGCGACTGAACTTCATGGAGAAAAATCTTTCTTCCTTCTGTGCTTGTACTGCAGCTGAGGATAAAAATAAAAAAAAGAGATAACACTTCCCTGTCAAAGCCTTCAGACCACCGTTCTGTAAAGTTCTTACATGATAGCAAGAATACAAGAAGGTATAATTACTACATATACCTGAATTTAAAAGTTTTTCTCAATTTCAAGTGTATGAATTACATTGAGGTGTTTTCCTTACTGTGCATAAGACCAGATAGTGTCCTGACTTGTGCATCGCTGTAATGTTGAATTTTGTTTTGCAGATTGGAATGAGGTTTCTTAGGGATTTGCAAATTCTTTAAAAGGAAAAATTTGTAATCTGTCAGAGATCACAGATTTATTTTATTCTGGGTCTTGAAAAAGACCTATAGTAACTCCTTTGAGTTTAGCAGAGTTTTCAAGTGTGAACAAGGGCATAAATGAAAAGCCATGGAAGAAGTCAGATTTTCTATGAGGCTGTGTACCATAAAAATAATAACAAGGGGAAATGGAAAAACACTAAAATAAAAGGCTGTGATCCAGTTTATGTCCACACATGGTAAGGTATTATCAAACAGTTGTTTCTCCTAGTTAATCATTAAATGCACTCCTACACTCTTAAAAACGAATGTGAGGAACACTTTTAGGACAGAAAAGAAAAGTACACACAATGGATATGTGAGTAAGAAGCAAGTGAACCAACAAAATAATAGCTCTCTCTTCTGTATAGCTCTGCATTCTTTTACAACTTGGTTGTTTCATTAATAATTCCAGAGCATTAGAATATATTGTGTTATTCTGTAAAGCTTGTTGTACAGAAACAATTCAATAAATGAAAAGTCTGAATTCTAAGTATTATTATTATTTTTGTTCAGATTTTCTTTGTAGTGCAAAATTCTTTTGATTGCTTCAGACCTACAACAATCCCCTGTTGTTTATCATAAATAACAAGTTATTTTATTTCTCTGGGCTTGCAAGTTTAATTTTCTTCTGTTGCTATAATTTCTATTCATTTTTAACATGAACACATTTTTCTACAGAAGCAGTCTTGTATCTAACTGTACCTTGTGATTTTTTGGCTGTGAAAAGCATTCTAGTTGATGAGAAAAGGGTGAAAATCATTCCACCCCCTCAACAGAGTGAGCTGAACTTTCTAAGGATATATTTTTGCCCCTTTTTGAAAGGGAATAGGTAATGCC
This sequence comes from Regulus satrapa, assembly GCA_013396955.1. Lineage (NCBI taxonomy): Eukaryota > Metazoa > Chordata > Aves > Passeriformes > Regulidae > Regulus > Regulus satrapa. The sequence goes on along the minus strand of VWZN01012728.1, from coordinate 185,236 downwards.
TATTGACTGCCCACTTGCTAGACAATTTTTATACTGAATTCAGAAACAATTTAGTGGTAATGCCATTAATTTTATTTCTGATATAATTCTTATTGTGTCAGCTTGATCCTGCACCATCACAAAAGAATATAGACTTTGTGGAAAAAGCACTATTTAAAACACAAAAGTTGGTGCTGATTTTACCAGTAGCACCAGTTTTGCAAAATCTTTGAAAACTCTGCAGTCTTCCTTTTGAATTGAATTTCTCTGTGATGGGTGAAGAGAGGGAATTATGGCCTCCATGATAAATTATAATATTTTTATCTCTCCTTCTTCCCTACTGAGAATTTTGCATATTTTCCATACTGAAGGTTTTTAACCGTGATCTTTTAGTCCTTTCTTTTTCACAATCAGAGCCCTGTAGAGCCCATAGTTAAGGATTCACTGGTTGTATGAAATTAGACAGACTGGATCACGCTGGTCATCTGTCCCCTCTGCCATTCTGCACTAACACAAGAGAGTACATGTGATTTACTTCAATGAACTGTGACTCCCACAGTTTCCCAGTGTCCCCCACTGCAATCCTTAACAAAGATGTGATCAATCATTTTGGTCTTCATTCAACTGGGAAAAATGTGCTTAGAGGAGTACCTTTTAAGATGACCAGAATTTGTCTTTCTGTCTAACAGATTGATAAATCTGTATAACCAATTTATACAGTTTTTCTAACTGTACAGGAAAATGAGTTACAGCTAATAACATGCTTCTGATAAGAGTCTATTGAGATTTTAACTGCTGAAGGTCCATTTTACACCAGAAGAGTCTAAATATGCTGGGGGCAGGGGAGCTGAAATGTTGTTACATCTGCCATTTCTTGTGGTTGGGAATGCCTCTTCCAGAGCCACAGGAGCAGCCTGCACAGTCAGCAAGGGTGAAATCACAGGCCATATCTTTATTTTGCTAACTCTGCAATGCATGTCTAAGATGCATTCTTCTATGAGTTTCTACCACTTATCTACAACTCACCTTAACTTCTGTCTAGAGAGCTGCATTTTTTTCCTTTCAAGCATGGACAGCTGCTGTTGTTTCCTGCTTGTATCTGTTGAAAAATACAACCACAATAATTATTTTCCAAGCTCATGGAATCATTGCTTTTAGTCCTTTTAGTGTTCCCTTTCCCCATCACATTACATTTCTCATCTTCTTGACTTAGCTTATAAGTACTTCATGATGTTGTTCTTGTCAGAGTCTCTGGCAGGTATCCACCACCTACTAGTTACAGTTCAGATGGGGTATCAGTGGCATCCTCCTCCTGTGGGAGGTCACCCTCACCAACAGTGCTAAAAACCACTTCATTATCTTTTTTGAATCTTTAAATCTCTCTATCTGACTGTTTGTGAGCGAAGGAGACATTTGTTCTCCTTATGTAGGTGTCTTTACCTGAACTAGTTTTCTGTTATCTTCAGTGGAAAACAATAGCCTTTTATGGTGTAACTCATCTGTCTTACTTCAGGCATCTACTCTAGATTGAGATGAATCTCACTTTGTAAATGATTATTCCTTCTTTCTTACTACCAGGGGAATGTATGATTCCAATTTGGATGCAGATGATTTTACAGCTATCCCAGCTAGCCTACCTAGTTATCAAATGCTGGGTGGATATAAACCATATATATATACACTCTCTAGATATCTATGAATTTAAGCATTCAAGTTTAGGTGCTTGCAGTGTAGGTGTCAACACATGGCATAGAATTTCCATTACATCAATGGAGCTCTAGCTAGTACAGGTGATGGAGCGTGGAGAAAAATTCAGCTGAGCTAGATCCAAATCCTTCCCCAAGACTGTGGTATATTTAGGTTCAGAAAGCTCTGTCCATCCATCTAGCAGGCAACTATGCTTTGTTTCATACAGCAGTGGGTGAAATATGATTATTACAATTATTACCTCAGTTTACTCCAACATTGGACCATCAGAGTCAGTAAATGGAACTCTTTTGCTAAATATTTTTTTTTTGGCCTTGATGAACTATTTGCAGTATAAAATTATTAAAAATATGAGCTTTAATGCATACAGAGTCCTTTTAGAGCATCATAAGGGCAAATGCAACACTATTTGGGAGCACTGCAAACAATGACATATCTTCTTGTGAGTAGCATCCCAGAGAGATGTTATTGATTTGAGTTTGAAACTGACTTATTCTGTAAGAAAGAAAAATGCTCATTAAACTGAATGGTGCACCACTTTCACTCTTGTGTGAAGTTAAAGAAACAAACCTTCCCCTAAGAAAAGCATATTAAATCCTAATGCTAGTTAATCCAACTTCCCCTGTTGCACACAAAAGAAATGTTATTGCCACCCATGCTTTTGCACACTATTTTATAAAGGATCTCCTCTCTTAAAACAAGAGACATTCTTATCCTCTTTTTCCTGATTCCCCTGCTTACACCTGGCATGACCACCCATAATGTCCAGGACATAAATCTAGCTGTCTAATGACATCAGAAAAAGAACCATTAAAGGAGAAATACACCCCGTATCTTTTACTTTAGATAAATCATATCTTGAAATGAACTCTTGAAGATGTTATAACCATTTTCTTTTATCAGATGCAATAAAGTCATAGCTTCATATTCACCCACATTTTTCCAAACAAGCATAATGCCCAGCCATGAGCAGTCCATGTTCCTTTCTTAAGCTTTTCCAGCTTATTTAAGTAGAATAATAATTTTTTTCCTGTCCCGTTAGATTTCAGGAGCTACCATTGAAAATCCCTTGAAAAACAATAGGGTATTTTTGTCCCTGGACTTCTCTGTTTCAGTCTTTGTAGGAGAAGCTTTCAAGTCAGAAAACTCCTCCTTTTTAAAGCACGAAGAAGCCACTTGGCAATGTGATCTCTTCATCTTCCTTGGTGCATGTGGGAAGGCACTGACTGTGGAGCAGAGTGTACCTGTGTGCTTAGCAGTCAGCCTCTGCTTTATCTGTATTAGCACAATTGTTCTGGAATAACAAAAGGGAAGGAGTTCGAAAAGTTATCACAATACCTTGACAATGGGTCTTTTGTAACCCAAAACGTAGCATGTACACACTCCAGAGGATAGTAGGGATACTGTGTGCTTTACTACAGCTGGTGAGACTTACTCTGCCTGTAAGAATTTTGCTGTTTTTAGCAGTTGTCCAGAATTATATAATTCCTCAGAAATGTGAGGTTAAGAATAGACAAATAGAAAAATAGGGTAGTAGGTTACAAACAGAGTATTTTTAGAGTTTGACTCTAGCTGACATTTTACATCCTTGCCCTTTTACTACAGATTTCTCACAAGGACTAATATTTCAGGAATAATACAAGGAATAATATTTCAGGTATATAGTGTAGGCATCACAAAAAAACTTTTGCTGTATAGACACACGCACACACTACCCCCTCACCCCTGCTCCATGCACACAGACACCTACAAAGGTAATACCACAGTTGTCCATATCTTATAAAAATAAAAAATGGAAATCTGCATAATAGGAAAAACCTGAGTTCATATTAGTCAATAGCTAGCTTTACTTGGATATTTTCAATGTACTCTGAACTATAGGATATTAGACCTGATCTGTTTTAATTTGGTCCTTTCCTAGCTCCAATGAAATCAATGGCAAAATTCCTACTAAATTAGCTAATGCATGTTCATCAGAAGAGGAAGTTGCATAACTATATATATATATATATATATACACACATTTTACATATTTTACATTGTAAAATGTCACTTAAATATTCCGTACTTATCACTTGAAGCAATTTTTTTCACAAATCTGAAGAAATTCCTCCTCATAAGTTAAAAATAAAATTGGTGTGAATTATAATTTTCTGAAGACAAAATAAGAAGTTGAAAAGCACCCCTCTTACAGTGGTGTATATGGGTGCATGTCTTTATTTGCCTGTGTGTGTATGTTTGCTTATATTTTTAAGAGAAATTTTCTTTTATGCCTCCATCTCAGCAGACCGTCCAGAGTGGGGTGAAAATATTCGCACATGCGCATAAAACATGTCCAACTGGTCAGTGTTTTCTCATTTGCTACAGATTTAAGATCTTTAGCTCTACACTCTTCAAATTTCTCAAGATCCTTAGCTCTGCACTCTTCAAATTTCTAAAAACCTGAAAACCAAGGAGCTAGAACTGTGCCTAGGAAAAAAATCTCCTTTCATCACACTGGGATTATTTTTCTATCCCAGGTGCTCGAGCCTGGGCTTTCTCTCAGTCTAATTGATAACTGTTGGGCTCCTCCCCTTAACCCACTGACTTTTGTGCGTTCTCTTCCCGGGTGACGACTGTTTCACTGTTCTACCTCATTCACTTATGGTTGACCTGGAGCTCCTGGGTTAAGCTTCCCCACTGGTATTCAGCCTTGGACCTTATTATTGTTCTACTCATCTGACCTCTGATACACTAAATTCTAACAAGGTGATCTGAAAAAAATCACTCATTTTTTTTTCTTGTGTGGTTTCACGGCTCGTCTTTTTACTGCTCTTGGCTGATGTTCTTTTCTCCACTTCAGACCACCAAGTGCTCTGCTTTAGTTTGTCAATTTATAGTGCTGTCATGGTTTCAAATGCTGTGACCATTGTGTAGAATATACTCTCCTGACCTCTGAAGCAACTTTCTGTATTTCAATTGTTAACTCATTAGGGTTTGGAAGAACAGCTGAAAAGGGAACGGTCTTTTTCCCACAATTGCTTCCAATGAGATGCTTGAAGAGTCATCACAGTCCAGGATTAAGAGAAATCAAGAGGATGCTGCTAGAAATTAGCTCCAGTTATTTTGCATTCTTGCCTAAAGGAAACAAACTAAACCCCTCATTGCCCAAAAATATTGCTTTTGTCATCCTCAGTTCACCACTAAGATGCAAGGGGAAGCATATCAATAAAGCTAATAACGAAAAGATGAATCAGATGAATCTGATTTGGCTAATTCAAGTATGACAAAGTATTTCAAAATAGAGACAAAATATGATCTTTAAAAATAGCTTTTATATTTTACTACTTGCACTGTCCTCATGCAATCCTTTGATTGCACTGGCCCTTTGTCTGGGTTTTGAGCCTTGAACTGGCTTCTCCCAATCAAGTTTTTCTAATAAATAGTGTTTTAACTCCCTCCCTTTTAAAGTATCTTTTGAAGAAGAATAAGCAAGTGGATGGACTTGTTTATTCAAGTCACTACAATAAATTTTGGACCAGCAAAAGTTATTCTGAAGTCAGCTTCCTAAGAAGAATGCAGTGATAATCATATTTATTACAACTCTCCCATCCTCCAACAAAATCCTTCCCTTTTTTCTTTTCATTTAAGTAGGAAAATCACCTTACTCAGTGAGCAAATAAAGTGCTTCTGTCATTTATGGATACTTTTATAGCACTAGTTAATAATTTACATATTCTGATTTTCAGATTGATGCACTTTTCTTCCTGAATTTTCTTTGACCAACCAATTTCTAAACAGCAAATATAACATATGACTTTGCTATTTAAAATAATTTAGTGTAGTCTAGTATTTAGCAGTTCTAAACATGCAATGTCTAGTTACATGTGCACAATTAAAAAAAAAAAAAAAGAAAACATTTTATCTTGTCTCCAGCATCACAGCTATTTAGATCAACCACAGATTTTGATTTCAATAGAAAAAAAAGGAAAACTCTTAAGAACTCATGGGAACTATGCCTTTAACAACATCCTTAATTTTGAGAGAGTACTTGGTACAGCATTCCCCTTGGTAGAGCTAATCATGACTGCAGAGTTTTCTGATAACATGAAATACTCAAATGCATACTTCATTTTTTGTGTCAGAGAATCAAAATAACAAGAGCTTGCATTTTTGAAGGTCTCATCATCAAGTGTTTCAGAGTACTTTGCAAACACTAATTTAAGCTTCACATTTTCCCAGAGAACAAGGCTGGCTTGGGTGTATCTGTATTGATTTCACTTAGTATGATACACAAATTACACATTTCCTCTAGATACTGTCATAACTTTTTACAGGTGGGTAAATTGAAGTATTGGGTCACAAGTGTCCTATCCAAAAAATACAAACTGAGTCAGTAAAACAATGAAATTGGTATTTCATATCTGGTTTTCAGCCCTCTGAATCACCTGCTAATTCTTTCATCATTCTTGATGATTTAACATGTAAGTTTTGCTCCATTTAAGTCCACCTGTTTCAAAAGACACTCTTGTAAACTGTATCTCTAAACAATATTAGCATAAGTTTTAAATAATTAAAGCAACAGAAATTAGAGACTATTTTACCAGAATTAAAATGATGGAGTAATGTAGAAGGAATAGAATCATTATAGAGTTGATGCTGCCTAAAAGCTGTGAATGCATTTGATTGCCTATGTCAGACATCATTAGACTATTTACTTTAATAAAACAGTAAAACCAATACTGTACAGCAGCTTAAATCAATTTCCCTAGGATGATATTACAGCTGCCAGATCTTCCAAAGTTGAAGATTATTTCTTTTCTGCAAAGGTAAGAAGCCTTCAAATCTTACTGTTCCATAACAAAACAAAACANGCACGGATGCTAAAAGGATAAAAAGGATATCAAAAAGCAATTTGTGTTAATGCAAAAAAAACAAAAAAAACCAAACCAAACCAAAAAGCTGGCTGATCGTGTTGCTGTTCTTCCTCTGCATCTTTGTTTTTAACAGATGGTTTGCTGTTACAAGTGCCTTTACTTCAACAAGACTATATAACCTTGCAAGTTTGGGGATTTTTGTTTGCTTTTCTTTTTTTTTTTTTCTTGGTGTGGTGCACTATTCACATTTTAAAAGTTTATGTGGGTTACTTTGTTGGTGCTTTGAATCTCAGTTTATTCTGGTCTCTTATGGTGTTGGGATAGTATTTACTATCTGTGCTTGATCTGAACCAAACATTTTGATTGTAAATAGAAGGTCTTCTTTTATGAGGATGTTCACTTCACAGCTTGAGCAGTGTAATTTTTATACAGGTCTCAGCAATCAATAAAAAAGCCACAGGAGGAATGATTTATCTTGTTGGTTACAGAGACTGTCACCGAGAGAAATTGTAAAAGATCAATTTACACAACCTGGTGTGAGAACGTTATTGATATAACACGGCTGATCAGTTTCTGGTAGTCTATGGGTAGGCGGAGAGAGAGCCCTGCCCTCGGATAGGGCCACTCACTAAGATCTTAATAGACTCGCTGGTCCATAAAATGGACATGAAGCCAATGAAGGGCGAGATTCTGCGTGCCCATGGTGCACTGAGTGGCCTGCAGGAAAATGGATTGGCTCAGCTCCGATTAGTTAGTTAAGCAGTGTCATGCATCCTCTTTTTTTTTTTTTTTTGGTTGCTTTTTTCTTCTTCTTCTTCTTCTTCTTCTTCTTCCCCCTGCTCCCCCTCCTACTGTGAGAACTGTTCACTTGGAGGCTCACTGCCTTAATTACAAAGGGCCCTTTTAACTACAGGTCACAGGAGTTGGCTCACTTGACAGGAAATAAGGAAACAAGCTACCTTCCTGGAAAAAAAAGAAAATCAAACTTCCACTCCTCAAATTAGTTAAATGAAGCTTATCAGCACTTGTTAGTTGATCCTTTGACAGTCTGTTAATTGCAGCTGATACATTAGGTTATGTTATAACCAGCAGGACATATGATTAAAAAATAAATAAAACTACGGATATGTCACACAGCATTGTTGGTGGAGAAAACAAAGTAAGAACAATATTGATATTTGCTGCAAATATCAGAGCACAAAAGATGTTTATAGACTATTTTGTTTCTTGTTCTGTAGAATTAAGTTGCATGCTAACTCAAGGGGTTCTTTTGGATCAGAAAAGGACTTATCTATACAATGAGATAATAAAGGTTCTCTTGATAAAGGTTTCATCTTGATAAAATCCAACTCCATCAGTATAAGTGGTCAGTACCTACAGATGTTATACATGCAGCTTTTAACATACTTCTCCTCATGTATGCTCTCCATTATATTCTTTTACTTACAGACAATAATTTCTTACTGTTATTACTGAAGGGAAAGAAAAGAACATTAGCAGCATTAAGAAACCCCATGGCAGTTGTTTCTCCTTCATAGGAAGTGACTCCACAGTATAACTGTTAGCAAAAATAAAGAATCCAAAGGCACATCAAGGGGAAAAAACTGTTTTCATGCATTTAACCTGTTAATTATAGTAATCTACACTACAGTGTAAGTATTGTAACCTGGAATGGGAAATGGGTGATTGAAAGAATGAGCTGACTAAGACAAAAATGATTAAATCCACACTTTGAATGGCTGATTTTCATATGTAATTTGTACTACACATTCTTAAGTTGTTTCATTTTCGCATTTCTGTACTCATTGGCACGTATCAAAGTGAAAGACTAGCTGAAATTAATGTTTTCTTACCTTCATCTGCCAGAGTAGTTTAAATACTACTCAAAGGCTGAAAGACGTGTTCTTCTGGACCCATAATATGTACTTTAAGATGTGTTTTATTCTTATTATGAAGCAATATTTTGAAATCCTAGGCATTGCAACAATATTGCTTCTTTTTGTCTATGGAAGGACACAGAAGAAGGCAAGGTTAATTTCATACCACTGAATATTCAAAGTCCCTATTAGTTATCAGCGTCTCTTAATATGATTGAAGTCACCAACAGGCCTTTCACTGTGTTCATGATATGTCCTAAGCAGGGGAAAAAATGTGTCACATCCCCCTCCCCTGACCCTCTTTGGGGGAAGAGGGGCCCTTCACTCCAGTTTCTTCATATCTCAAAGTCAGATTCTTTGTTCTGAAAATGAATGGGGTTCAAGTACTGCCCCTCTTTCTATGCCCTCCTGTAGTCAGATCAGAAAAAAATAAAGCAATTACGGCCAGAGTGAAGAAATGGAGCTTGTGAGTCCAAGGGAGAGGAGAGGGTGGGGGAAGACAATGGTGGTGGCCAGATGTGGATGATAGCTAGAAGCCAGGGATAGTAAAGAAAGGACAGAAGGGAATGCGGAGAACTTACTATATTCTCCACATGCTGAAATGACTTGATATTTTTTTACATCTGTGTGTGCTAGTAACCCCTCAAGGCACACAAACTTCTGGAGTGGGTGGTATCCTGATTGAACTGTGGGTCTTGTTTCTTCCTAACCAGAGAAAGAAGCAGCTCCCATTTCTGTGGACACCTAATGAGGTACAAGGATGGCCACAGTGCCTGTTGACCTGTCTTACTCCTCCTTGATTCTGTTCTAGGCCAAATTTGGTCATAAATAACTGTTTATACAATGACTTCAAGTGGTGGGTGGGCAGAAAAAGAGTTGCTTTTCTCTACAGCTGCCAGGCCACTCACTGCCTCAGGCAGTCTGAAATCATTAGCCAGCCATCTTTCTCCCTAGCCCTTCTCATAAGGAAGTTGGGCTCTTCCCGGAAATCAAACAAATGCTGTCCCTCTGTCCAACACATGGATGTTACCTTAGCAAAGCAAGCCTGGACATGCTGCCACCAAGCTGTCCAAGTAAAATGGTCTTCTCCCTTTCTGACGTGAATCCTTTTTATTTCCCCTCCTTGTGTTCAGGGCTGCTACTAAATTCTAAATGTATGTTGTGGTCCCTGACTTAAGTGTCCACTGACAACTCCAGTGACTATCCCTCAAATTAGTAGCTCCTTGAATTGCAGAAAAGCATATTGAGGAAGTCCTTACCAAGATTTTCCCTGATTCACTGGAAGGGCAGATGGTAACAACACCCTGTTGTTAAAGCCTTTCTATTATAGAAAATCCCTCTGACCTTTTATTTTGAGAATCTCTCACATTTCTGCTGTTTGTAGAAGGTGTTTGGTATTCAGCAGAGGAAATCCCTTTGGGCCACAGAAGTCTCTTCTCTTTGTCCCATAAAATTCCATTTAGGATGCAAAGTGACAAAAACTGTCATTATCCTTCTCTTATTTTTATCTCTTGGGAAAATATTAGTAGACTCCAGGCTGCAGGCCAAGCTCATACTGACACTGCCAACACCAAGAGAAACAGACTGAACCAGCTGAAGACAAGAAAATGGAAAGGTAGGTGAAGAAGAGGTTGAGTCTGTGGTCTTACAAAAAATTCCAAATTTAGTTTCCATCCTAAACCATCCCTAAAATACTTCACTTAAGGGGTAACAGAACAGACTTCTTGACACTGACTCAAGATGTTTTCCTCATTAACATACACGCATAAACACAGACATACCCCACCCCTTTCTCAGCTAATGTGCATCTGTACAGTTAAAGGTATCAACAATCGTAGCAATAGCATCCTTCACTGCAATGCAGCAGGTTCAAGATTCATCGGTAACTTCTGATGCCAGAAATAAGAAGGAGTGCAAAATAACTCTCATGAGAGTTATCTTTAAATAAAGTTTCCTGTGGCAACTATCCAAGCTAGTACTTGAGGGTTAAGAAATGCCATTTTTACATGAATATGTTCTGGTGCAATTGTGTGTTACATATGATCTTACTACATTTTCCAATTGATCCTGTTTAAATCAATATTCAGGGTGGACTGTTCAGAGGGTAGGAGAAGGTTAACACACACAACCAAAATGCTGATATTTTAGTCTTACCTGCTTGATTTTACAGTTCAAGTAACTATTTTCAACTAGCAGTTTGTGAATATGTGAGTATGCAGAATCTCATATGTTCATGTGCTCAGAAATAGTGTGTGATATCCATTAAAATCAATCTCAGGTCATGTATGTTATAACAATTCCAGGTTTTAATTATTTTTGATAACTACCTAGAACCCATGAAAACCACACAATCCATGTCATTAGTGTAGACTGTGAATTCAGCCCCTGAAGGTGTTGCATATTCCTAATATTTTACTTATGCAGAGATGTTGTATAAGATTTTGCAAAATACTGTTCTTTGTCCTGGAATGAAAACCTAAAATTTGCTTTAATAATTTAACATAGATGTATAGTGATCACTGTGCTTAGGTATGGATTTTATGCAGGACTCACAACTATCAGATTCTGAGAAGAACCCACAGATCCACACACATATCAAGAGAATCATATTCAGCTTCAACCAAAATTTTTCATAGCTAAAATTGTATGAAACATAAATTTCTAGTTTAGAGGCATTTCAGACTTTCGTTTTAAAGCAATTCAGGGATCAATAATATTTTGCTTTCAGAATTTCTCCTGATATTAGGATTCTGAGTTTTTTTGAATTCTCTAATGGATTTGTGAAATTAAATACGGTCTCAGGAACTTGGAAACTGACAAGTAAAGTTGACATTTTTCTTGCTAGCTTCCCTTCAGCTCACTCTGGAATAGTAGCAGTTCAAAGATTCATGCGCAAAACTTCAATTTTTTTAACCAAATGAAGAAATCTTTACTGATGTGATATAAAGGTCCTAATATCTATATTTAAAAATAAAAGACTAGCTTTTTCATCCCTTTATTAAGGCAGCTTTCTAGTGAGGTTACTGGTAGTACAAAATTGTGAAAAAAATTTCTAATGGCAGAATGCATCTAAGAGCTCCAGCTAGGATGTTCTTCTGCAGCATAGAGAGGCACTGAGCATTGTGCCAAGCCTTGTGGGAACATGCCTCCTCCAAGTTGCTATTTGCTTTCAGCAGGGAAAGGGGCTAAGAATGTGCTGCAAATCCCCAGCCCCGCTGATGCTCGGCAGCACGTGTCACACACTCGGCAGCACCGCACTAAGCAGACAGACTGGGGTTCTGATGATTGCCCCAGTTCTTACCACCACTTAAAAAGACATAAAGCTGGAGACACTGGCACCAGGGCTACAGAGGCTCAGAAGCAGTGCTGCTGGGAGGATCATTCAGCCTCTCTGTGGATCTGAAGAGGGCAGAAATCAATTTTATAATTGCAGTGGATACCATGAGATCTTTATCACCACTCTTCTGGAAATGAATTGCAGGTAATGAAACCAGCTGAAATTGAGACATTATCAATTTGTGACACTTCTTCATAACACACACATGAATAGAAATGTCTCGGGTGGAACTTAGGACAACTGTCAGTAACTGCTGTCCAAATAATGTAGTCTCTTATCTATCCCCAAACAATTAAGTTTCCTATGGCAAATGCAGTTGTTAAAAAAATTTACATTCTGATGCAGCATGTGCACCTGTGCTAATGTGTTTCTTTGTTTTATGGCATGGCTGGTGAGTTTGGACGAGCTTTACCCAACGGAAGGTAAACTTGTTTTGGGTGTTTATTTAGGACAAAATGCATTATGCCTCAAAACTGTCTTCTCCCTTCTATTCAGGAGTCAAGGCTAGTGAGAAATAGAAGGTTGCATCTGTGTTTCCTCAAAAAGAAGAGTGGTAGTATCCACCTGGGTGCTCTCTATAGGTTTTTATTTCACCAGTAACACAAACAGTGATGGCATATGGTCGTGGTGCTGGTGATGTAACTCTTGGTGGTAATTCTGCTGCTAATGCAGAGAACTTATGGCACTTTTGTCTCCATGTTTTCTTGTTTCCAGTTTATGCGTATTTTCTTTTGAAGCTAACTTAGTTTTAAAAAACTTTTATTTGGAGAACTTGTTTTGACACCAATATTATGCCTCTATGATCAAAATGTTCTAACCTAGAAAATGTAGGCCTTTTGGTTGGGTTGTTATCTTGTTGTTTTAACTTCATTTATCTTCAGGAAAAGTCTTTTTCCAGCACACTTGGCTGTACATAGCTAGAGTTTACAAGGTGCACTTCAATTGAAATATCAAAGGGAACTGTTGAAATATTGTGCTTGCAAAATGTGTGCAATTATCCGCTATTAACTCATCTGGAATCCTGTGATGAGCAAACTGTGATTTTCAATGTGTCATTACATTGTTGCATCAATGGGCTGTTCAACAGCTCAATTTAAAATATACTCAAGAAATAATCATTACAAGAGGTAATCCTTCCAGTTTGATCCAAATATATCTGTTCCTACACTAGGCTGACATGATCATGGATCTCATGAGATTTCAGTGCTTTGTTTACACTTGCTTTACAGTATTTACTGCTGATTTTATTGTTGCAGGTTCTATTTTTGATAAGGCATCTTGGATTCTGTTTTCTAATTACGTAGAGAAGAATGGGGGATAATACTACCATCCCTGATTCCTTGCCTTTAGCAACAATGGCACAGTGGTGCTCCTTACAGAGTGTCAAAGTACTTGTTTTGTTATTAAAATGTTTAATATGTAATATTTTTATCCTGTGGATAATTTTGCTTCTTCTGGTGAATATTCAGCTGGAGTTACCCTCTTCTAGCACTGAAAAAGTAGATCTGATTTGTGTTTTCATTTGCACTTAATTTGTGTGGAGAATGGTCAGCTGTGTGCTGGATCTATCATTTTACTGTGGCTTTTTTCTTTTTCTGCTCAACAGGTACTCTGGAAAATTTGTCTTGCAGAAGAAACTATCAAGTATGTTAAATGTGTAAATATACTCAAAGTTTTCCATTCTTAACAATATCACTTTATTTCCACGGCTTTTTGTCTGTAAAATGGTTTCCAAATTTCACTATGGTAGGACACTGCATGTTTGAACTTGATTGGCTTTTTTTTTTTCTTATCTATTCTGGAAGAGCTGCTTGTTAACAGAAATAATTGCAGGATTCTTTTCTTTCCCCCCCCCNCTTGGGACATTTTGCTCTTGGGCAACCAGTCTGAAGAAGTTTGTGCTCATGTTTTAAGTTCTATATAAACTTAAAAATATTTCAGTATTCTTGCTTACCTGGTGATTTTTCTTCTAGCTAATCACTTGCAGTAACTGTAATGTAACTGTAACAATCACACTTTGCATATGCTGGCTCCTTCTTCTGTAACTGCTGTAAACATCCAATTGTTTTGGCCAGAAACTGGCTTAATTTCAGTGTGTCAGATGATGAAAGGATGAAAGGCATAAGGAGGCTTCTAGCAGGTGAATATGTGCCAGTGCCTATGTGTGGGAAGGTACTGCTCACAATCGTTAGGGGCGAGGAATTAGCCAGCAGTAGTTTGTGTGCTGCAGTAGGTGGGAAAAGTCAGCCTACTGAAATATAAGACATGCAGTGGAAGAGAATAATCCAGCAGTTGTCTATGAGCTGGAGGTTATGATAAGGTGGGTGGAAGAGAGAGAAGAAGAATGGGTATAGAACTGAAAAAAAAAAAAAAAAAAGAAAAAAAAGAGTGCAGATGAAGAAAAAATAAGTCCAAGGAACAAAGAAAAAGCAGAAGTAGAGATACTATGTGAATTGCCTGTAGCAAGAGTGATAGCCAAAGAAAAGACAGAATAAAGAAGTCATCTATGTTTCTAGGAGATCAAGTGCAACCAGATGAAAACTACAGGATAACATGTACTATTAGCTAGCATTGTTTTTGTGTTAGAGTATGTGTTGAGTTGAGAAACTGTCTGAGATAAATGATGTTGAACAGCCAACACTGATTTGGTGCAAACAGAAGATTAGACATCAGCTAAAGTGTATCAACAGGAAAAATATTTAAAAAAAAAACCTTAAAAAAATAAATGAAGAAATTTTCCAATTCAAAATGTCACATCCTTCCAAGACATTCCTGCACAAGAAAAACACCGTGAAATACTCCAGGCTGTCACCATTTTAAATACTGGCAGCTTCTCAACTATTTCCTGTGTGAACACTGAGTGCACAGTAAACACAAAGAAGCCCCTTTCACTCATCCAAGTGGACCAAGTGACCAGGAAGATGTGTGCTATGTGTATTTATTTGAGAGGCTGGAATAGTGTGCCTGTAAAATCACAGCCTAGCTTTCTGCATGTCATCTTTCTTGTCCAAGGTGGCAATCCCTCCACAACATAAATTACCAAGAGTAGGCCTCCCTCTGAGGGTGCTAATGGGGTGTAGGTGCAACTCCTTGAATAACAGCTCTAATGTAATGAAATAATGCAGGTGTTTGAATTGCTAAAGTACTCACAGAGGAGCTGCACTTGCCAAGAGTAGGCAGAGGTACATGAACACATAATTTGTGATTGCATGAAAGAATAGCTGGTAGAGACCCTTTTAATAATTTACCACTGCATCCATGCAAAAAAGTGTTTTACACTGGGAATAGCAACAAAGCATGAAAAGTCAAAAAGAAAGAACTGGCTGCTCAAGAAAGGCTAGGTGTCTAGGAGAAAGGCTTTGTTCTACCCATTTGTTCCTGAGCACTCTTTACATGCTAAGCTTTCTTTACATGGTAAGCAAGATTGTTATGGACTTGTCCAGTTACCAAACAATTTAGCTGGTCTGTAGTTTCAAAAGTGCCAATGCTTCATTCACCATGAAATTCAGGAAGAGGAACTCAGCCTTCCAGAGCCATCTACCACTCCAGATTCTCACTCTGCTCACAAATTTATTCCAGGGAAACATACTTTATCCTTAATGACAACAGGGAAGAGAGGCTGAATCATTTTAGAGCCCCTAGGAAAACAGACAGATTTTATCCTCTATGGTGCTTGTTCTTGTTCAGCCCAGATTATCAGAGAAAGATGGCTGTTGCTCTTGAGTTATGGACATTCAGTAGTTTATATGAAGTGAATTTGGTAGTCACAGATGAATGCATAGAAATGGATGTTCCCCACCAAGTCTGCAAATGTTGCTTCTCAGGGGCAGCTCCTGAAGGGACAAAGAACAGCAGCCACCTCTGCAAATAAATGCAGGGATGTCTGCAGGTCTGAGGTTCAGAGGGCAGCACAATCTGCCTTGTTGCCTGTATTTGCTTTATGCAAACTGGATACTTAGATATTCGACCATTGGGTGTTATTATGTCATTTTGTTTTCACAAGTATTAAGTATGTTTCTTTTCCTTCACCCCCATTTATTTCCCTGTTGTGAAACAGCAGTGCAGTAAGGTCAGGTACATTTTGGCAATCCCAGTAGAAATAGTGCCCTCACTCTTAAACTGTGATTACTGTCTGAGGGAAATGAGACTGACTTATATTTGTGGACTTAAAGATAAAGCAAAGTTTAAGAAATGCATTAAAAAAAAAAAAAAAAAGAATGAGAGAGGGTTTTTATTTTGCACTTGGCTTTGAAACTAGTAGAATAAAATGGCTCCATTTAAAAACAAAAACTGCATAATGACATTTCTATCGCAAGATAAATCTTACGTTAATAAGGACCAGTGGTAATGTAGTTAGAGAGGTCAAAACTTTCTAACCTCCACAGT
>VWZN01012728.1:115750-160382 GCA_013396955.1 Regulus satrapa | reverse complement strand
AAAAAAAAAAAAAAAAAAAAAACCCAACTCCTGAAGGAGAATGTTATATATTTCATTTATTATACATCACTCTTATGTTTACAACTGAAATACATCTTTCCTTGGGGACTGTACCATCATTTATTTTAAATCAATGTTTAAAATTAAATGGTAATCCTCAAGAGAGTGAAAACTCTTCAGTTACCAGCCCTTCCAATTCAAAATCTTTCTTTCATGTTTCTATTTAATACTCAATCCAGGGTTTGAAATTAATTAAAAGATATCCTTTCTCTAATCTTTTGATTATTAGCTTCAAAGTTGTTTTTTTTTTTTCTCTTTTCTTTCTCTCTCTCTCTTTTTTTTTCCAAATAAAATTATAATAATTTCATCTTTTAGCAGTTGTATTGGGTTTGCATGGCCAGGTTTTGGTGCTGGCAGGACTACAGGGGTAGCTACAGGGCTTCTGTGAGAAGCTGCCAGAAGGTTCCCCTGTATTTGATGGAGCCAATGCCAGCTGGCTCCACGACCAACCTGCTGCTGCCCAAGGCCAAGCCCATCAGCGATGCTGGTGGTGCCTCTGGATTTCAGGGGAGGGGAAAGTTACTGTGCAACAGCATTCAGAGAAGAGGGGAGGGAGAATACATGAGAACAACAGCTCTGCACACACCAAGTTTAGTGAAGGAGGGAGACAAGGTGTTCCAGGTGCCAGAGCAGAGCTTCAGTGCCTGCAGCTTGTGGTGGGGAGCATGGTGGGTCAGGCGTGCAATCTGCAGCCTGTGGGGCACCCCAGCTCCAGCACAGCTCCTCCACTTAGGTGGATGCCTAAAGGAAGCTATGACCCCATGGCAAGACCATGCTGGAACAAGCTCCTGGTGGGACCTGTTGTCCCATGGAGAGATGAGCTCACCCTGCCGCAGATTTTCTGGCAGGATCTTGTCCCCCATGGGGTACCCACACTGCAGCAATTTGTTCCTGAAGGACTGCACCCTGTGGAAAGGGACCCATGTTGGAGGCGTTCAGGATAAACTGCAGCCTTCTCACATTGGAGAAGTTTATGGAAAATTGCCTTCTATGGGAGGGACCCCACTCTGGAGCAGGAGAAGAGCGTGAGGAGTCCTTCCTCCTCAGAAGAAGGAGAGCAGAGACAATATGCGATGAACTGGCTGCAGCTCCAAATCCCTGTCCCCCTTGTGCCACTGAGGGAAGAGAAAGAGAACATGGGGGTAAAGGTGAGCCTGAGGAGAAGGGACGGGTGACGGGACAGTTTTTATAAGATCTGGGTTTATTTTTCATTATCTTACTCTGATTTGCTAATTAATAAATTAAACTAATTCCCCCAAGTTGAGTCAATTTTGCCCTTGATGGTAACTGGTGAGGGATCTCTCCTTGTCCTTATCGTGACACATGAGCCTTTTGTATTTCCTCTCTCCTGTCCTGTTCCCTGAAGAGGGGTGTGATAGAGTGGCTTCAGTGTGTACTTGGCATCTAGCCAGGGACCACCCACCAGAGTAGTATATTCAAACTATTATTACATGTACAAACTATATTATCTTCTGACCAATAATTGAAGGAGAAGGGTTTGGTGGGGGAAAATTAGGAACATTCACTAGTAACAACCCTATTTATGGTGTTAATTGTAGTTTCCCTCTATCAAAATCAAATATAAGGAGAAACTGTTAAAAGGATGCCATGATAAATGTCACTCTGTGACTTGTTTTACTGCATCTTGGGACACAGACTTGCCACATGATACTCAACAACCATTTCACTTGTGGAAGGCACTTTTTTCTCGAGATCTTCATACAAACTGAGAACTGCACTGCAGGGGAATGCAGCCACCCCCTCACAGTTTGCAGAGGTCAGGTCTGGCCTACATATGGAACCAGGAAATCTGCACTACAAATGTTTGTCATCTATTCATGTTTTCATCTCCTATTAGCATCCTGACCCTCTCATAGCATGCTTGACCTGATGTTTTGGTTGCATGTGTTACATGGGAGAAATACAGGACTTCAGCAGCTTCAACTAGCAAGGCAATACATTTCATCAACTTCACAGAAGATTTTGAAAAAAAAGAGAAGAAATTAGATTCATGGCTGATGAAAATATATTCAAAATTAGTGGAACCATAAAACACAAAGTATATTATGTCTGTGTTCTAGATAATTTCAGGCTTGACCCTTTCACAAGCTCTAGTCTGTAGAGAAATAGCCTTGAAACGCCAAACTCAGCTTCATGCTGCCCCACTCTTATGCATTCATGAGGTCTCACTGTCATTCAAGGGGTCCACAAGGACACTCATCTTTGATTGCAGAAGTAGGGATTTACTGAATACTGTCTGTACAGGTTTAGTAAAAATGCACCCCCTCTACTCAAATATGGATTTAAACCCTGCACCAGAGCTATCTACTGAAAAGAGAACTCAAACACACCTGGCATCTTACCGTGGGCTCAGCCTCTCATTAGGGTTTCCTAAAAATCGTAGCTCTTCCTAGACATGGCTACCTTTAAACAGCTCTATACCTAGCAATGTGGACTGAGAAGCACAGATGTTGGAAATCTTGATTCCAAAAACCTCCTTTTAGGCTGCTTCTAAATTTTTGTGGCAGGCATAGTCAGTGTATATCTTCCTTTGTAAAAACAAAGTGAGCAGAGAGTGTGGCTGCAGGTATGCAGGCATTTTCCAAAGGAAAGGGAAGAAAAAAGCCATGCAACAATACAAGAGTCTGCTAATGAGGTCACACTTCACTCAGTGCAATGGGAAATACAATTTTCTGATACTTAAAGAAAATTGTTAATATAATAAGACTTTTATCAAAGATTAGTTTGAAATGGAAGTTGCTAATAAGAGGATAGAAAGTAACTAGAACAGTAAGGGAAACATATCGTAACAGCAACTTTCACATAATTTGAAGACTTTTGTTCTCTCATGTCACATTAGTGACTTTCATATACCTTTTTGCAATTTTCATATGGTATTAGTGGCATTTGCGTCTTAGGAGCAACTTTTCATATGTGCTCTCCGAGAGACTTTTGGCATGTGCTGGCAGCTTTCATATTTTATTTAGGATTTTAACTTACTGTCAAATGTTCCGCTCCACAAAGATGAAAAGGAAATCATTGATGCTGAATTTCTTAAACTTCTTAATAATAGGGTAGGTAACAATAGCTGCAGTTTGAGGAAAAGAAAATCCCACACCTTTGTTGCATTTTGGGGTGCAGCATGTGTGGTCCCTGAAACCTGCTGCTACGCAAATGGAAAATTATATTTTACGGTTAATTAAAATTTCTCATAGGAAGGTGGCCCCTGAAGCTCTCCCAGAAAATAAATAGGAGAGGAATCAGAAAGTTGGTTGTTTTTCTCCCTTGAGCAGACTATTCATTCCACTGTAAGACCGTGCAGAGAATGAATGATGGAATATTTGACTGATGTAATTTATGGTGCTCCATATGACAGCCTATTTCAGAGTGCTTGAGGTTTTTACAGTCTCTGGTAGTAGTACCTGCTGCTGAAACAAGAGATTACTCTCCTTGGACAGACAGTAATTTAATAGTACAACTGTGTAGCTAGCCACCTCCTACTGTATTTCACCACCCACTCCAGTCAGCTTTTGATAGATAGGCCTCAGTACTTGGAATATGAAGCACTATGTATCCTGCTCATGGTCGTAGGAGATACATCAAGGGTGAAAAACGGGAAAGAAACTAAATAAATAAAACTATTAACAAAGTCAAGTAAGCACTGGTTCTCAGTTTTGTTGTTTTTACTGGAGCCATACACTGAAAGGATGAAGTATTCATTGTACATTGGGTGCTGCTAAATTTTCAGGCATATGGTCAGTACTGACAAGGTTTTTTATTTTGGTTTTTTTTTTGTTTGTTTGTTTGTTTCTCTGTTTTGAATATTTCACTACAAAATTATCTCAGTTCTCAATAAAGTTACATTTTAAGAATCAATCTAAAAATATAGTTTTGCCTTTTCACTAATATATAAAATGCTGCTTACTCTGTGTATAAAAGCAAAGTGAATTGGAATTTTTCAGGATAAAAAAGGATTTTTTTTTTGTTTTCTCCATGAGCTACAGTCCCAAATTGCAACCCTAAGACTGATGCAGTCACAGGCATTCAGCGTGTCTCCCCTAGTCTGTGTAACAAGATGGTCAGGATCCTCACGGAAGACTGCAGAAAGGTTTTACTGCAAGGGCTGAAGGTATCAGCAACACAGTGGGGTTTCCCTTCCTTTAGTTGGGGGAGGCTGAATGGGACTTGCATCATCTTGTCAGACACTGCATCAGAGGGCAAAGCCAGTGGTGGGCTGTATGTAAGGTGCTGGGCTGAGCCTGGCCAGACTTAGGGAGCAGCTGTGTGTCAAGGGGTGTCAGGTAACCTGGATGTGCTTCCAAATGCTGTTCACAACTGTTCTTCCCTTTCTCCTCTTTTCCTTCTGTCCAGAGAAGCATAGGGCTGAGCTCCTGCAAAAGGGTGGCAGTGGGAGCAGGAACAACTTTAACTGGATCACCTGTCTCTTGCAGTAAAAAGGTTTCAACGCCCATAACTTCAAGTTACAAATAAGATCACAGCACTGTTGGAGATATGCCATTGTATGGGTGAAAATTTTTGAACTAACCAGATAATGGAAAAAAGAGGAGCCTCTGTAACTGCTGATGCAACTATGACATGGCAAGGAAGATGTCTGTCTATCCCAAATGATTTAAACTTCTGTGGAAGCTTTCCACCTACTGAATCCAGCATCAGCTAAAGGGTGACTTCCTAAATGTCCATCTCCCCTTTCCTGGTCAGAGAAATCTTTCATTGGGACAGCTGATGTAGCTTTCAGTCTGTTTTATGGCATGTAGGCATGTTAGGCACTTGTATCCTGTTTCCCAGGACCATCACTTCTGAGCCTCATGACTGGAAGCAAACCAGTTGTAAGGTGGAACGGTCATCTGCCTGATGAAGAGCATCACTGTTCCTGGCTGTGCTGATAGCAAATACATTTCTCTCTGCCTACTACTTCATGTTCCTTTTTCACTTCTTGAAACTACTTAATTCTAGCCCTTTCAGCCACACTACAGGGGGAAAAAAAAAAAAAAAAAAGCTTTTAGAATAGCCAGGGGAGTTCTCCCAGTGCAAATAGTCCCATGAATATTTATTCATGGTAGGATTTGCTTTGCTTTTTCTTAACACTTTTGTGAATAAATTCTTACTCTAGATCTAACTAGATATATGTGATTTGGCAAAAAGCCATGTAAATCAATGGATTTTATTTGCAAGAGTTTCTGTGAATCCTTCCTCTCCCTACTCTTTCTCTTCCTTCCCACACTTAAATTTTGTCTCTTAGCTTCATATTCAAAAAGAAAGGAACAAATATGCTTTTTCACCTCTTGCACACACACATATCAGCAATTGATTAAGAATGGGACAGGTCAGGGTAAAAAAAATCCTGGACAGCTGCCGGTATAATTTGCTACTAATAAGGAGGGGAAGGAACATCCGGCAGCATTTATTCTCTGAGGATGCCATCCAGCATCTGCCAATCACTTCTGCAAGGATCTGAGTGCTCGCAGGCCCCGCTGAACTCAGGTGGGCTGAAGGGTTCCCCTGTGCTCAGCAGCTTGCAGAATCAATCCTTCGGCGCACGGCTGCAGGAGCAGCGCTCAGTTCTCAGCCGCTGCCATGGGGGAGGCTGTGCTATCAAACAATCCTCACTGAATAAAATCTGGGTTAAGTCTTCAGCCTTCTGCGGTCATAGCACTGTGATGTCCTTATGCAGGGAACGGGCTTTAGGCTAAGAAGAGCACACCGAGCACCTAATCTAGGCACAAGGCAAGCTAGGAGCTTTTCTTCACAGGCTCCCTCTCTGCTTATTAGAAGAGCGTTCGTCCTCAGTGCTGCAGCCAGGTCTCCTGGAGCTGGCAAGTGTGCTGCAAGTTTTCTGCTAATAAAGCCCCTGCTGCAACTCTGAGTCCTTAGATCCTGTTTGCAATCTCCCAAAAGTTTTTTTTTTTCACTTTCCTTTGGTCCAACCAACCCATATTATGTCTGATAGTGCATCTCCCAGTGTTACTCTCTCGAAGCCTAGATTTTCCATGCTCCTTTTTTACCCTTTCCAGCCTGTATCATGCTTTTAATTACTGCTGTCTTCTCAGATGCCCTTGAACCCTTAGAAGAATTTTTAATTCATTTTTGCCTCCCTAACCCACCACTCTTTTCACCTCCATGTAAACATGGTCTTAAGTACCTCTCCCTGTGTCCCTGATCCTGATTTCCAGGTTTCTAATCACTGTATCTTCTTTGTTTCTTTTGCAACTCAAAGAAAAAAAAAAAAAATTGGGGCCCCAAATGCTCTTTCTCCTGCCTTCAACTCTTCATCTTCTGCCTTCTGCCTGTAGGGAAGAACCTCAGAACTGTGTTGATGCTGTATTTTCAATATCAGTTTCACTGTTACTTCAGGAAAGAACTAATAAAAGTGCAGATTTGAAAAAATTTAAACTTAATCTATTGAATTACTGAATTCTAACATAGCCTTTTGGATTTGGACTGTCACATTCAAAGAGCGTCCTCTGGAATACTCTCTAGCAATTATAAGAGAGATCAAATTACATTCTCTG
The DNA here is from genome assembly GCA_013396955.1 of Regulus satrapa. NCBI lineage: Eukaryota > Metazoa > Chordata > Aves > Passeriformes > Regulidae > Regulus > Regulus satrapa. The sequence goes on along the minus strand of VWZN01012728.1, from coordinate 153,792 downwards.
AGGGTAATGTCTTTGCTACAGATTTTAACTTTATATTTTAGATCAACTTTCCCCTCAAAAAAACTCTGCTTATTCACACAATTAATGGTTTTGAAAACTGAACTCTGTTTGTAAGTTAAAGGACAGGCTTGCTGCAGGCACCAGCAAAACAGTAAATACCTTATATTTCCTGACCAGTGGCTCTTGAGTCTGACTTGACATGACAAACAGCAGGGTCTAGATGGCAAGTCATATCTCCTAAATTTGCCCTGCCTAGGCAAACGGATAACATTTGTGCTAGCTTTAGGTGTTTTAAATTCTTCTTCACTGTGCTAACATTATTCTTCCATAGGATCCTTAGAGAGCAAGAATAGTTTCCATCTCACCTGGATGTCCTTGAGAGAAGATGCATATTTGACTGGGCCAAATTCAGCATGGTAGTCCAACAAAAAGAAAAGTCTTGTTTGTGGCATCAAGATAGCATAGGTTTCTCAACAGTAGGCCCCCTATTTTCATAACCTTAAATGGGATTTCAAGGTGAAATGCCACCATCTACTCATGTCAGCACTTCTGATCAGCGTACAAGCCCCACAGGCTGGGTCTTAACTGCTGATTATAGGCAAGGATTGAGGCTGGGTATTAACTTTGTGAAGTGACACCTAAGTATCAATGAGAAAAATATTCATGTGAATTCTATGAATATTTGTGGCATGTCATATTCCATGACAGCCATTTGAGCTCGGGAATGCTGTAATGGGCTGCAACATGATGTCACTGATACTGCATTGGTTGTACCAGGGAAATACTACTCTGTCAGCCAGAGACATAAATGCAATGTTAAGAAATGCCTTTTGATCCTAACCACTTCCATTTTAGGGTGCTAGCAGTTTTCTCAAGGTTCTCTATTCTGAAATTAATTTGAAATCCATTTTGTAATAGACTGTTCAGTGATAATTCCTAAAATTCTGAATAATATGTATTGACATCAGATGTTGCTGCTTATTATTTCTATATTTATGAAAAAAATGCATATTTAAATTTTTGATCTCTTCTTTCTTGTTAATTCAGATACAGGGAAATAAAATTTAGAAAATGTCTGTAAACTTTAGAAACCACTCACTTATTCTGGAAAATCTGAGATTATCGGCCAATTATCTTTCTTGCTTTCCATCTTCTGTGATCCCTCCTGTGCATGCTCTCTGCTACCTCTTCAGGCAAGACAGGAATGCCCAATGAAATACTTCTATGGTGTTTGAAGCAATATGCCCTTAGAAGGCTCACAGTATCTGCACATCTTCAGCTTCTGAGACTTTCTAAATCCTGCTAGTAAGTCTCAGTTCTCATTCCTGTGCTTTTTTTAACCCCTTCCCCCTCCCACTGAAGTCTAAAGAGTAAAAGAGTAAAATATGTATTTTTAAAAATTATTACAATGACAAAGAAAACCATATAAAACACTGAAGGAGCAGCTTCTCTGCAAGAACATTATGAGTGTCCATGGTACTGCTGCAGCATGAGCATCTGTCACTCAAGAAAATGTCATCTTGCCCAACCAAATCCCTTGTGCAATCAGAGTGGAGAAAGCACTTGTTTAGAAAGGTTTATGGGCTCGTGTCTGTTTGAATGAGTAACATCTGGGCTAGGATGGGCAGGATGCACATTCCTGTTTGACCAAGATACTGCATTTTAATAGCAAGAGGTGTTCTTTAACTGAAAGGAAAACCTGAAACAAAGTCTTGAAACAAATGTCACCATTTCCACATTCTCAATCACGTTATTTTCTAAGTCTCAGTTGGAAATAAATCCAACTTTCATGAAAAAAATAAATCTTTAGGCATTGTGGTTTATAATTTGCAATAAACCCACATCTTCAGGAAAAAAAAAAACTGCTGCCTATCAAAAACAATAGCTTGCACAGAAATGGGAGCTGAACAAGGCTCTCATTTGTGTGGAAAAAACCACACTAGATTCTGGAATTGTGTAGAAATGTTATAATATGTACCTAACCGTCAGACTATAAAGCACAAATATTATTAGATTATGTGAAAATTATGGGTGTTACAGAATGAAGATTTTAAAATTTTAAATGGCTCGAGAAAATCTCACCAGTACAAGTCTAATACTCATATAAATCTACTGATTTTACCATTGTAAATCAAATTCTACCTCCTTAAGTAGGACTAATCAGCACTAATTAAGGAAGTTTTCTTATTTTGCTTTCAGGTTTAAAGATTACCTTTTCAATCCTTATTATATATACAGCAGTTGCTTTGCTAGCATGTGCCACTGTAGGTTAAAAAGTACTCAGCAGAGTGATTTGTCTGTTTCATATTTTGGCTTTGTTGTTGAAAATTTTTCATTTGCTTTTGCTTTGAAGTGCAGAGCAGCACCCTTTCACTCACCCACCTTTTTTTTGAAGGCAAAATGTAAATCACAAGAATTTATTTTCTTTGCTAACAAACATTTCTTCATGGGGTTTTTATCACCTCTAGATAGAACTTTTAAAAAGATACAAATTAAATCAGGCTTTTATCAGTTTTCCCAGAGGAATTTCACCTTCATTTACAGAGACAATGTTATGCTTTTCTCTATTCTTTCAGAGAATTAATAGAGAAATGGAAAATGGAGATAAGACTGATGCTAGATCACTAGTTGGTGATCTAATAGATCTGTTGATGCTTTTCTACTTGAAGATATGTCAATGTGGTATATGTGTACCTGGATATATATGTGACACTCTCCACACACCACATGTTCAGATATAGAACACTTCTGCCCCAAGAATATTTTACTTTAAAATAAACCCCATACTTTTCACCCAAAGTTTTTGCAATTCCATGCTAAAGATTATGAGGTGCTTTTTCTGCAGAGCTCTGATCAGCAGATTTGATATATGGGTATAGATCAATTTTTTCTTATGGCAAATCTATATGTTATTCTACTTCTTCATTTGGTACTATTTGCTGAGTGGCTGTTACTTGGGAGCAAAGGTCAGTATCTTGCTGTTGGAGCAGCCGAGTAATCTTTTACTCCTCATAAGGGTAGTCAGAGATATTAAATCACAGTTGACGTACCTGAAGCACAGCAACTTCATCCATATTTTATCTGCTGTAAATTTAATACCACAGCACTTTTTAGGGTGATGTATTTATTAACTGGCTGTGGATGAGCAGTACAGAAATTCAGTTTGTTCAGGAAAATAAAATGAAGACACTCTGACAAGTTTATGAAGTAAGCACAATAGCTATTTATTACTTTTTAAACATGCAGTGCACCTAAATGTTTTTAGCAGTGTTTGCCCAAATAAATGAATAAAGCTTTCCAAATCATCTCTGTTTACTTTTCCTTTGAATTTTAATAAAGTTTTTGCTTTATTTTAAAAAGCACATGCTAGCTTCCTTCATAATAAAATACATTCTTTATGGAAATAAACATAGCTAAGTGTTCAGATAAGCTGGAGAGGGGCATTGTGGGAAGAGAAACAAATCATTCACAGCAGACTGTATATTAATCCCATCTTTCCCATTTTTGGTTCTAATTTATTTTGTTCTTTACATTCTACTACCACCAAAATAAATTAAGCCATGAATACAATAAGTTTTAAATGCAAGTACCCGCCTTCTACCAAATTCTCTTGCATTTGAATAACACTTATTATTTTTATTCAATGTTACTCTTTGTATTTTTCATGATAGATAATTCACGTGACTTTTTCTTTTCTTGTAACCAAGATATCCTTATATTTTCATGCAATTGAAAAAAAAAATTCATTCTAGATAGTTCCATCCTTCATTAACAATGACTTCCATCTTTTTATAACATGGCAAAAAAAAAACCAAACAAACAAACAAAAAAAGATGTTAAGAAGGCATGCTATACTGCCGAAAAAAAGAGGCAACTGTGACCTTAATGCCTCTGTGTATAAAAGTAATCATGATTTAATTTGTGATCATTGAAACCTGATGACCAGCTCAGTCTGAAAATACTCAGATTTTGCCTACAGCCACCCCAGAAACATGCCACATGTGGTGTGGTGGGTTTGCAGACCACAGTTACATCAGAAGAATGGCACTGGCAGAGCTTGAGGAGCTGCCTGTGTTCTCCAAGTGACAGAAGACTGTGTGTATTTGCTCCTCAAATTCTGAAGGGACATTCTCTGCAAATCAAATGTCTGGGGCTATATATACACTTTAGATGTCATTTCTGAAGAGAGAGATTCTGTTTTTCTAGGGTTGTTTATATGAAGCATGAGTCAAATGACTAAATGACCACAGAAGCTCTTTACCACTTTTTTTGGCTGTAGTATCTGTTTTCTTGGGACAGTCCATGAAAAAATTGCTATACAACACTGTAGCTTCTTGTTCTTTGCCTGCTGCATCATCAAAATTTTGATTATTTAGGCTCTTGGAGATAAGAGACTGAAAAACAAGATCTCTCTCTTCAACTCTGCCCATGCTGAGATAGGTAATTATGTAAGTCCTTATTTGTGCCAAAAATACAAGAACAGAAAGAGAAAACCCCAGGAAAAGTGCCTCAGACTGAATCTCCAATTTACCTCAGGAAGTATAGAATACTTTTCACTTTTCTGCCTCCAGGTTTATGTAGAAGAGGTCTCATCTGTATTCCTTTATGGACATGATACTGTGTTGGTCTTGATCCCTTTCACAGATCCTCACTGCAGGATCATCTCCTCCCTCTTGCTGTTCTGTGCTTACTGCAGTTTATTCCCCAAGGCTCCTTATTACTAAATATAATCTCTCATTCCCATTTTCATTTTTTCCTTTTATTTCAGGTTCTCTGACCCATTTACTCCCTTCTTGTATCCTCCTTAAATTTCTCTGAGTTGTTTTTCTGGTCTGTGTCCCAGCGTAGAATTCAGCAGCCCATTGGTAGCACACTGAGGCCAAAGGGGTTTCAAGGGGCTTTGGATTACCAGCTAAGCTTCCATGACCACTTGTCTTCTCTGTTGTAGAGCTCCACATGAGTATTATACTACAGAAAGCATCACAGCAGAGAAGCTGGGTGGCTCCACAGGCTCAGAGTGGAAGGCTATAACCATATATTTATCTGCCAGTCAGAGAAGGGAAACCCTGGGCTAAAACTTGCACAAAACAAGCCCCATTATTCAGGCTGCAAAGGGGAGGAAAACCAGAAAAATTTTGCATTCAGGACTGACATACCAGCAAAGAGTGCTCACACAGAATAATACTACTATATAATAATAGCAATAATATTTGTACATAATTTATCATTATACACTACAAACTCAGCTCAAATCCCAGTACCATGCTATTCTCTTCCAGCTCCATATCCTCCTCCTGCTATACTCTTTTTATTGGCTTACTTGTGCTGTGGAAATTAGTTTTATTCTAATTTGCAGCCTTTGAGGAAAGGCTGAAAAAGCATGTACTAGTCCATAGTCATTAAAAAACTCAAATGACAGTATTTCATCCTGCTTTTGAGGCTAAAATATTAGGCTTTGAAACATGAATCACACGGCTTAGTTGAGGCTGTGAAGAAGCTTAGGATCACAGCGTTAGTTAAAAATAAGCTTTAATACATAAAGCTGAGGAAGAGGAAACATAGCAAATACCTCAGAAGTCAAAGCACAGCTATGGAGCAGCTCTGAGTTTGTGTGTACTCCACTGCTCTGTCTTTAATCCAGATACTGTTGGGAGCCACCAAAGGGGAAGGTGGAGAATCTGGCATATTTTAGAGGGAGTTGATGGGTAGCATGTAAGTGAAACAGTGTGTAATAGGTCATAAAGAGTTAACTGCTTGCAATATCTTTCAGTTTGCAGATTAACAAAAGATCTATTGCTTCATAATCTCTCAACATTCCTTTCTAAAATTTTGTTTTTTCTTTTGCTTTTCCTTGCCTATAAATTCCATATTAGTGAACAAAAATGAATGCTATAAAACATCCAAGAGGTTCATACTGAAATGTCCCTTGCAGTGTCCTAAGCTGCCAGTTGCACTGAATTTTCTGTGGTTTGAAAACAATCCAAAACCAAATCCCACAGTGGCACATATCAGTTTATATATAATGAAGGGAAAAAGAGGATGAAAAATACATCTTCAATTTTAGCTTTTAAACCTTAGGAAAGGTGCTATAAGCACTTCTCCTCACAGGACGAAGTCTCTTCTCTGCTCCAGACTGATCTTGGGCTATCCATGGCTTGCAGAACAGTGAGTTTTGTTAGGGTCATCCTGTCTCCTTTTCCTCTGAAAAGCTCTGTCCCTCTTGCTTGCAATTGGCCATAGCAGGAGCCATGTCAAAAGGCTATTATGAGTCTGCACAAGGGAAGGCAGTGAAAACTACACTCTGGAGAACTGAATTTCAAAAGCTCACTTAATTCCCCAGAGGAAGCCTAAGGTAAAACAATAATCATCACCTTGTTCCCCTCCCACCCGTCGGAGCATAAGTTCCTGATTATCTGGCTGGCTGCAGCGAGCGGAGGTTAGACTGCTGCTGCTTCGACCTCCTTCTCAGCCAGTGCCACTCAGCTCCTTATCAAAACAGCATGAATCCACCTGATTCTAGGGCTGCATTTAAAAATAGTATCCATTTATCTTTTTCTTTCTTTTTAAAGCAAACTTCTGCAATATACATTGATATTTATAGCTTAGATCCAGGCAGCACAGTTGTAATTTAGGGAGAATATCTGAGGTGCAATACTGATCATTTCTGCAATAGGTAGCCCATTGTTCATAAAATTAAGGCACCAGAAAAATGGTAGCAAAGAAGCATGTAAGTATCCAGCTTGCTGATCTCAACTCCATTTGCACTCCTCTGCTCTGAGTTCCTACAGGGAGAGAAGGGGCTTAAAGGCATAGTCCTCAGACAATAGCACTCTCAGAATGGTTAATTATAGTACAAAGCCCTAAGAAACTTAAGTGGATTTTGCATGGCTTTATGGAAAGTGGAAACTATTCTCTTTACCATTTGCCAAACCACACACATATTACAGCATAACAGATAGAGTTTCAGGGCTTTCACAAAACCAGGTTATACTTCAATTTAATTTATTGCACTTGGTGTGTGACAGTGTGACACAAAAAGCTCGTGACCACATCCAGAACACCCTATGTAGCAGACACCTGGTATGGTCTCAGTAAATTTTTTATTTGATGCTAGGTCATACTGGGTTTTTAATATCTATAGCAGAAACAGAAACAAAACTTTTGTGAAAATCTTTCCAACCACACTCCCCAAGGGAAAACCTTCCCCAGCCGTATGTCCAAACACCCTGACACATGGAACAAGAGAGAAAATTGCTGTCTTGACCCACCAGCTCATATTTGTGTTCTTGCCAACCACTAAGGTTATGCCTGTGGTCTCTCATCCAAAGGGGCAACCACAGAGGAGACTATAGTGCTGGAGTGCTATTTGCATCTCATTATTCCCTTTTAGAGTTAAGTTGGAGACATGGTGAAAATTAGGGTTCTGAGCATTATGGTTTCAAGATTTACAGTGGAATGGAAGAGAGGGGAAAGTAGGTGGAAAAGATAATATGAAGAGATATAGTTTATGGACAGCCACAGTGTTTTAGAAAGCTGTTGAGTAAACTATGCAGCCTTCATTAATGAACTGCTAACATTATTAAAGAGTTCCCTGTTGTCATTCAAGACATGCTACCTGAGGCCTTATTTCAGCTTAGATACATGTGCAACAGATGCATGTTTGGATGGGGAAAACTTGGTGAAGAGACTCAAATCACTGTCCTGGAAGGACTTACACATGTGCTTGTTTTCATAAAACTCCTCTTCTCTAGGCTTATTTAGCATGAAAGAGGAAGGCTCAGGGGGAGACCTTGCTGCTCTCCACAGCTGGCTGAAAGGAGGGTGTAGCCAGGTGGGGGGTCAGACTCCTCTGTCAAGTGACAAGTGGTAGGATGAGAGTAAATGACTGCAAGTTTCATGGGAAGGTTTAACTTGGATATTAGGAAATATTTCTTCCCTGAAAAGACTGTCAGGCATTGAAACAGGTCACTTGAAGAAGTAGTTAGTCACCATCTCTTGAGGGTATTTAAAAGATGTGCAGATGTGGCACTTGGGAACATGGTTTAGTGGTGGACTTGACAGTGACAGGCTAATGTTTAGACCTGATGATATTAAAGGTCTTTTCCAATCCAAATGATTCCATGATTCTAGAAGTAATCCTACAGAAATAGTTTAGTCAAAAGGGCTTTTTAGTAAAAAAGGTAAACTCTGCATATGAATCCTTTTAAGGCCATTTCTTAGCTATGATAGGGAGGAGGTATCTGATGGGAGACAACCAACAGGGAGGACAGAAGCTAAGCCACAAAATCTATCCTTTAGGATATATGAGGTACACTGAAAGTCTGGGACCAATAGTTAACAGTGTATGGCAGACTGTGAGTGCCCAAGGATTTGCTAACTAGATAGGCTTCTTATAGCTCCCAAAATAGACACAGGTTGCTGTACATGTAAATAGAACTGTTATTTTGGTTAAATAGAGCTTAACTGTTTCTGATACAGTCATTTATTTGTCAAGTCTGTTTTATGTTAATTTAATTATAAGAAAATTGAAAAGTGTGATACATAGCTAAGCCCTTAAGGCTGGTTAATCTATTTGGATTGTAACAAATATAATTTTTATTAGCTCAGCCTATTTGGATGGTAACGAGTCTAACCTTTCAGTAGACATTACAGACTCTGAATTATAGTCTATTTTATGTAAAACCAGCATTTAGTTCAACAAAAGAAAAGCTCTTTTTTCTGTCATTGTGTTAGGGAGTATTAGTGGGGATATAGTAGGAACCCAGAAATAGGGGTTCCCTCCTTTTTTAGTGTGCATGGAAAAGTGCCCAGGTAAGTTGTAGGGGCAATAGTAAATCAGAATCTGAAGACTTATTTTTCTTTTTTTGGAGAATGACCAGAAAGAAAAATGTTGTTATGGGCATGAAGAAAAAAAAGTAATCAACCACTGTCCAAGTAAAATCTTTTCCTGCTCATTTGGTAGAAAAGCAAAATAAATCAAAACCCCTAGCCAAATGAAATCCATCTGAAATAAACAAACTAAACCAAGATAAACTGGCAAACAAATAATACAAATATAAACTACCTTAATTCTAGGGAAAAAAAAAAATCCATGTTTGAAACTCACTAATCATTTTAGATTGCTTCAGGCAAAAATGCCCTTATTCTTCTGCAGAGTTTTCACATTTTAAATAAAAAGAAAAATGCCCTGCAAAAGTTGAAGTTCTCACACTACCATTTGTAACTTCTGATTCCCTTTCATTATGTTACAGAACACTTCTTGAAATTTAGAGTACTTAAAAAAAAATCCCAAAATATTATAAAACCCTCTCAGGATGTCCCAGAGGGGGAAAAATCCTACCCAACTTGTGAAACTTGTGGAAATGCATATTTACACTAGAAGTTCTTTGTGAGACTTGTTTGGGGTATTATCCTGAGCCTGAGCAGCTGTTCTCATGAACCTGGTGTTGCCATGCTGATGTAAAGAGAGGGATTGTGCCAAGAGGAAAATACACTTTTCGTTTTACTATATTTCAAGCATCTATATGACGATATCGTATTGCATAAAGAAAATATTTTTTCACACTCTTAAGTATCCTTTGCATTTGTCATGACAAAGATAATGATGTGATAGGAGTGTTGATGAAGAATTTCTGACCGGAACCAGAAAATTGTCTTAGCAATGCTGATGGAAAAAAACGTTAGACCCATTATCACTGAGGATAAAACTTTCCAACTTTGTGATTTTTAAAAAGAGAAATTAAAAAAAACCCAAAAAACAAACAAAAACAGACAAAACCCCCCCCAAAAAAACAACCCACCAAAAAAACCCAAACCAAAACAAACAAACAAACAAAAAAACCTGAAAAACCAAATGAAGAATAAATGTGTCTATCAGTGCAGCTTTTTGGTCACATTTTTTATAGGGAGTTGGGACTTTTCTTGCTATGTAAGACACAGTGACTGGTTTAAGAAATGTGTACACAACTTTAAAAGAAAATAATTGATGCACGAAGTAATTTTCAAACTTTCTTACATTTTGAAAATTTCAGGGGAACTTATGCCTCATTGTTATAACAGATACCTTTATAAATATATTAGTTATTTGAGTTTTCAAAAACCCTTAAAAATATTTATTTAACTGAATTGTAAGGACAACAAAAATTTACAAATTAATTAAGGGTGAAATAGTAAGCACTAATGGACAGAAATGCTGTTATGTTTGAGCAGTTCTGATAACTGTATTTTTCATGAGAATAGTTATTTTTAAAAATGGATGGCCAACTAGGTGCTGATTGTAGAATGACAGCCCTGATGTGGAAATGGCTTCTGCTGGTTCCTCCTCAGGCTGTGGAAAGGATTCAGATAGAGAAAGTGAAAATGATATTGAGATAGTGAAGAAAAGTGCTGGAAAGGTTGTCTGAGGTCAGATGTCAACAGTAGTGGAGAAGGAAAACCTTAAATCACAGACACAATATATTTCCATCATTTATTTTTTTTCTCAACAGCAGATTGGAAGAAGTGCAGCCCCATTTCCAAACAGCATGACTTTAGTGATACCCCACATAACCAATGACCTCTCACACTCTGGGTTCCAAGGGAAATAAAAAGCAGAAGAAACTACTGAAGCCTCTCCCCACATGCCATGAAGGTAACTTTGCAAAGCACCAACTTTCCCTGCCTATCTTATTTTAAAAAAAGCTGCAGACTCTGCTCAGGATACCACTCTCTGAAAAATATATATTGTTCAACCAAGGACTATAAAACAGTAGCAAAATTTTTAAATCTGTGAATGGACTGTACTTATTTCTCCAGCCTTTTAGGTCAGGTTTGGGCTTTTTATTTTGGGAACATGACCTTTTTATGATAAACTGCAGAGCTTTTCAGTGTGGTATTATTTCTTGAAAATTTGAAGGAGTCTTCCCGGCTTTTTCTTTCCTATTTTTATTACATTACTTCTAGTCTGAAATAGAGATTTATTTATAATTTTATCAAAGTCATAAACAGTGAGCTAAGTTTGAAGTCTTTTAGTGCAATAGATGTCTCCAATCAATGGGCTACTATTAAAAATGTCTTACTCTGCCCTCCATAAAGCCTAAAGGGAAATTTCCATGGAAAATAATGATCCAGAAAGCTCATATCCTACCTTACTAGGAGCAACTGTCTTACTTAAAGTAATACTTACACATTTCATTCTTTAGGTTGTATAAGCACTCCTTCTATCCCAAAGCACATATACAGTAGCAGCAATGTATTCAGTACAACTACACCTGTAATCCTGCACAAAAGCACTTATATTCCCAGTATTTTCACAAGACAATATTTAGCTATTCAACTTTCTACAAGATTTTATTTCCTTGGTATCAATCAACTCAACATGGAACTGCTTCACCTCAGGAAGATTTTAGTGGTGTGGTTAATGACCAAGAAGTCACTTAGCAAAGCAATTGTGCTGAAGCAGATAATTTATTAATACCAAATTTTATCTATCAAACAAAATTTTTTCTATCAAATCAAATTATTACCTTGAGTTAATGAAAGTTAATTCACAATTGATCACTCTGTGGCAGGCTGCCTCTCTGCCTCTTGGAAGGTAGAGGATGAATTAGCTCTCTGCTTACACTTTGGTGTACTTGTATGTGTTATGGCCAAACATGTTGTTTGCAATGTTATGAAACAAACTACTATTGATACTCCAGGTAACTATAAAATCCAAGATCTGAGACTGCAGTTTTCCACTGAATGCCAGCACGGTGCTTAAGCTCTCTATGTAGGTAGGATTTATAGTTTTATATTATGGCTCTGAGCCTCCAAATCTACCTGGTCTCTCTTCCCTGTGTGGTTTCTGTTGAATAAGCCATGCTGTTTGGGTGCCCACTGTGGGGGTGGGGTGGATGAGCTTGTTACTCATGGTACTGTTTGTGGCTCATCTCGGAAACTCTGCTGGAATTAACTTGTTCTCTGCTTTGTAATTAACATGTTCACAAAACCTGGCTGCAGACATGTTGTTTAAGAATTATGGCTGGCTGATATACGTTCATGAAAAAGAAAGCAGTTATTAAAAAGAATATTGACAAATATCCAGGCAAGTGGTTTTTTAAATTGATAAACCTTGATTAAATTTCATTATTTTATTAGGACCTTACACATGTAATTATGAAAGAATTTGCTATGAAACCTGAAACTTTTCCTTGGATTTGGTTTTCTTTGTGCCTTGTTCCCCCCAGGACCTTATCACTCTCTCTATCACAAACCTTTACCAAACCTTATCACTCTCTCTGTCATGATTTCGCTTTATTTCTCATATATATAAATAAAATAATGAGCTGGCACTTTTATTGAGTCAGCAAAAACTTTGCGCCTTCTCAGCTGGATCAACACCTGCCAGCAGGGTGAGGAATCTCAGGCAAATACTGCTAGAGGTAAAAAGAAAGACAGTCGTGATGGTGATATTTGAAAAAATAATCTACTTTGATTCATTGGTTGTCTCCCCACACAGAAAACTCCTCTTTTAAGTTCTTTGTCTTTTGGGAAAGACTTCCTCTTTTGGGAAGTCATTATAATACTTGGATGCTCATATAAGAGGCACTAAAAAGGATAGTAAATTATATAAATATTATTGTGATTATTTTGTAACTTAGTATGACATTTGTATTTCCAAAGGAGAAATAACAGACAGAAATTACATCAGGTGCTATTTGTGCTCATTAAATAGCTCCCTCAGACCCTTTGGGTGTAAAACTTTGAATAATGAATGAAGGAGAATCAACTAGGGAATGAAAATGTGTGATATAAAACCATAATTCTGGAATGCAAAGAAAACACTGGTTTACTGAGCAGTCATGGTGCTGGCAAACATGATACATGTACATGTACATGTATCAAATGTCCAAAGGAAGAGACCATGATTGGTCCATATGACCAATAAAATCTTCAATGTCTAAACAGAGCCTTTGAGGTATTGTTAAAGCAGGTACCTGGAGATTATACCTGCAACGATCACTGCATTTATCCATGTATTGCTCACTTGGAGCTTCATGCTGTAAGATATACTAGGTGGCGAATCAAGAAAATCTGTTTTATTGGATGACCCAACTGAGCCTGTAATTTTTAGAGACCAACCATAGTTGATGCTGGTCCTAAAACGGAGGTGCTCTTGTCAGCCAACGATCTGCATGGGTCAAAGGAGTGGCTGGTGAAGAGACAATTTTGATTCAGCTCTCACTGGGGTCTTACACACCTGAGTTCAGAATTTATGGCATCAAAAAAACACCCCTACTTTTGGCACAAAGCCAAGCAAATCAAGCACAAAGGAGCACAATGATTTCTGTGTCTCTCTTGATTAGAGGACCTTGCTGGTCACTTCTAGGGATTGAAGGAAAAGTTGTTGCAGACATTGCATTTCATACAGGGTTGCCTTGGCAGTATGTGTTGTGCACTCCTCTTGGAGTAAAAGAGGTCATCATTTCAAATAAAGACTTTCGGACCATCACTGGTGTCTTGTGGAATTACAGCAAGGAAACCTCCTTTGCTGGGGCTGATGTAGACATTGTGGCAAACCCTGTGAAAAGATAGCATTCAATGATGTATGGGACCTTGGAAACTAGCACATTGAGTTAAAGCCTCATGATTGCCACTTTAGTAACAAAAATCTTGTGTCTAAATCTGCCAAGGAGGACTAGATGACAAGTAGAAATTTCCCAGCTGTCACAAGACTGAGAGATGGTGTGATAGCCTGGTGTATGTTAGACATAGAGATACTGAGAACCTGTGCAACTTTCCCTGCTCTCTCAAGGAGTAATTGGAAGTGTTCAAAATGGAAGAGTGGAAAAGTGGAAAACAAATCAAAATCTAACCTCAGATTGCTAGGGTAAGTAGATATCTGAGCTCAAGAACCTCTGGTTCCAGTTTTTAAGGCAATTTCTGGGCAGATAGGGTAATAGAGCAGTTGAGCTGAATAAAGCAGCTATGAAACACTAGACTGGTGAGTTAACTCACACAATAGGACTGGGGCTAAGTAGGTACTAGATGAAATCAGCAGAGATTTATTCCGTTTCAAAGTCAAACTAAACAAATTCAGACACATATTTTGAAACAAAGTGGGCTCAGAGATGATGGCAGTGTCTTACATCTGAGGCAAGATTCCCCAGTCACCATGAGCTAAGGCTTGGCTCAGGACTATTATCCTTTCTAGCCCGGAATATTTATGCATGTCAGATACTGATATCTTCATATTAGGTAGAATTTTTAAAGCTGCCATAGTCAGAAGATTTCAGTCTTATTTAGCAGTGCCAGTGGTGAGACCACAGCCCTCAGCAGGGCTGGAAAGCTGGTCTGCTCCCCAATGGTGGCTCTTAGAAATGAAAAAAATAAAGACTTCCCAAAACTGAGCATGGCACCTGAAGTTATTTTCATCAAAGTTATAAAAGCTATGTGAGGCGCTTGTGGCAAGGATCAGAAAAAATAAAAAAAAAACCCAAAGACCTTACTGAGGTCCAGGGAAGGATATGGGAGGGGAGAAATCTTAGTAATGATCCTATAAGTAGAAGTGAAATGTATCAAAGGATTTGGTAAAGTTCTTTTTGTTAGGAATTTTATGCTTAAATACTCAAAATGCCATTCTGAAATTGAAAATTTTTGAGGGTTCAGATGTTTGGAAGCTGTTATAAAGTTTGCTTGACCATGTCCTTAAGACATCTTGCGACATTTTTTCTGGAAAAAATCTAGGGAAAAGAGAGCTACTTTAGTGAGATGGTTATGAGGAAAAGTACAAGATGTCTGTGGGGAGGGGTTGAGGGCTTGTGTCAGTCATTTGAAGAAGAATGAAAACAGCCAGTGACAAAGCACTGGAAACAGTAATTTAAAGAGGGATCAGAATATAATATTGGAATAGCTGAGTGAACAAGAAAAGCAGGGATGAGTTATAATTGTACAAATTGCCAAGTCATGTACTTGAGGACTAGTAACAAGAATCTCTGTTATAGGCTGACAATTCATCATTTTGAAATTATAAGAGACGGAAATATATAGGATATATTAGTGGATTACTGAAAACCTGTGAACATCAGGTTGACTTGGCTGTGAAAAGTACAAACCAAATCTCCAAATATATCACATAGGATATTTTCAGGAGGGATTGAGAACTATTAGTAGTTCTGCACATTTGTGACTTCATCTGAAAAATACATACAGTTTGCTTCAATTATATTCAACAAAGAAGAACACGTGAATATTCAGAAGAACAGGAACCATGCTTTTGACAGGACACCTGCAGTGGCTTAGTCTTCTAAGGTGAAGGCTTCTGGGGAATCCTTTTGTTTTGTAAGTAAAGTTCAATATATGCTTAAAAACATAAAAGAAAAATTCTGCTTAAGCAACAAGGCCTTATATGCACAAGAACACAATCGGATAAGATGATCATGAATATATGGTGTTAACAGGCTGCAAAACAAGAAGATGGTTTCTAACAGCCATGAGGAGACAAAAGGAAGGAAGACTCTTAGGGGCCTGTGGTTCTCTGGGATGGATGCATGTTCCTCATTTGAAGGTAGCTGGGATACCTCTGTGTGCACTGCATTTTGCCATGGACTTCATTACATATTTTGTAAATTAGAGGGTTGTTTAAAAAAGACAGTGAAACTAAAAGCACTTTTAGAAAAAAAATATATTTAATTTGAAAAAATGTCAAATGTTATATCAATTTTCAAAACTGGCCTATGGTTTTCATAATAAATTGTTCAAACCCGCACTTAAAATATAAATTTAATACTAGCTAGGTAGTAACAAGCAGATGTTGAGCTACAGTCAGTACCTTTAGAAGACAAAGAAAACAAAATATACCAGCAGCATTTTAATCTAGTCTGATAATTTTTAATATGGTTTGTCTGTATGTGGAAACTGAAACTAGCCAATGAGCACAGAAAATCTTAGGTAGACAAATGTTTCTGGTGTACATTTAGACACATATATGCTTGAATACTTATGAAGAAGCTCGGGAATAGGAAAAACTCTCCACGTCTCTATACACCTGCATGTTTAAAGTGTGATTCCTTGACACAGGATATGGTGTTTCCTTTCAGTTGTAGCACATGAGCAAAACAATGAATACTAATAATGAAATAAACAGCAGATACAGTATAAAGTAGATTTCTCTTTTTGGGACCCTCATTTATACTAGATAATTTGCAATTAATACTTCATGAAAATTGCCTATTTTGTATGCATGAGCAGACAAAAAGCTTCCTAAGAGCATCATTGTTTCCTTAACGAAAGATACAATGCCAGTGACATTATCAGTATTATACACTTGAACCACAGTTGGTGGAGACGACATCTTCTATAGTGTGCTGTCATGCATTTAGGACTAAATCTTACTGCAGCAAGTGGATGTTTTGCCACTGTATTCAAAAGGATACAGATTTGGCCCTCATTATTTGCCTCCATTTCTCCATCTAATTAAAGCATTTGAATGCTGACAGGTCACTGGAATGAATGCCCAATTAATTACTGATTTGTTCATCATAGCCACATCCTGGATGGTATGAGTTTATACTGTGGACGTAAAATGATTCCTCCTTGGATTTGAGCTGTGCTCTAAACAATCAGACATTTTTTCATGGCACAAAGAAAAGCCCAAATACATGAATTTTAAAAAGTATGTTAAATTTGTACATTAAAAAAAAATGTATTGGGGATATCAGAAGATCCTTTCCTGTTACATATGCCACATGCATATAAGTGGTAAATACAAGGTGCATATTGTACAGTAAGTTGACTTTCCTGCCAGTTAAATTAAAAAATATGCAAATTATAAAGAATGTCAGAGCACTAAAGAAACATCTGCTAACCAAAGTAAAAAGTAATGATAATGATGGTAAATAAGGAAAGACAAAAGTAAGTATTGTTTGAGATGAATTTTCACCCAGCTGTGCGTTATTATAAAGGAGTTATGAAAGACTACCCTTTTAGCTGACTATCTCAAACAGGTTCAGAAAGCAATTTTTAAGTGTTGAAAGTCATTCTTATAACAATTGTTTTCTTCTTTCATGTTATTCAGAAGCTCTCTGTGAATGCATCTTCTCACTGGGAAAACAAGCTGCTGTTTTTACAGGAGAAGTGATTTTCACAGGAGATGCGATTTTTTGGAGTAGTTCAGCATTTTCAAACATGGCTTTGTTTCTACCAGGAGAAACTGCCTCAACATGAACCAACACAGATACTCTTCACAAGGCAACTCTTACCCCAAGGCTGTCCTCTCAGAGGTGTCTCTAACAATGCAAACAGGAAAGCTCTGAAGGCACTGAAGCAATCGGAGAGGCTGCTCAGGCTCTGACAAACCAACATCTCCCGTCACAAGTCTTCCAAGAACCTGGGCAGACGACATAGCAGATGAGAGAGAGGACAGCAAGGCCCTCCTGGAATTTTTTCAGTTAACTAAAATCCTTAAGTTTCACTGTCTCAAATGAAATTCAAAGTATATACCAGCCAGGTTAACAGAAACAACACTTCAGCTGGCATCATGACAGGCACAACTTACAACCATTTAGAAGACTGGGTTGCAGATTTATTTGTGTGGTGAATTGATGTCAAGATGCCTTTAGTTATTTATATGTGTGGTGATTGTGTTATTCTTGTTACACAAAGTCAAGACCTTGACCAATGTGAGCAGTATATGAGGGAATGCAATAATGACTTTGGTGCTTGTTCTACAAACTGATGATCAACAATCACCACTAAGAAGCAGAAATTAGATAAACCACATGGCTAAATGATTACATATTCCAAATTTTACGTTTTAGCATTAGCACCACATTCTTTGTGTGTTCTTAGCTTTTTTCACATTCTATAACAAGCTAACTGCCAGTAAGAGTATATTATCTATGGATGTGCACATTACTACCTTCTCATCTGCCCCCTCATATCCTTCGTTATCTAGGAAGTTTAATTATCATTTAGCAAAAACCTTGCTGAGGAATAAAAGCTATCTAACCTTTCTCTCTGTCAGCCTAGGAGCCTCTCACCCTTCATCTAAAAATATAGCAGCCATTTAGTGCCATTCAAAATACATTTCCTGTTCATCCACTCTCCATAATATCCAAGTGGCAGAAGATTTTCCTGTTGTCGCATGATCACAGAATGGTTGGGATTGGAAGAAACTGAGATTAGCTCAGTTGGCCAGAGTGTGGTGATAATAAAGGCTGTGTCCATATGAGCCATTCACTTCAGAGCTGGACTTAATGGTCCCTGTAAATCTCTTTCAAATAAAAACATTCTGTGATTCTGTGATTCTGTGATTCTGTGATCTGGGGGTCATCTCATCTTACCATTTCTGCTCAGGCAAGATCACATACTTCAAGGATTGAGACTCGTGAGCAGCCTGTTTCAGTCCTCAGTGACTCTCACAGTAAAAATGTATTTATTGATGTTCAGACACTCCTTTGTTTCACTTTGTGCCTGGTGCCTCTTGTTCTGTCACTGGGCAGAACTGTCACTTTAAAAAGCTTGACTGCATTTTTCCTCAAACCCTCCCTTAAAGTATTTATACACCTGGATTAGATCCCACTTGAGCCTTTTCCAGGTTGAATAGTCCCATCTCTCACCTTTTCCTTATATGACACGTGCCTCATCTCAGCACTCTGGGTGTGTCTCACCAGTGCTGTTCACCTCCCTTGACTTGCTGTAAATGTGGTACCTCATGCACTTTGGGATATCATGCACTTCATGATCCTGGTATCAACTTTATGTTAAAGTTATGTTTAAGTGAGCTTTGGCTTTCCTAACATCATCACTTCACACTTAAAGTTTATCAATTCCTCCTTTCTGTCCCATCCCTCCTTCCACCTCCTCCCTATTCTACCCCTTTTTTCACACTGGAACTCAGTCACATGCTCCCTGTTTAGCCAGTCTAGTCTCCTGATATTCCCACTTATTTTTCTGAGTAACGTGATGGTCCATGATTGTGATTGGAGGAGGTAGTATTCGAAGGCTTGTCAGCTTTCCAGAGCTTCTTCACCCTTCAGAGGTGACTCCCATGTGATCCCATGCAGCAGTTTCCTGAAAGAGGTGCATTCTGATTTTCTGAGGAGCAGAGTCTATGTTCTGTTGCTCTCCTACCTTAGGATGTTGTGCTTCACAATTTCATGGTCACTACAGACAAAGCTGTTGTTGATCTCCATGTCCCCAAGAAGTTCTTGGTTGTCAAGGGTAGATCTAGCTGAGCTTTAAAAGACCTAGTCATGACCTGTGACTGGCATTAATATTTGTGCATTATGTGTTAAAATCTTGCATGCATAACAACAAACCAGTATTCCCAAAATTCCCAGGAGGCTCAATCTCCTCACTGGAAGAAGGGTAAGGGCAGGCATGAAAATACCCTAATGCTAATATCACTGTAAATTCATTCCTGCCTTTGCTCTCCTTCTTATTTAAAATACACAGGAAAATGTGAGTTGAAAAACTTAAATGGGAATTTACTTGATTCTTAAGATAATTTTGATTCTCATTAATAGTTTCTTTCTTGCATGTATAGACTTAGGAAAAAAGTCTGGGGAAGTTTAGGAAATTTTTTTGCATCCACTGACATTCTAGTTGAAGTTAGAGTAAATCAGTATTATTTTGTGACCATTTTTTTTCCTGACTAATTTCCTCCCTTCTCAGCAGGTGAAATCTACTGCCAGTTAGAGACTCACAGTCAGTTCAGCATCCATTCTGATGCAAACTGAAAAAGGCAAGTCTCTTGCTGGCTGGGGACAATGAAGTCATTAATCAAAATCACTCTGCATCTCCACTGATGATGAAAGAAAAAAGTCTGTCTACTATCAGGGTGCAAACTAGAATCACTGGGCTATAACTTCAGAAAAGAAGGCAATTCGGAACAAGTTCTAGGGGAAATGATAGGAGCAGAGGCACATCTCTGAACCTCAGGATCCTGGGGCTGACCTTTGGATTTCATGGTAATTTAAAGTAGTTTCAAGGCTACCTTGAGGTATTTCTGATTCTTAAGAGCCACAAGAAGTCCTTCTGATAATGGTAGGCTATACCTGGGGCACAGAAATTTGCAGCAAGTTCCTCTCCAGTAGTCATACCATCCAAACATCTTTGAAGTGGAACTTGCAGTGAAGGAAAGGGAAAAAGCCAGTACTACAGGATTTCTGTACATCAGAGAAATCCTCAAAGAGATGCCTAAGCTGACTTTAAGGCTGCTTTGTGCTGCTACTATTGCACAGAACAGGATGAATTCCCCCATGAATCTGTCTTATAAATATTCTGAGGAGATAATCTTGAATTCTTCAAAGTGTTTTAATGTGGAAATATTTTAAAAGGCATGTGAAGTTCTACACACATGTTATTAGTCTAGTCTTGTCAGTCTGGGATTGGTCAATGCTGAATACCTTTGAAAATGCCAGAGAGACCAAGAGCTAGTGATCAACACTCTGTAACTGGGACTTTCTACAGAATATCCCTTTCTGCAGCAGGAACCATCTCAATGCAAGTAGCATGGGGAAGAAAGGACAATAATAAAGAGTTTTAGATGCGTTACCCCTTCTTCTGTTGCTATGCCTCTGACTAATACCAATCTCCTTAATGGTTTTCATGCAAGTAAAATCACCAATTTTTCTAGGTGAGCTTTTTTGTTATGTTTTCTATCTGCTGGCCTGTTGTAAATAGGACACAGAGTAATACAAAACTTACTGGACAATCTCACTAACTTTTACAGAACTTAAGTTTCCTTTGATTAAACACATAAACAAACAAACAAACATCTCCTTTCTAATCTTCAGAAAACAAAGTCTTAACCCCCTGCCCCAGTCTGGCAGACTGATGAGAAGTTATTTCTCCATTGTGTTAGCCCTGAAGAATGAAAGCAGTTTTAATGCCAAAGCTATGAATTATTTCAGGGCTAGTTCCTTTAATGGGGGCTTGGGTAGGGCATGAAATGATCAAAAATAGATGAACTCTTTTAAAAACAGTATTGCTGGAAGAAGGTCCTATCTATACTTTTCAGCCTATATTCTGATTCATGTATAAATGGTTAATTCATAAAATGATATATGTCTTATCAAACAACAAAATAACATGCTCAGTTTGACAAGGCCAAAGGAAAAAAAATGACAGATATCTACATGAAACCAGGAGTATTCTCCAAAAGGGCAGTAAATTCTCAACGGATTACTCCTTAGCAGAGCTGTACAGAAACAAAAACAATGCATCAAATCCAGTCTTGGGGATGAGTCCTGGAATGCACTGATCTCACTGAAGCCACTGGGATATGTGAGGGCCCACTATGTCTTAAGATCTGGCCTTGAATTTCAAATCAAATCTAGCATTTTACTTGCAAGCACTAATGCCAAAAAACAAGCAAAAAGAAAATTATATTTCGGTCTCTCAGGTTTTTCTTAAAGAGATTACCTCAGGCTTGACACTTTGATCTTTGGGATAGGATACCAGAGTCTGTAAGAAAAGTGAAATCTGAACCAAAATACCCAAGAAATTGGAAAGATAAATTATAAATGATGAACATAATAGTTAAAGTAATTGCTAATTACACCACCAAAAATAGGCATGTGTAACATGTGGCTAAATGACCACATCTCCTCTATCCTTTAGGTCAGAACATTATGCTACGCTTTAAGGATCACACCAAATGTTTAAGTAACTGAAAACACATATTGCTTCAAACTGGACCTCTCCTAATCTGCAGCTTCTGATTTTTTACTCTTTGATGATTTCATAGAAGCATAGAGTGGCCTGGGTTGGAAGGGAATTTAAACATCATCTAGTTCCAATTCCATACCTGGATGCCCCATTCTTCAAAGTGTTTCAGGCTAGGTTGGATGGACCTCTCAGCAACCTGGTCTAGTGAAAGGGATCCCTGCCTATGGCAGGGGGTTGGAACCAGATGATTTCTAAGGTCCCCTCCAACCCAGGCCATTTTGTGATTTCACAATTTTATACTGCTCTCATGTTTCCTCATGGCTAGGCTGCGATAACCTTTGGAAAGATATTGAGTAGTATTAAGACAGATGAATTTTGTCTGGATACAGTAGAGACATGCTAATATTTTAAAGGATTAATGCAGATATGTAAATGGTAATATAAATATATTTTGGCAGCTTTTTAGAGCTAAATTTTGAACAAAACTCGTCTTGAAACTTTCTGGTCACACTGCTAATGATCCTTTGACAGCAAGGTTAAATGGCCAATATAGTTGTACCTTTGCTTCCTTCCATTTTTTGATCCACTAAAAAGCTTATCTCTCAGTACCTAGTTACTAAGATTATTTAACACCTCTTCACAGAATGACTTTACCAGAACCCCTCTGAAAGGCAATGTAGATTGCATCAAAACAAACAAACAAACAAACAAACAAATAAACAAACAAACCCCCAAAACCTTCTATACAGTATTTCATTAACTACTATAAATAAATTAAATGTTTTAGTGAGAGAGGTCAGCAGTAATTCACTACTTTAACTGGGAAAAGAACCTACTCTAAACAAAGACAGAAATCACAGGCTTGTCATAATTTGAGTTTATAAAATCTTGTCTTTCTTTCTTATGACATCTTCCTTTTCTAAGTTCAGTGAGGGCATCATAGCCATCATTGCTTGCATCATCGGGTGCAAGTAGAGCAGGTCTTCCTTGTACCAGCTTGACAAAATCCTCTCTGCAAATCCTCTCTGCTTCATTTTTATACAGCCTTCAGAGGTTTCCAGGCTTTATACCAGGTTTCCAGAGCTGAACATTCATAAGTTCACATGCCAGTAAGTAGACAACACTAAATCCGACCTTTCTGAGCCAGGGGGCTATGAAATTTGTAAAACGATAATTGGAAGCTTCACTGAAACTGTTTGCAACAACACAGATTATTTTGGGTTTCTTCTGTCTGTAAGTGCAGGAAACACTGAGTTGTTACCTCATTTAAGGGGATCTGAATGCAAGCTGAGTGGATTGGTGGATCATATATGAATGAGTGAATGATGAGAACTGAGGTCAAACATACATAGGTGATATTTTGTTGGCAATTTCTGTGTATAATTTTGGGACCAAAATAGAAAAACAATACAAGCATAATGCTTATTTCCTTTACTATTTTCCTTCTGACCTCTTTTTATACAATTCATATAAAAGCATAGTAACATAGTTAAAAACAAGTTTCTGAGACACAGAAAAGGTACGAAGAAAGATGTAATCACTTGCATTACAATAAAAAATCCACAACACAAATAGCAATAACAAAACCAAAACACATGCACACACACATCTGCCTTTGCACAATACTCAGCAGGTACTGTCTTGTTAGGATGTAGGCAATGAATTTGGCGTTTCATGGGACAAAATTCAAAGCTCTATCACTGCTGTAAATCTGCCCCAGTCTGTCTTCCTGACTGTGCCTTACTGTGTCGCAGGATTTCTCCAGGGTGAAGTACATGTCTGGGGCTGGTAGCCAAGCTGGTCATGCCTGTGGTGGTCACCCTGCTGGGATGCCTTTATCCTTCACGGTGTGCGCACCACTAAAATTCCATTTCTGTAACAAATGTAAGCTGAGTTCTCCTGCCTAAACCTCAGGGTCATTAGCAAGTGCGGGATAACTGGCACATGAGATTTAGCTCTTTTTTCTGTCTTTCTCCATCCAGCCAATTCTAGGTTTGTCCTTGTGACTAGGTAAGGAATAGGCAATGAAGTGCATCAATACTGAGCTCAAAGGAAGTGGGAAGGAGCGTGATAATTTCCTAGCACCCAATTGCCAAAAGCAGGGTCACATTAACATACCTACCTCATGAGCCTGTGCAGATTTGCAAGTCATTGAACTGCTCCATGGAGCAGATTTCATGACCCCCATGTGCTCTCTGAGCAGAGGTGAGCAAGGGGGTGTCAGCAGTTGACAAGGCCTAAAGGATGGCAAACAACTTTCTCTCTACCTCTGCATGGGTGTTTCTTACCTCTTGCTGTCCTGCTGCCTGGGAAAATGGGGTGAAAAAGTATATGTTCCAAAGCAGAGCCATACCAAAATAGCTCTGCAGCCTACATAACTAAACAGGAGGGAGTAACTTACAAGAATTATACTTTATAAACCAACCACCCCCACGTTGTCTATCTTGAAGGATTGTGTAGTCTGCATCAATATACAATGCTGAATCACAAGTGACTGAGGAAGAATAAGATTAAACAAACAAAAAAAAGCCAGTGAGAGCCTGTTTATGCTATGTTTATGTTTTACCTTCAACAAAACCCATTTCCATGGCTGAAAAAGAAAGAACAAGAGCAAGAACTAAAAAGGATATAAAGGTACTAAAACTGTGGCTGACTTATGTCTTCATTCTTTTTCCATCTTACCCCTGAATTTTGTAGGTAATTCCTGCTGTGATTGTCATTCTCTTTAAACAAATACATTTAAATATAAAACACATATATATAGGACAAATTACAATTATCTAGGAATAGAATATAATCAATTGACATTTTCTAGGGTTGGTTGTCGGACTCCTAATGTTAATTCTATGTGTTGATTTATGATGCTAGAATTTAATCTTATCATGAGATAGGATTGGAGTCACTAGAGATGAAGAAAACTTATTCATTTATTTCCCTGACAGATAAAGTTCAACAGCTAAGGACAACAAGAAAAATATATGCTGAAACTTTTCAGGTTTTCCAGGATTTTTGCATTATATCCTATTGTATTTTCTGCTTTTATCTGATTATTTTCTGTCAATACTCTTTCTCAGTTATTTTGGTTACTAAAATTGACATGAGAGAGTGAGAAATGGGAGATATTTCAAAACATAATCCTCATGATGTATGCATTAAAAAAAATAGAGACATCCTTCTGTATAGTCCTTTTTGATAGATAATATTAAGGATGATGAAGAAGAAAGATAAATGCCATGGGAGATCAAAAGCATGAACACATACCTCAGATATTTCAGGCCCTGCTTGAGTACCTCACCAGTAGATTGGCTGGACAGAAAATCCATCTCATTGCTTTGTCTTTTGCCCATTTGTAGAGTTCCTCCAGAGGCAGAGCTGCTGTCTGAAACTCCCTTATGGACAGACATGATCAATGCTTTGTCCTCTAGTGGTTTCTTACACAGTGGAAGAACGGATGTGGCTGACACTGGTTAAACAATACCTTCCTGGCTTTCAGAGTTTGAATAAAAATAATAGGAGTCTTTTCCCTCCTTAGAAATACATTTGGTTTATTATGCTCTATGAACATTTATTTCAACACAAAGAGAATGAGTGGATTAGTTTATGTAGTTTAATAGAACTGATAGAAGGTAATATAATGACTGTGGCAAACAAGAATTCAGTCGGTGAACTGAAATGCAGGAAAATTCTTGAAAAGTCAAAGTATATAGATAATGTGTATCAAACTTGTTTTAGAGCATTTGCTCTGTCCAAATGTTCAGAATACTGATGAGCAAGTAGCTTACAGTGACTATGAAAAAATACAATTTTTTTTTCAAAAATATCGGTATTTTTCTGCCTCCACTTTCTCAAATTGCCATTAATCATTTTTAAATGACAGGGAAGTACTGAAAACTTTTTGCCTGAAAATTGAAAGCTATTACATTCATAGGGATAGAATTGAATTTTCAATTTTCAATTGAATTGAAAAAATTAATTAATAGAAATTAATTTAATTAAGCACCATTTTTCTTAAAGTGACCTGATCTCACTTCCATGTATTACTGGAGAAAAGTTTAGGTGTACAACAATCCTTTCAAGAGCTGAGCAATGGAAAAAGTGAAATTTAACATTGTCTAAACTCTAATGGATTTATCAATAATTAATTTCTCTAACATAACTTTAGATACTTTTTTTTGGCCTTCCATCATCAGTGAGTTCCACTATTTCATTTAGTGAGGAAAAGAGTGCTTTTCTCATCTATTTTATACTTGTCATTTAATATTTTCAATGGGTGACCACTTGTTTTCCAGGTATAAAAAACAATCTTCCTATTCACTTTTCCAGATGGACTTCTACATGTCAGTCATATTTCCCCACTGCTAAAGAGTTTCAGACTATAGAATCCTTCCTCATAGAAAAACTACCCCATCTTACTAATCTTTCTCAATTTTTTTCCTCTCTAACACTTTTCCCTTAAATTTCCTATAATCTAGGAAAATGCCAGTAAGGTAAACTGCACATAGTGCTAAAGATCAGGGTTGTTTGTCTTTCTGGCTGCTTCTTGCCATTGAGCTAATATTTGCCAAGAAACACCCTCAAATCTAACATGTGTTTCCTGAGTGGTAGCAGTTAGCTTAGTCTGCATCACTACTATTCACTCATTTACTGAACTTCATTTACTATTGACATGTGAGTATTTTCTGAAGTACTTTATCATTAGTATCAGTTTTGAGTGTCTTGAATTACTTTGTCCCACTGGTACATTTTGTCACCTGACTGTTTGCTCTCTGTTTGAGGTCATTTACTAACACAATTAGGACAACACTTATGCCAAGGGAACAGAGAACCCTGCTATTAATAGCTTCTCATTGTAAAAACCTATCCTTTATTCCTACCCAGGTTTTCTCTGCTTTTTATGTTTTAATTATTAATCCAAGAGATGGCCTTCTTTCTTACCCATGACAGCTTAATTTCTTTAGAAATCTCTTCTAAGGGACTTTGTTGAATGCTTTTTTCAAAATGTAAGCATGGAGTCATTGGGTCACCACAGTCCCTAGCCTGCATGACTCCTCAAAGGACTTCCATTGATCTGTGAGAGTGGACTCCTGTGACAGAAGTTCAGTTGGTTCTTCCCTGTAATATATCATATCTAGGTATCTGTTATTTCTCTCCTTTGTTATAGTTTCTTTCATTTACCTGATATGGAAGTCAGACTCACTGTAGCTGTCCGAATCATTTGTGAGGCCCCTTTCAAAGACTGAGAACTCATTAACTGACTTCTACTTCCCTAGGACTGAAACTCACAAAGCAATGTCTCACATACACCTCAGCTGATGTTTAATCATTGTTTAATGTCTGTTTCTTGAGGAGTCTTAGAAGAATGTTGTTGAAGACTTCATTCTTCTTACCAAATTTCATAATAGCAACCCACTCCTGAGATCAAATTATTTGATAATTTTAAATGACTCAAAATCGAGCGGTCTGGGTATAGCAAAGCCCAAACTTTTGATACACTAAATATTAGTCCCAATAGTATGATATGTGATCAAGTCTAGTTTCTACTTGTTAATGTAAAAACATGTCCTTTGGAAATAACAGCTCCTACCTCTCAGAGAGCAGTAGTTGTGATTTTTACTTTTTTACATTTAGTAATTTAGTAAGCAAGAAGATTTCTTGTGGCTGTGGTACCCTATCATACAGATATATATGCAAGCATTCAGTAAGTATGTATTTTTTTGTTATTGGTGAGAAAGATAGAAGAGAATGGTACCATAACCTTCCTTATATTTTGCTAAGTATCACTGTTGTAAGGTTGTTTCTCAAGAGCATGAGTTTTTCAGCTTTGCCAAACTTGTGTTTTGTTTACTGGATTTCCAAATCAAGGACTGCATGCCTTTATGCCAGACTTTGAGGATACTAGAGATAGATGTTGAACGCGCAGAAAATATATCATTTCAGAATTCTGTATTTGCCTTAACAGCCTGCTTGGGAAAACAGAAAACAAAACCCTTGTGGTGGTCATCACAGAAGAAGTGGAGAAAAGAAAGAGGATGGCTGAGGAAATACAGAGGGCAAGAGTGAGAGATGACCACCATTTACCATAGGAAGCAAAATGAGAGATGAAAGGTGTTCAGCTAACAATATCTTTAACATGTATTTGTTTACTGTTGAAAACCAGCTACATGTATATTTGCAGGGAACAATGCATTGCAATATGAAAAATTTATATAAAACTACATTTAAATAACTAATGTGTTGGCACCAGAACTGATGCAGACCCAGGAGGAATGTGGTTCCCTTGTTAAAGTAAGTTCATTAGCATAAGAAGCACAAATATGAAGGGCAGGAAGGGAGGAGGGTTCCCATGTTAATAAATATTTACTTCATGATTCCTGAATGACAGAAACCAACAAAAGCTAGGAAGGAGAAAGTTCCGGCAAGCATTCCAACCTTAACTAGAAAATGAAATCAGAAGCCTGAACTTAAATTCTGAATTCCTTGTTTTTTCTTGGCATGAGTCACAAAATATAAATTCCCCCTAGTTTTGCCTGCAAAGTTTGATTATGCGAGTAAATAAGAATGGCTCCCACTATCCAGTCCTTCGTTGCCTACATTCAGGTCAGAATATATACTTGTTTCTTCTGTAATTTGTTTTTCCACAACAAAAAGAAAAAAGTTGAAATATTTTTCTCAGTAATGCTACTGTATATTTTTATAGTACGTTTTATTCTAAAATATCCCTGATGTTTTCTCTGAGAATATGAACCATTTCATCTGCTCCTAAAATACAACTAGCTGTCAAATGCCTCTAACGCTACACAACTCTGGGTAATATCAAACAATATTTTAAATTAAACAGCTAAAATACAGGTAGAAAAGTGTGAGAGATGGAAAAGAATAAACATTTTTCTTTTCAGTGACTGTTTGCAAGTGGCTAAACACTTGATTTAAAGTCTCTGCCACTGGCATGTTGCCACATATACTTACCAAAAGGAAAGACAGAGAAATGGGGTCCAAGTAGAATCAAACCAAAAAATTCAGCGCTTTTTTTTTTTTTTTTGGAAGGATCCCCCATAGGACTGATCCAGCTACCTCCTGCTTCACTTAGGTGCTTTAAAGACAATATGCTCAAAGGTAGCTAGCTCCATATTGCTTGGGAGGAGGGGAAGCCTCGTCAGTTACTTTCTTTAAAATGCCACTGCTGAAAAAAAGAGTATGCATTAAGGAGATTAGCTAAACTACATATTATACTATGAAGACAGCAGGGATTTGGTTTGGTTGATGTAGCTGCTGTTTCTGGACACACCACTCACATCACGCTCCCACGGCATTAGGTTGGCAACTGCTGTCTTATGTAAGGAAGCATCTCCCCTCCAGCAGAGAAAGAAGATGTACACGATGTGCCACGATGGACTTGCACCCTTTCAGAGTCTCTCTGAGCACAGCCATGACTAGGTTGTGCAAGCAGGCTGGAAACAATGATACAAACTCATGCTTTATGGACTTTCCAGCGTTTGCTCTGTATAAACTTGCATGGTGTAAATTAAAGGATGTATTTTAGCCCTTGAGCTAACTGCTGTGAGGGAATTTCATAAAGTAACTTTAACAGGAAGTGGTAAGCTACATTTCTGAGCTGAAAAGTAGAGAATTAGAAACATGGAAATGTGTGCAATCTGATTAGTGGCTCTGTGAGCTTCCACATGCATGTTCAATAGAGAAATAGAAACTATGCTTCTAAAGTAAACATAAAACCCCTTCAAAGCACAGCTCTAAGATAGATTTTCTCTTTTAATGCTTTTACTTCATAACTCTAGTGATGCCCAGCATCTGCTGTCTGTTTTTGCAGCCTACACTGACACAGTAATGTCTGAGACCGGTTTTTGCTATTCGATGTTCCCTACCATATGGGAAGTAGCCTTTTGAGACAGCTATAGTGTCTTTTGAAATACTGCTGCCAGTGTTGGGATTCATAACCTCTTTGAGGAAGATGGCCCTGGAGGTGTGCTGGCAATAGTGCCTCCTGCCTACACAGACTGAAAGAGATGTCTGGCTTGGTCACCTCTTAGGTGGGGTTGGCACAGGAAAAATAAAACCCTGAATAAACACATGGAGAAATTTTCAGATGCCACTACTGCAGCTGCAGCCAGTGCTAAAGCAATTTGAACAAGAGTGGGCTCCAGCCCACATGCCTGCTCCCTGAAATAAGAGGCTCTGGTTGTCATGAAAAATATGCATGGAACACACTCTGACTGGGAGAGGTGGGTACCCAGCCACACAAACCTTGCCACAGGCAAACCAATTGTCAAACATGAAAAATGAAACCAAAGCAGAATCACAAATTAACCCTAATAAAGGAAAAAGGGTATTACATACATCAAGGGCAGGTCCCACTCAGGAATAAAGCTTACTCCAGAAAAAAAGGCACCACATCTTTAAATAACTGGAAGAGGTAGATAAAGAGTTGGAGCTGTGCCAAGGTAAAAGTTGTAAAACTGGATTGATTTTTGCTACAGCTTGCTAAGGCCTCCTTAGAGCAAGGATGCAATGTTCAAATATAATAAATGATAGCCTGAAAAAATATTTCTGATAAGTGTGCAAATGTAACACAGAGCCCTGTCTGAGATGAAGCAAGCTTTTTTGTCCTAGCTAACCTGAATACTGGGGTGACCCAGATTTGCCGTTCTCTTCCTTGATTGCAGTCACATCCTTCAGCAGGAAAGAAAATGGGCCTGGGCTTTGAGCAGGGTATTTTGCTAAATGCAGTTGTGGAAAAGTAATTACTCAAAACCCAGACCAGTGCATGTGTAGGGGGAGGGCTCTGGGGGAGGAGGGAATTCACATTCATTAAGAGCACCCCAGCAATCCCTAAGGGAAGAGGAGTTAGAGCTAATCTAACCTCTTTTCAGCCTTCACCTTAGAATGGTGACCACCTCAAGCTCCGTGTATATGTGTATAAATTGCTTAAGATTCAATTGAACACATTAAGTTTTAAAAAGGATTTAAGTGAAAATTTTCAATAGCTACTGAAAGGGGATAATTTATTAACTCTGAGTAAATTAAAATCTCAAGCAGGGGTAAAGACTTTAGAGATTACTTTAATACATTTTATATGCTTTCAACAGAAGTGTTGCTTTAAATGGTCCAAAAATCAGCTAATTTTGTCCTATTTAGTAAATTACCTCCTAAGGCTGTAATGTTACAGATTACAATTGCTAGAAAAAGTTGTGCCTTATCAAATAGGAATAAACGGCATTTTTATAGGTTTAAATATAACACTTTTTTTTCCCTCTGTGTTCATAATTCAGGCTGGTAAAATGCTGTGTTAAAATAATGCCAAGAAGGGAGTGTATCTTTTACATTCTTGTTAGGTCAGATGATAGTGCAACAGAATGTCATGGCTACATCTCCCATATACCATGCTAGCAATTTGGAGTTTATTTTGTCTTTGAGATCAGACATATGATCAAATTACTCTGGTTAACTGTCTCAATAAATGCCTGTGCAAATGCTCTTCGCCCATGGCACACTGAGAGTAATTTGGCTTAGGTTAGCCCCATTTCACTGTGGGCTAACGTATGTCACATTATCTTGTATTTGTAGTGGACAGTTACCACAGCTTTATTGATGTGCAATAACATGCTGTGCTGAGCCTATTTGATTATGACTGAGTCTTGAATTTGTCTATGAAACCACTGGTTTCCAGGTTTAAGGTCTCTTTGGGGAGGATGGCAGGAAAAACATTGGCTCTGAACAAAAGCCATGCACATCCATCCTTTACACAGTCAACAGGCTGCCTTTCAAGTCGTTTCCTTTATGGCAAGAAACCATACTGCCGGCTCAGCAGAGAAGCTGGCTTGGCTTTGGGCAGCTCTATAGCTATCAGCAGCTGGGAAGCCAATGACTACATTTCAAAACCAGAAACCAGTTTACATAGGGAAAAGTTTTAGAATTGCAGCTCTTGCAAACCACAGAAGTCAGCTGTTCCATACATCACTGGTTTAAGGTGGTTTCTGCTACTCATGAATATTTCTGTGGTAGTAAATTTAACAGTGAAAGAAGTGGGACTGGAATTGATTATTCATTTTGGAAAGGTTGAATTTTCTCTGAGAGGTTTTTTCCTGGGCCACCTGCTAGTCTTTAAGGCTCCTGGGAAGGCTTTGGGAAATAGCAGAGATTTGGGAGATGGTGGTGGGAGCACGTTGGAACTAGCCAGTCCATCTCAAAAGAAAAGTGTGTGAATAAGTGTCACTCTGTGCCAGTTTGCCTCACTGTGGAATCCTTTTTGTCTTTTTCTCTCTTCCATCCCTAAATCTTGTCCATCTCTATTTTCTTCTGTTGGTTTGGTGTTCTTTGGTGCCTTGACTCTTGCTTTTGGGCAAAGGTTAGTCACTGTCTTCAGTTCTCATGTATTGGACTCGCAAGGGCCAGAGAAGTCCTGGAATACATTGTGGACTTTTAACCCCATAAAATCAAGAGATTGAAAGAAAGTAGTGGCCCCATTAAAATCACTAAATGTACAGATACTAGAACATACTTGATTGTGTTTTACAGAGTAAATGAGCATTTAAGGCCCAACACCCTAAGAGACCTAGAGACTGAGTTTGGTTTGCAGAATGCTTAAAAGATTCCTCTCTCTCTCTCTCTTTCTCTCTCTCTCTCCCTCTCTCTCTCTTTTTTTAAATTTTTTTTTTTTTTTTTTTTTTTTTTTACTGAATTTACTCTCAAATTCTAGCTAGGATTTAACTGCAGAAATACAAAGTTAATATTGACCCTTTGAAATTATTTAATGACCACTTTTCACACTTTCTTTATGAAGCAGTCAAAATATTTTTCACTTCTCCTCTTAAAATTTTTTTGGGTCTGTAAATAGAAACATTTATTTTTATCTTCTGTCAACTATTAGAAGCCTTCAGGCTGGAACACATATTTTACACTGACTACAAGAAATACTGAAGCACAGAAATGTCAAATAAACCTACTATTTCAAGAGACAGAGTCTACCATTTATCTGTCCTTGTGCAAGAATCTTTCATATGGTCATAGTCCCTAGGAACATGTCTGACTAGCAAAAGAGAAAGGTGAAATAAGGTGAAATCTCATTAGTTTCAGGGGGATCAAGGTCTCAACAAATTTACTTCTTCCTATAAATGAAACCTTAATGAGGACTTCTAATATGTTGCTTTAAACACATTCAAAGCTGATGCAACTTTGTCTTTCAGTATTTTTTCCCAGATGTTTGTCTAACAATATCCCTAAATAGGTGCTACGTTAATAACTCCAACAGTTTTGATTTTTTGAAAGTAGAACCTAATTTTAGAAAACCATTAGATAACTTAGAGTGAAAGATTCACCAAGTAAATTGTGCTTTATAAATCTTCCTGTCTAGATGGATGAATTAAGTACAAGATTCTGGTTTTATATTTACTTACCCAGGGGTCGAGACTATCATGAAGGCCAAATGGATATTTTTAAAAACAATGGGATAAATCCCATCAAATTGCAATATTTTGAATTTTTTGCTTACTAAAGGTACATAGCATGAGTTTTTTTCCTAGATGACCTAATTCTGAAATATCAAACACTGAGGACTGGAAACCAAGGGAAGAGCTAAAGATAAATACTTTTTAAAAATATACATTTATTAGAGCTATGGATAAAAAAAATACAGGGCACATAAAAGTGACAGTGCCTTCTAGACTAGTAGATGGCACAATCTGGACTTTCACAGCTGTAGTATTTTCTCATGCATGTGCTACACTAAGAATACTGAAAGTACCTAGATTTAAAAGGTGATGCTGACAGAGAATCTAAGTAATGATTAAATACTCAGATACACATGAATTACATCTTCCAACGAAGTGTTTTGAAACTAAGTGCTAAAGCTCTCATTCTCTGCTTGCATTGATGTAAATCAGAGCAAACTCTTTTGGGGTGAAATCTTCACTATATAGATGCCCACAGTAAAATTGAAGAGAGGGTGACGGCTCTTGACCAGAGCCTTAACCTCTTGGGTTCAGTGACAAAATGATGTCTATTACTTTTGTCTTCAAGAAATTATTCATAAAGACAGATATTCAGGCTTCAGAGGTCTCTTGAATTTTTTCCTTTGATGTCCCCTCTGCTAGAGGCCATGAAAACAAAAGCTAAAATCTGTGTTTCTTCATTAAAACAGACAAAGTCTTGTCCAGATAAAGTCCATCGGAGTTTGCCTCTGCTGCTGTATTAAGAATGGGAGGAACCAGTTCAGACACAGGAATTTTGATCCTCTGTCATGATGATTTCCCCATTATTCCCTGTTTTCAGACATATTTTTAGCAGACTTTGTACCATCAGACAATGTTATCATGCCGAACTCTATGGCCTGCCACATGTGTGGTCACTTCGATGGTATAACACTCACCAGTCTTGTGGGCTCCAGCACAACCTCTGATGTCAGACTCTTTGAACTGAGATAAAGAGAAGCTTTAGGGTCATGAAGATATTGTATGAAGCCTTGAGGAGAGCCAGGGTCAAGAGCTATTACTTTACAGGTCCCACCTGCTCTAGACAGGATTAGTCTGAAGCAATGTGAAAGCAAATCAGTCGATGCCACACAGACTACTGCCTACACTTCCTAGGGGAGGACATTTTCCACCTGGTTTCAGATTTTAAACTAAAATGAATAATAATTTGATAGGCTGGAAAGTAAATGCAAATCATGGGAAAAGTATATGTTCTGACTCAATTTTTTAAAATACAGTTCTACTTCTTATAAAATGCAAGGCAAATGGCACTTAGATGGTAAAAAAGATGAGCAGATTTCTCGTTGCTGTAAGACAGTTGTAAAACAGTTATCTCTGAGACAAAAAGGAGCATTCAGAAGTGGGTCAGGATCCCACCCCAATGTAATGCTGTTTGGGAGTTACATCCTTTACTAAACTTGCCCTTCCTAATTTTTTTACAGAGGCTCTGACACACATGACATATCTGTGTAGTTATAAGCACAATCACATTAATTCATGTTTGCTAACTATCATGATGCTATTTGTGAATTTTTAATGCAGAATGCTTCCAATAACCATCATCATCATTAATGACACTGTTTTCAGTACAGGAAAGTAAGGCCCCTCTTGTGTTCTTATGCCTAGGATTAGATTTCATCTCACTTAACTTTAGCTGTCAAGTTTAGGCCACTCACCCCAGTCTTCCTTTGTAGTCACTAGAGAGAGAGAGATCTCCAAAGGGTGGTTCCTTCCACCTCTCTTCAATACCTGTCTATGGATGGGGTGAATCACCCTTCTGGATGTGCCTATCTTTCTCCATGTCTAGAGATGGAGTCAAGCTGACTTTAATTTACGGATATCTAACAGAGACTTCTAACTTGTAGATAGTGAAAGTGAAATGAATCCCACCTTCAGCACACTGTACTTTAAGTAGTTCTCTGCTTGGTGTAAAGAGGATTGAAACAAGATTTCTCTAAGTGCAAGCATGATTTTGTTGCTGCTGCTAGGAATGCTTCGCTTCCTGCTTTTGCCTCCCTGAGATGCTGACAGCTCTGATGTTAATAATGGAGCACCAGTCGGGCTTCAGCGATTTGCAGAAAAAAGGCAAGTTATGTAATTTTTTTGAGGTAATAGCTGCAGTTGGAAAGAATTGGCCTGAAACTGTCTGAAGCTGAGAGAATCTTCCATGTTAAATAGTTTAATTTCAGGATATTATAACCATGACTTGAATAAAATAAAATAAAAAAAATCTAACCTATTTCATGTGCTGTATTAAGTATCTGCATTTGTTCCTAATATTCTTAATTATGTCAATTTGAAAATTTCAGCAAATCATTTTAAAGTGTGAATTTAAGGAGAAAGTTTGGCAACCTACTACTGCAAGTTCATATTTTAGTTGAAAAAAGCAGCCCACATACCCTTGTGTGGTGATAAAATTACATTTCATTAATTAGACTGAGAATTTTTGATATTGATAAATATAATGGCTGCATGATCTATCACTTGATGCTCTCCTAGGACTTACCCATGGCCTGGATTTATCCTTGCTTTTCTTCCTAAACTAAACAAGCTTATGTATACATAAAAAAAGCCCAAAAAACCAAAAAATCAAAAACAACAACAAAAAAATCAAAACCAAACAAAACCCCCCTCCCAAAACCCAAAGCAGTTTCATTGAAGAAATTACTTCAGAAATATGAGAAAACTGGTCTTGAAAGGAAAGACTCTTCATGAGGTTGCCAAGACTTGTAATTTAATCCTGTATTATGCAACAATTGGTATTTTTAGTGTCTTAGCTTCAAAAATCCTGTTATTACCTGATAATCACTGTTTTTATTAAAGAAAAAGAAAAACATTCCTAATGGTATTGACTGCAGAGGAAAGTCCAAAAATATGAGCTGTAAAAGCTTAAATCAAGAAGGTGAAAAGTGAAAAGGAGCAATTAATGTAACACTTCATAATTTTTGGAGACTCTACTTGATTTCTTTTCCCCCTCAACTAAAGTACAGATTTCCCATAGGATTTTCTTCTTAGGATCACAGTTGTTGATGAGGTTGAAGGGAGAGACAGGGCTGTGTGATAAATTCATGCTTGTCCAAGGTGTCAAACTAAACACTATACATTCCTCTAGGTTCAGATATTTTTTAAGGCAGGGATCTTGCAGGACGGATAAACCTGAAAATGTTGCTGCCCTTGGCAAGGGTGTTGGAACTAGATGGTTGGAAGGTCCCTTCTAGTTCTGTGGCTCTGTGATTTATATAGGACTTGCTCCATTTTGTAAACAGGTCTTTGAATCAGAGTTTGCAGAAAATTAGAAGGGCAATCTGTCCTGAAGAGGGGCACCACAAAGAGGTGAATGACATCCTAAAAGAAGGAAAACAAACCAAGTCTCCCTGAAAAAAGAAAATTAATAGGCACTTCCCACTTGACACCTTCCTGACACCCCTCCCTCCTTCCTGGGCTTAACTTTATTCCCAATTCTCTACCTCCTTTTGCCCCACAGCTGTTCAGGGAGATGGGGAATAGGGGTTACAGTCAATTCATGTTGTTTCTGTCACTGCTTCCTCCTCACAGACAGGAAAACTATCACTGCTCCAGCACAGGATCCTTCCCATATGTGAAAGTCCGTCATGAGCTTCTCCAGTGTAGATCCCTTTCCATGGGGTGCAGTTCTTTAGGAACAGAACTTCAGTGTGGGTACCCCACAGAGTCACAAGTTCTACTGGGAAATCTGCTCTAGCACGGACTCTTCTCTTCACAGGTTCACAGGTCCCCACCAGGAGCCTGCCGTGGTGTGGGCTCCCCATGAGATCACAGCCATCCACCCGCTCCAGTGTGGATCTCCTCCATGGGATCCAGATGGATCTCTACACCCCCATGAACCTCCAAGAACTGCATGGTACAGCTGCCTCACCATGATCTTCACTATGGGCTGCAGGGAAGTCTCTGTCCCGACACCTGGAGTACATCCTGCCCCTTCTTCTACACTGACCTTGTCACATGCAAAATTGTGTCTCACATATTCTCCCTCCACTCTTCTCTAGCTGCAATTCCCCCTGCATAATAACTGTTCTTTCTTCTTAAATATACTGTTCTGTTAATTTTCTACTTAAATATAATGGTTCTTTCTTCTTAAATAAATATCTCTGTGATAAGTCACAGAGCCACTGCTGATTGGCTTCACCTTGGCATGTGGCAGGTCCATCTCAGAGAAAGCTGGCATTGGCTCTCTCAGACATGGGAGAAGCTTCTGGAAGCATCTCAGAGGAGCCATCCCTATAACTCCCTCAAGTACCAGAACCTTGCCATGCAAATCTAATACAGAGACATAAAAAGCTGAAATCTTAGGAAGTTCACGAAACTCATATATCCACTGCAGTTTTGAAAATGAACAGGAATAGTGATAGTCCCTCTTCTTGAAAGATTTTTCGTCTTTTTCATGAAAACAAAAACCTATTCAAGTTGCAATTATACTGCACTACAATGTAAATAAATTTTCCTCTTGCTTGCTGAACTCTGACACTGGTGCTACTGTGTATGCTTAGTGAAGTCTATTCCATATCAGATTGTCTTTACTGCAGAGAAGAGCAGGCCCTGCATTATGCAAAATATAATTTTGTTTTGCCCAACAGATTTTACTTTCGAAACACCTGGGTTACTTGAGTGACTGCTGTTTTTAGGTTAAGCAGTCCAAAATCTGTGCTTGATTGGAAAAAAACATTCAGGATTAACATGCTGTTTCTGCAAATCCATAATCAGAGTAGCTTTGTAGCAAACTGAAGATTAGGAAGCAAACCATATCATGTACAGCATGACCCAAAACAGATGCAGGGTAAAGGACTGGAAGGATTCTGCCTAGAGAAATAAGATCCCCTTGTGTGATGTGTTAACCCACGTTTTTCAATTTCATCTAAAATATGTTTAGACCTTCCCTTCCCTTCCCTTCCC
>VWZN01012728.1:67187-93762 GCA_013396955.1 Regulus satrapa | reverse complement strand
TTTTTTTTTTTTTTTGAAATATAACTCAATAGGATTCTCCTTGTTCCCACCAATATCTTGTATTTTCTGTTTCACCTCACCTGAGCTTGAAGGGCTGTTTCAGGGTAGCAGCTTCCACAGCCCTTCCTCACGGGATATTTCCAGGTGGATGTTGATATTAGTTCTTGCAGTCCAGGAGTTTGGGGGCAGCGGTAAAGGATGGAAGGCTTTGCCCTGAGCGAATTCTGTTCATGTAACCATCCGCACCACTGTAGCCAGACCACCGTTTCCTGAGGCCTGGATAAAAATATTTCCTCTACCACAACCACCCTAGGGGAATTAAAAAAAAACCCCAGCAAAACAAAACTGAACTTTCCATACAGACCTTTTATTTTAAACAGCCAATGTTAAATTTCTGCCAAACTTCGAAGGTGTTTTTGATTATGTAGCTTTCAACTACCATGGAATTAATATAGAAAAACTTGTGTTCTTCAGGGAGCCCTGTCATACATCTGCAAAATAAGGTTCTTTTTATGTACCTACACATTAACATTGACATCCACTCCCTCATTTAATTAACAACATTTGAATGCCGTTTCCTTTCATGTAATAATTGTTTTTTATTCCAAAAATGATCTCTTGTTTTGTAGAGAGATACAATTGGAAAATGTCAAGATTTGTACAGAAAAAAGCTCCAGTAACAATAAGGGGTTCCTTTTTACCTCGTGGTTTGTGAATTCTAAATCTGGTCTTTACTAGCAAGCTTTGAAAAAAAAATCTGATATGAGAAATGAGCCTCTAGATTTTGACTCAAGGGGAGAACTTTTAAAATTATTTGTTTCTTTCTTTCAGTGAGTTCAAAGCTAACATGCTGGGTCTGGGAACTCTCATCTCTTTAGGATACTGTTAGCAACTATAAATAGTTGTGGTTGTTAATGTAGGTATAACTCGCCGGAGAATCTAGAGCATGTATTACATGTCCACCAAAGAGTTCAATTCCAAAGGAGAAGCTAAAACTGCATTAGTAATGCTTCACTTTAACAGCCAGATAAAAGATATATGGTGGAGGAACGCAATCCAGCGTTCACTACCTACTTGAATTTCTTTAATAATACCAAGGACCTCATGAATATTAAAATGAGTCTTGGGTTATGTGTCCTTATGTAAGCTATTCCTCTTGCATCCGGTAAATGGTGTCCATGCAGTTATTAAAAAGAAGAAAAGAGAGGAAAGTGAGGTTAGATCACAGGGGAAAGGTCAACTTCTTGGAAGGGGTCTCAGTACCCTTTGTTCAGTGCTTCGTCTAAAGGACGAGGCCGTGTTGTTTAAATAGTTTGGTTTTTTAAAATCAGAACTTGTGTGTGAAAGGCAATATTTTCATTTATGAAACATATCTGCACGGTAAGATAATATTGTAGTGGCTTTTGTGGTTTTTTTATTTTACTGAAAAAATTCTTCAAATTAAATACTTTAGCAGAGTGGTGATAACTATTGTCTTAAAGCTTAGTCCTTTATAGTAATTTTTATGGTGATTAAGATATTTATATAATTATCATAGTAAGTGAACTGATGTACTTTGCTGCTGGAAGAAAAATAATTTTTTATGTAGATTTAGGATAAGATACTCGGAAATTTCTTTAAAAAATCCTAGTAAAAAGAAATAATTTCTTCTGAACATTTTTTTAAATTGGTGAAACTATTTAATTAACAAGCTTATTTTTGTATGAGATTTCCAAAAGTGGAATGTATAAGAGTCATTAGATAACTTAGAAGAATATTCTTTCAAGGAAATTTGGAAAAGTAGTAGGAAGAAAAGACTTGTAACAGACATTTTAAACTAGTTTTATGCATCCAAATGAAGAAATACAAGTTCTGAATGGTTGTATGAGCAATATCAAAATGCATGCTATGCTGGAGGTTCATTTCCATTTCAAATTCTGGCACTTCTTCTAGCATATATTACCTTTCTCTGTCTCACTATTCCCCAAATTCATTTGCCTTGAAAAGAAGATATTTTGCACTGTTTCCTGAAGAAAAACAGTTTTTATCAATTAGGTCAGAAGCAGGTTCTGTATTTTTGAAGAAAATCTTGGGGAAAAAAAAAATTAAAAGCATCTTACAGGCACTAGTTTATCCCTTTAATACCTCCATTAATATTAAATAAATCCTGCAAATACAGTGTCTTGGTTATGGAAAATATATTAATTGGGTGTGGGTCAGGAGTAAAATCCAGGAACTCACTTTTAATATTTCTTAAATCAAAAGCTTCTTGTTCTGAACAGCTAACTCATTTAGATTTTCCTTCCGCCTCTCCCTTCCAAAAGCGAGTTCCTTCAGCTGACTGCTACACTCCAGTGCTGTCTGCATAGGTCACAAATAGTGAGATGCATTACAGCCATCCTCATTTATACCTGTCCTGGTGTCAATGTTACTTCCACAAGTGGCTGAAAAAATACACAATTTTTCTTAATGCTCAGAGCCAAATTTACCACCTCCATAGCAAAAATCACCTCTGTAATCTGCAATGATATGCTGAGGTTTTTTTTTTTTTTTTGGCATCTGACCCAAAGTACCCTTCAAAAGCAAAAGAATATCTTAACACGTGTCATCTTTTTCTGATCCAATATGTTTCCATCTAGATCAAAAACAACTGTAAATAATGGTATAAATACAAGAAAAAACAGTTAATTTTATTGAGGATTTTTATTATACATAATTCCTAGGTCCTTCAGTTAGCAGTGTATGTTTCAGACACAGCTGGGCAATAACAATCTATTTATTGATAAAGTAGAGAGTATGTAACATTAGAAGACAAATCTCCTAAAAGCCCAAAACTTCAAAGAAGTTTTCTTAAATGTACTCCCATGAATAGACCCACTAAAATCAATGAAACGACCCACGTACATAAATTTCAGATTATGCAAAAGTCCTTGAAGACAGGAGATTTAGCTCTTAATTATTTTAGGTCACTGAAGGAAATGGAGGCCACAGTGTCTCCCAGAACAGGTGACAAATCTGCTTAGGAAGGTAATATGGAAGTGGCATAAGGAAAAGGTATATAAAGCAGTCTTGTCCAGGAATACATAAGCACACTGATGCTGCCATAGGCTATTCAGCTGGGAAATGGCTGATCTAGGTAATTATATTGCAAAATCTTTAGAGGAGACATCCCATATAAATTTTAGAAGATACAGATTAGGGACTCCAAGGTCTATAATGCTGGATGCATTATTCACTCCAAATAATTTGTTAGACAAACCTAATTTCCTTTTTCTATTTGTGAATTGCATGAGAGCAGTTTATGACTTAGATTTATTATTCAGAATTATTCCCTGAATGAAGGTGTAACATTTATGAGGACTTCATTGCAAGTGCTTGATATTCAAGATTTGACATTCAATATTGTTGTGTTAGTTAGTTTGAGCAGAACACATTCCATGTTGTGTTTCTCTGAGTGCAAGTAACTCAAAGTCTGATTTTGTATTCTAAATCATCATATTTCAGAATTCAAAAATTACTTTCTATTCCCATTTTCAGAAATGGCAAGACATTTCACAAACATTCTGGCTACAGGCACACTTCTTCAAAATTAAAACATTATTTTAATGGAATTATTTTGTCCTATTATGTCCCTATTTATGTGCTATAATGTCTCTATTTCTCAGCTACATCAAGAAGGTTTATCATTCAAAAAACTAAACAAATGGGGATAATTTTGTCCAGCTGTATAATCCCCCAGCTGGGATATTGTGGAATGTCCCATGCCTTATTCATCAGTCCTAATATGTTAAGAATGAGACTTTCAATAATGACACAAATAAAGACTTAAACCTTTAGCTGTTTAAAATCAGTCAGATGAAATTTTTGATGATGAAGACATCTTGAGAGCTTTTCCTTGTATGCTCAAAGTATGAGGGAAATTTCTATCTTGGTCCTGTTTCTAGAGAACTACTTCTCACATCACGGAAAAAAACCCTTTTTGTGGTCCTCCTGCTATGGGAAAATGCTATGATAAATAGAAGATAGTAAAATCATGGTTAAAAATATATAAAAAAAAGAATACAAAAAGAGAAAACTTCTTGAAATATTTCCTAACTTCTATTTTTCTTGAGGAGGAAGAAAATAGCTAAAGAATCACAAGAGAGATATATAGAAATACAATAGCGCTCTTAACACAAGCAATATTTAGTAATTTCTTAGCCCTGGCTCGCAGTCAGTCATCCTAACCATCTGCTCAGAACTGAACTTTTTCTTCTTCTTCAGTGTAGTTGAACTATATCAACAGAAACAATTTTTTCAGGGAGAGTAAATGTACCGCTACGAACAGTTTGATGAAAGACCGAATCTTTGTATTTCTGGAAAGTAAGTCTTCCTATAACAAGCAGCTAATGTTTGAACACGTCAAAGCAAGCCTTTTAGAACAGGAGATAAGAGCACTTGAATGATTCTTGCAAAGTGGTAACTGGCTAACTGGCCCAAAAGCAAATGTTGTGTACGGTAATTTATTCTGTGAGTTACACTTTCCTCAGACTTGAAAAGATCTTTACCATGACTCGGTACATTGGGTTTGACTCCCACTCTCATTTGGAAGAATCTGGTCTGAAATACAGACCTACTGTACAAGCAAATATTTTATTCCTACAGACAGTGTTATTGGCATAGGCAGTGGTAAAATAATGGTCAGATCTGTATTAGGAATGGCTTGTAACATAATGTCAATCTGGGGTGGGGTATTTATTCATGGTTTTAATTTTAGCTATGCTGTTAAATGCTATGCTGCAGAAGCTTTAATGTTTAAGAAACTA
Source organism: Regulus satrapa (assembly GCA_013396955.1). Taxonomy (NCBI): domain Eukaryota; kingdom Metazoa; phylum Chordata; class Aves; order Passeriformes; family Regulidae; genus Regulus; species Regulus satrapa. Next base: position 88,978 of record VWZN01012728.1, on the reverse strand, counting down.
TGTTGATCTAAAAGTACTGTTGTTGATAAAAATTCTTTGCTTTCAGAATTAGGGAATAACACACTGCCAGAAAGCCTTTATTGCTGGCATAAGTTACAGCTGTGCTAGAGGGGATAGCTACACTAACCTAGTGTCACTATCTCGGCATGTGGCAATGTTCAAAGTCATTGTTTATGTGGACTTTCTACCATATGGAGTTATCAACATTTTCTTACAGACATCTCAGTGCTGCTTTGTACTTGCAGAGTGAGAATATAGCAAGACAGACTTTGTTTTCTCTTTTTCTCCACTGAAAAATTAAAAAAAAAAAAAAAAAAAAGAGTCTTTCCCTAGTAATCCTCCTCCATTAGAGATGTATGCTCTTATAAATATTAACATGTTTAATGATAGACATTTATTAATACATTGCTATTCTCATATTTTGGGTATCCTACTCCTCACTCTAAAATGCCTTAGACTGACTGTGCTGACAAGGTCTTTTCACCCTGAGGAGTAGCTCTTCCCTGAAGGGTGCCCTATGGTTGTCACCCAGGCTGGACCCAGCTTTGCAGGCATTGTATGCCTGGGCGGGAAACGCTTCTGCAGCACACGCGAGATCCCATGAGCCCAAACACACGGGGCATTCTTAGGTGGCATTAATATGTAAGAAGGAGCCTGCCAGGCACGTTTGGGCACGCCGCCCAAGGCCCTGGTGTGGGTTGCGTGCAGGCACAATGCGCTCTTGTCTGCTCCTGGGAATGCATTTTGAGCAAGTGGGTTAGACATACTTCTGGAAACCTGAGTAAGGCAAACTGTTCCGGTTCATGTTAGGAGGGGAAAGGAAATGAATAAAGGGTATAAATCTTCCTTAGCCCAGAAAGAGCAAAGAGCATTCTTTCATGCATAATAAAGACTAAAGGAAATAAAAGGTATGTAAGAGTAAAAGGAAAATTTGAGCCCTTCTCTGCAGAAAAAACACCACGAAAATCCCTAGAAAGACTCAGAGGTGCATAGATAAACAAAGGTACTTCAGAAGTCTTCTGAGTGTGTGCACAAAGTTCCTAATAAAAAATATTTTCTGAGAAAAATATCAGTATGCTGAACCTGATTTTTGCCCCCCAAACTGAAAAAATATTGTTCTGTTAAAGATCTAATGTGAAGAATATATCTTCGGTCCGTCCCAGGTCTCCAAAGTCTTCCACATTCACTGCCAAATGAAAAGAAGCCTAGAAAATTTGAGCTGCATCTCCCCAGATCTATGTTTCAAAAGAGTAGTACTCTAGCAGGTCCAACACAAAAGTCTCCAAGGCTTTTTTGCCAGCAAGCCTAGAAGTAGTAGTCCTGCAAAGTCAGAGGGTTGGAATTCAAAAGTGGCTGCATTCCCTCCCGCCTGCCTCCCAGATGGGTTTGGAATGTATGCATATCCCAGTTCTGGAACATCACCTGTCCAGGTTTCTGAAATGAGGTATTGAAATTCCATTTCATAGTAGATTGTTGAATATTTGATTTTATAATGAGGGTGGAATGAGATACCACATCAAAATACACAGGTCCATGCAAATAAGAAAATTTATTTTTGCATAATTATATTCTAGCCTCCTTGCTGTTTTCATACATCATTGATTAGCTACGTACAATGAAATGTTCCTTTTCTAAGGAAAAAAACCATATATATATATATATATATATATAATTCTTTAATCCCTACATACATAGTAGCAATAGTTGAGATTTTATGGAGATAAACATCTGATGGGGCTTTGGTATTGCTGATGAAAGAATGCAGCTACTGGAACAAGTCTATCCTACAGATGATATAGCAAAATTACTCCAATGGCTAAGGGCACACTGGTGGCACTAGGACAAAGATTCAGATCAGAAAAAGCCACATACAAATAGCTATGAAGATGGGAAGCATATGCGGCTGTATGGAAACTTAAAGCAGATGGTGGAACAACTTAAGGGTAGAAAGATCAAAGTTACAGATAAAACTAGTTAGATCAGAAAACTCCAGCGAAAGGAGTAGGAGTAATAATGGACAATGTATTGAACAAGCAATAAAGACAATGATGTCAAAGAAAAGACAAACACTGCAGTAGGTTGTGTTAATTGGAGCATCATGTCTGACACAAGGAAGGCAGTTTTTCCACTCTGTTTGGTTCATCTGAGCTTCATCCAGAGAGACGCATTTAGTTTGGGCCACCACATTTCTCAAAGGATCCAGACAAATTAAAAGGACTCAAGAGAAGGACATTGTAAATGGTAAAATATTTTAAAAAGAAGGCCTGGAAAGAAGCTTAAGAGGTTATGATGTGCTCAGGCTAGAGAAGGGAAACCAAAAGGAAACAAAATAACTCTTGATAATTGCATAAAAGGGTGTTATTAATCAGAAAGGGATCAATTGTTCTCATTAGCCAATGGGGACAAAACAAGAAGTAATGGATTTCAGCTTCTATTAATATAGATAATACGGTTAAATATCAGGAAAAATTCATGACTGTAGGAAGAGTAAGGACATGGAGAAAACCATCAATAAGTTTTCCAGAATCACCTTCATGGCAGCATTTTAAGGCCAGACTTACTGTTGATCTATCAGCAATATTTTAAGTTTAATGAAATCGTTCTTGATGTGATGCACTAGGGAAGAAGAAAAAAAAAGACTGGGCTGAATGACCTGCATGGGGTATGTTTGTTGGTAAGCAGCACTGAGATTCTTGGACCCTGTGCAGTACAATGATAGGCTTATTGGCTACTGTTAACTTCCCCCCCCCATATGTAATTCCTGTCTTCATCTGAAAGAGAAAATGCAGAGATGCATTTTCCAGGCTTCAGTTAATACTGATATGTATCCACCTTATGTATTTAGTGATGTGACCACTTTTCCCATCCTCAGAGCAGCTGGTGACTGGTGGGCACTTAGATGTCAGCTGGAAACAGAAGTTTTCATACCTTCCAGACACAGGGTGACTCTCGGGTCTAACACAGGGTGACTCTCGGGTCTAAGTAGGGACTCGTTGTGCCTGACACCTTTCTGCAGAATGCTGCAGGCAAGGACAAGGTTTGTTTTCAAAGTCCTTTCAAGCTTTCAACTCCATACTTTCCATTAACTAATAAAAACACAGTCTATACCCTAAGCATATACTTTCTTTTCATGAAGCATGGCCAATGCTAAAGGAAATTTCTTTCCAGATCACAAAGCCCCTAGCCCATTGGATCACCACCCTTTCTGTAGCTTCGGCAGTTAAAATATCAACATCTGCAAAATGAGCATTAGGACAAGTATCAAAATCCAGGATAAACGCCATTTATATTAATGACAAACTTCATATATTACTCCAAGCAATTCCCACATATAAATGCAAATCAGATTAATATTTAAGCCAAAATTCTGATGTACAAATATACAATTAACAGAAAGGGAGAGGGTTTTTTTATTGTTGTCTACTGCATTGAAATACCAAGTGTCCTCAAACCACTGCTTAATGACATAGGCTGGAAATGAAGTAGCTGAACGAACCCCCTATATGGACATGTTCTGCCAGCAACCATTCCAGTGCCAGCAATAAATTCCCAGACTAAACAGTTTAAATTTGGCATTCTCATTTGTGATGCTGCACTTATGCTACGCTCACAAGATTGATTCTCTGAATTCAAAGTATTCTAGCAAATGAATTATTAGAAATATGAAATTTTGGCTGACAAACATATGTCTACAGCGAATTAATCTGATATTTGAACAAAACACTCTTCTTATAAAGAGAAATCTGTGGTGGTTTGAACAATAATAGCTACAGTCAGGGTCAGTCAGGTTTCCACTCTAATTCGTACTTTCAGGAGACTAAATCATCCAAAGCTGACTGGAGCCTGACAACCAGATCTCAAATGAGATGAGATCCTTATTTTAGTAACCAATCAAATTTTTTTTTGTGTGTGTGTCAAATCTTTGTGATTTTTTTTCCTAAATTTCACCTATTTTAAAAAAGTAAAAGAAAATATTACTCTTTTGTAGGTAAAATGGTTTTCAATTAAAACTGGAATTTGTCCAAAGGCTAGCTCAGAATGATTTGGGTATTCTAACAAGAAAAATGGGAGAAGTATGAATGCTAAAAAATGGACTACAAAACAAAACAAGCCAAATAGAAAAAGCTTCACAAGCATTTTGAAATGTGGACTTAATATGCATGTGTAGCAGCTGGAGTGACACAATGGACCCTAACGGCTCCTTCAGGTTCCTTTCATACTGTATTATTCACTCTGCAGTTAGAGTACCAAAGACAACATTTTGGGAAAAAGCCTATATTTTTTGCAAACAGCTGCATTTAGACAATGACACAAGTGATGTTATCATATGACTGTAACAATAGAAAAGTGCTCTTGTTTAATGGAATTATTTAGTGTCTGGATATAAGGTCATCCATGGGTAGCATGGGATGCAACTCAGAGAATTCTCTGGTCCAGGACTACGAAACATTTAGATGACAGATTCCATAACCAAAAATAATGTAGCCTTGCCCTTTATTTCCTCACCTGTCAGCTTCCAAAGATCATTCAAATTTTAAATATGTGGCTTACATAACTAAGCTCATTTTCTGTTAGAAATAATGAAAGATGTTTTGGATTTATTGATCAATTTTATCTGATTTATGAAAACCACTTTTGTCCACTCTTTTCTAATACAAGAGAGTGTACTGTACTGGGAATTCTGAGCTAATGCCCTCGAGGAAGACCATGTGACTGCAATTATTTATGAATTAACATGTCACAGATTTGAAGCTTTGAGACAAACACATTTCCCAGCTGCACATTTGTGACTTCTGAGTTTGTAAATGAAGCAGATGAAATAATGACTTGCTCTTCCTCTCTATTCCTCTTATATATTGGCTAGTTTGTTTGCTGGATATTTAAAGACAAGCACAAATTCTTACACAGATATTTATCATTCACAGAAAGTGTAAATTTAATGTGCCATTACTTTATCAGCTATGATAATAAATACTTGACACCAGCCTGGATTTCTCTACAAGTGACGCTATCATTGTTTTTAATACATCGTTTGCCTTTAGAGATACGTAAATAATTTCTGAATGTTAATGTTGCTTAAAGACAACACAGTACATGAGTAAAACCCTGCATAAAAAGAGTGAACTGCTTTATAAAGCATAGCTATATGTGCTTAGTCAATGCTTTAACTTAATTTGTGCTCTGTGAGCCAAACAATAATTTGGCTGATATTATTAGATACATACTTGTTTGGTTTGTCCTGAAAACTTAAAAGTCAAGCTGAAATCAAAATCATATGTCTTAATCGATAGCACAAACATAAAGGCAAGAAATAGATGTAGAATACATATGGTTTTGCTGTCAAATATAAACAAGCGTAGCTGATACACATACATATATTTGTTAGCTGACTATGTAAATTGAGATGAAAGCCCATTTTCAAGCATGACCTGTGATAAAAAAATGCATATAAATAAAGAATAACTCAAGATAACTCTAGAATAACATTAATTATAACAATTACAACAACTTCTACTCATCATGAAGTATTGTTTCAGTTCCATCTTAAAACAGGAAAAGCTCTCAATTGTTCTTAAATCAACTGGTAACTGATTCCACATTTGTGGAGCCTTGAAACAAAAAGCTTTTTATCCCTAGTTTGTATTCATTCTAGGGCATGGTAGTTCCACAGCATGAATAGAGTGTAATGTATAAGCTGCTCTAAAGGAAAGCAGTAGGTTGAAATAGTGGACACTGATTGTCACAGTACTCTAATTGCTTTTTTATATTTATATTTAAAAAGCAAGATTTTACAAGAGAAACAAAAGTCATATCTGGAGTTGACACAATTGACAAGCCAAAAGTGCAATTTAGATCTATTAAATTTTACATAGCATTTGATAAAATGTCAGATATACATGAGTAAGTACAGAAAAATACCCCCAAAATATAAATGTAATGTAGAAAAATAGATTTGGAATTCTGATGATCTGTCTGTGCTATTAGCTAGAATACTAAAACTGCCTCTTCATGCCCCCTTGAAGACAGCAGGGTGTAGAGGAACTTAAAACTGTTATATACAGGTGTGTGTGTATGCTTATACAACATATTTGTCTCCTTTAAACGCATACATGAACCATTAATTTTTTTTTTTCTATCTTTGAAACACATTTGTTTCCCAGGTATTGACTTCCGTGTTTTCCCAAGACAAGTTCCCAATAGTTTGGAGAACTGCTAGGATTATGCCATCCAAATGGACAAAACATTGAAAACCATTTAATGGCAAGAGGGTGGGATATTGGAATCATACTCTTAATTTTTTTTTTCTCATAAGCAATTACAGGACTTAAATTCTTGACAAATACATGAGAAAAACTCAGCTCTTTGAGAAAGAGCTCTGAATACTGACAGTTGCAAAGTTCCTTAGAAAGTCTTCATGAAAACGGGTGAGGGTATAATGATTTGATATTGCTAAAATTAAAAATAAAACAAAGATAAAAGTGAGAAAGCTCACTGGCTGTTGTTTCTTCATAAATCACAATGACACAGTAAAAGATTCATCAAAAAGAAGTACTTTTTACCCTTCTCCCATCTTTTATAAAGGTCGCATTCAGGGGATTTCTGTGCTTCCACTGAACCCCCAAAAAAGAATATTCTGAGAATAGAAAAAAGAAGGGTGGCATGACTAGAAAGGCGAGATGTCTGTGTGAGAAAGACTTTTTGGAAAAGAGCCTGTCGCCCACAAAGTGCTTCAGCTTGAAGTACTCAAAGCTGCATCTGAGGCAAGCCATGGCTCCTGCAGACAGACAGAAGGGGAGGCCGATCTCATATCCTGAATGGTCGGCACTGCTGGTGCCCATCTCTGGGGCAGGCAGGATGCTGCCTTCTCACCCTTTCCCAGACTTGGGAATGAGTCGTGCCTTGGCCAGGGCACTGTCACAATTTGCTATCACTAAGCATCAGCTCCTTCCCTTGTATCAGCTGAGGAGAAGCATGAAAGTCATACTTTTCCAGAGAGAGGATTTCTGGGATGGAGGAAAAATATCTAGGCATATGGATTTATGACCCTGGAGACTGCAAACTGCTGGACCACAACCTTGTAAATGGAGTAAGAGGACAGTAGGCCACACTGAATACTTTTGCAGAGATAGCTCACTTTCCAAGCATTCTGAGCCCTACCTCCCATGCTGCTGTCTGTGACAATGCCCTTTTATTCTGGTTTCTTACTAAGGATGAGGATTTTGAAATGTAACACCATGCCTGTCCAAGAGGTGAACTATGCTATTTTTAACTTCCCAGCACCTGCAAAGGCACAGAATGGACCTGTCCTTGAAAGCACAATTTGGTCTGTCCAGCTGCTTGCAGTAGCTAACACAGTCCTGTTTCACCCTCACTGTTATCCACTTACACAAAAATCTTGTGTCTTCCTCTGTGGATGCAGAAAAGTTTCTAGAGGAAAAACCAAAACAAGTAAAGACTGTATCCTGATTCTTGCCTTAAATATCAAGGAAACATTATATAGGGGATCTGCATATAAGATATAAGATAAAAGATTGACAAATGAAGATAAAAGGTATATTATGTTTTGGCTTATTCCATTCTTTCAGAGTAAGCAAATATGAAATATGCATGCATTGCATCATGCAGTGAACTAATAATTGCAGAAATAAAAACCATGGTCAGGTTTAGGTTTAGACTCACCTTTATGTGAATATACTGCCACAGTTAGATTCTGACTAGTGAGAACCTCTGATCAGAACTGAGTCATTCCCAGAATCATGGTGGGGAGTGTACAGGTAAAAAAAAAAAGTCTGAGTTTAGAAAGGACAGACAGAAAAGTGGAGGTTAATATTACAGACTCATGGGAATAGAAGGCTGTCTGTGAGTAAAATAATTATACGCATTCTGCAAATTCTGTAGATCCCCATTCCCTAAATTTTCCAGGGAGAATACTCTTTTTTGTAACCTGTGCTTAATCTGGTTATATTATCCCTTAGTAGATGGATAGCCCTCAAATCCTAAAGTAAAAAAAAAAAAAAACAAACAAAATAAAAATAAATTAAATGAAAATAAAGCAATTATTTGGAAGAAAGCCACACAGTAGGGGAAAACTGGCAAAATATGGGTAGACTTTTGAGCTTGGCGCACATAACCGCAGCGATGTACCTTTAAAATTTGCACCTTTGTGAAGATGAATTTTCTGAAATCAGGAGTCAAAGAAATGGTCCAACTCAGTTGCAGCACATCACCTAATGGTTGCTAATTACAGAAAACTATTTTGGTGTAACACAGCAACCATGTGATAGCTGGGAATAAGGACAGCTCTGCAGAGCTACTGCTGTGGTGTTATAACTTTATAACACGGTCAGTCAGTAAATAACTTATCTCCAGTGGGTCTTAGAATGGCAGCTGGAACTGTTGCTGGGTTTACTGTTTTAGTGCCTTTTTGTTCACACAATTCCTTCCCTGGCTCTATCCTAATATTGCTGATAGAAACCAAATGACTGTGATACTCTTTGCCTGAGTACCTCTAGTAAGTTTGAGTCCTTAAGTAAACATGGTGAAGATCCACAGCAGAAGAAGGCAAAAAAGTGAAATGGATTCTCTGAAATCGAAACTGTTTTTTTCTACTCACACAATAAGAAACAAGATATTTTTGTTGCTGAAAAACTCTGTATCTCTTTTTAAAGAATCTTCTTCTAATACAGCAATCACATAACATTTAATAACCCAGAACTCACAAGCAGATAAATCTTATTTTCAGTAACAGCTCTCCAACCTTGAAATTCCAGCCAAATTCGTTAGTTAAGATATTCTAAAGACAAATAATATGTCTTTTTTAAGATTCACAGCAGAAAAGGTTATGTTTAGAAGCAAATGAAATTTTAAGAAAGTGCACCTGGGCACCTCTAGCCATGAAACTAAGCCAAGAAGAATCATCTGTGACTGTGATTCAAGAGAAGGTTAAACACCTTTCTCAGAAGAAATAACGGTTTTCTGTATGAAGTGCTTAGTTTCTGTGAAAGGAAACTGAGAGATATCTACTTACCAAAGACAATAATAGATTAATGGCTAAACAGCAGTCAGAGAAAGTTGGAACTAGAGACCCAAGCAGAGTGATAGCTAGAAAGAGTTGTGAGAGAACCTCTGAAACCCCACAGTTAATCTGAGAGTGCATAATAGACATATTACTGGAAGATGTGGGAGGCAAAAGACAACAACAGGCTCTTGATATCTTTGAGCACCATGGGGTTTAGGCAGAGAGACTCAGCCTGATGGAAGTCAGCTGAGGTGGAAATAGGCCTAAGCTGTCCACTTGGTGCATTCTGGTGTTTGCTGAGTAGTCCCAGTTAGGCTGAGTGATCTGCAGCATAAAATGTAATCCCAAGGGTTTTTAGTGTTCCCCAGACTCATGGATCTTCCACTTCTCTGCCTAATTTAAAATAATTGAAAGACAAGTGAAGGTTAAGGAGAATAAAAAAAGTTCTAAGAGTAAGTTCAGTACTGGGCAGGTTAACTTGCTTTCAAAGGAAATTAATATCTCTGTTGGTTACCAGATGAAGTCAGGGGAAATTAAGCATCAGTAAACCTCTCATATTCATGGAAGATATGTCTTGTATTTTGTAAGGAAGTGAAACTCTAGTGGGATTGTATGTTTTTAAGAAGAAAAAAATCACTATTCTAAATTTTAGAAGAAGGAGATATTTCTGCAGCTACTTCGTGGAACGAGTGTGGTGGCACCTTGGTGAACCTGGGGAAAGATACTAGGTGAAAAGAAAATGAGTTAGCAAGTCAAGTGGAGCAAAAGAGCCATTGGTCCATGATTCTATCAGGGTAGTAACCAATTAGTCAGGAAGGGAAGGAGGACTAGGATAGGGGGACTCTGGGTAGCATCTTATCTTACTATGATGCTGGCAATCAAATAATGAGAGCAGAGGGGCAGAATTTGACAAAACAAAACAAGACTGGTAAAGGAGCTAACTCCTCCATTTTCTGGTTGAGGTTGGGGTTTTTTGGTCTTTTGTTTTGTTTTGTTTTGTCTTGTTTTGTTTGCTTGTATTTGTGGTTTTGTTTCTCTCTCTTTTTTTTTTTTTTTTTGGTTTTTTTTTTTCTTTTTTTTTTTTGGTTGTTGCTGGTTTGCTTCTATTCACATTATAGTGCATACAGAAAGACCAAGCTTAAATAGATTATTTGACTGATATTTTTCAATTTCTCTGCCAACGAACTTGCTATGAAAGATAATGGCCTGCTTGAAAAACTGCTTTTTCAGGCCTCCAACAGGAGCTTCTGTGAAATTGAGAGAGGTCAAAAGAAGTCAGCTGCCATTTTCACTCCTGTTTTTTATGGAAATGGGCAACAGATTGGTGAAGACATTGCAAAGGCTCTAAGGCAATCACTCTTTCAATTTGTCCAATATTAGTTTCAATAAGAACTGAGAAGAGAAACAATTGCCAGCAGCCCCTACTTGATTTGTTAAGACTCACTCTTGTCCACTTCAAATCACCTTTGACATTTACGAGCTCAACTTTGCAAACATCATTTGAGTATTATTATTTTATCTGATGCCTCTATTATGCCAGTGCCTAGGATACCATCATGCTAAAAGTGATGCATAAGTATCAAGAACACCACTGCTTCCTATGTCTCCCCTTTGTGCAAAACAAGGAAGCTTTTGTTGTTGTATACACACTAAATGCCTCTAGTGCTACAAATGAGAGGTATAGGAGTTTGTTAAAATTTATATGTATATATACAAAGTCTGTTTGGAAAAAAGGGAGATGTAATTTGGCAGACACTCACATGAACTAGCATACTGATAGCAAACTAGCTTTTCCCTGTACATATACTCTCTTATGCAGAAAACATTTTCATTTGGCATACCAAGAAAGCAAATGCTAATTGAAATTATAATATTAAAATAAATGTAGAATTTTTACTCTTTGCAGCATGCCACAGGTTGTATACCCACAGTTTTGCAGAGTCACAGGAACAAGAAGTAAGACAAAACTATGCCAAACAAGATAACAGTGTTATTGACAAATATTCCTAGGAAAAAAATGCTCAGTGTGCAGTGCAATTTAGGTGTTGGAAGAAAACCTCTATCTGGGTCAGAGAGTTTGAGATAGTGTCCCAAAAAGAGGAAAAATATTATCACTCTGGGAAGTTGGGGTGTTCGATAACTCATGCAGATTCTTACAAATAAGATACTCCTTTGCCTGAAGACAAAATCGTACAGCAAGTGCATTCTGCCTATGGTCTCCTCTGAAATCATGGGACTGTCAAAGAAAAGGAAAATTAATTGGAACACAAATGATAGAAAAGTGGAATGGGGAGTGCTGAGGCCCACTTTTAGAGACCAGAATGGCTATGTGGGTTTGAAAACATACACTATATCTGTGACAAATTCTCTGTCAGGATACAGAGAGAACCAGGATGGCTTTTGCCATGTGGGACCCCAGGCAGGCTATGGCACCTGCAGTCCTAAATAAAATTTAACAAGAAGAAATAAATGCAAGGAAGGAAAGTTATTAATTTCCTGAGAGTTCATATAGATCTGTAGGAGAAAAATAATGTTTTTGGGAATGTTTCCAGGTGAGGGAAAACTTGGTGATGATGGAGCTAAGCTGGACTAAGCAAAATTTCTGTAGTATCTTGTCTGTATCTCCTTTTTAAAATATTTTTTGGCTTATAAATACCTAGTAACAATAACCTTCAGGAATTCCGGAAATGCACTCTTGGAATTATTTTAACATAGGTTCCTACTTGTATGTTTGAAGAAATATTTAAAAGTTTATTAAAATACTGCAGTGTAAAGAGTAAATAAATATTAAATTTGTAGAGCTAATAATAAAAAAGGAAGTGAAGTCTTTCCCTCTCCTTTGACTTGAGTACAGACTAACACATGTTCTAGAGAATAAACCATCAAATATCCTCTATATGTAAGCTGTCTCTCATTGGTTGCAAGTAAGCTACAAAATTTCTATTGACTGCATTGTGGAAGGATCAATGCCACTGACACCTTGATATTTGCTCCCACTTTCCATTTACTTTTCACTTGTGACTTTAAAATATAAGTGACAATGAAGCATTGTCTCTATGGTATATAAATGGGAGCTTATTTCCTGCATTTACTCTGGTTTTCCTAAGGGAAAGGGGATTTAAAGTTAATAACAAATCCCGTTCCACATTTGGATTATTCCTGTGTACAGTAAAAACTCCTTGAATTTCAAATAATGCCAATTTCCATCTCAGCTGGAGAGGCAGTGGGGACCCTGGTGCGTGCTTTTTATCTCAGAACTGTAAGTGCTATGGTAGAGAACTTGGCCACAAATAATCCCACGTGTCACCAGGGCTAGTGATAAGCAAACGCTTGGGGTGAGGACCTTGCTCCCTAATCTTCACAGAGCTGTCACCCGGCACTACGACAGTCTCCACAGCAGGTGAGTTGCAGTGATCAGCACAAGGCACAGCAGGTCCTGCTGTCCTGCTCTTTGCTCCCTGGCTGTTCTGTGCACAAGTAGCATGGAAATGCTCACCACCCTCGATTGCTATCAGTAATGGATGGCCATATGGAAAATGATCTAACTGATTACCAAGTCTGTCCCTAACACTCTTATCAGTTGGCAGCAACTTGCAGAAAGAGTCAGCAGACAATACTAAACCTACACCTCAACATTGTATAACTAAAATCTTCATGGGAAAATAGAGAAAAATGAATCTAAACACATCCTTCATTTTTTAAAGAATACGTTTCTTACAAAAGATTTTTGGTTTTTAGTAAAGGAAAATGAATAAGAGTATCATACTGGAACAGGAGCAAAAGAAGTTTGTTAAAACTATGAAGAACTATGAAGAACTCAGAGCTATTGCTTAGTTTATCTACTACTATATTCCCTCTGTTCAATTGTTTTACCAGGTTTCTTTCTGGGACATCCATTATTACACTGTACTAATATACATTTAATCCTAGTACAACTAATTCTACTTTTCCTTTAACCAGTATCCTACACTCTGCCAACAGAATTAATAAAATATATAAATATTGAAGACACGAATCATTATAGTTGCTTTGCCCATAAAATAGTTATAACCACTAAAGATCACTCATGCAATGTTCCAGTGGCAATGCCTAGAGAAAGGGAACAGCACAGTAGTGATATTCAAACAGAAACCCAGCACCCTCTCAACCCTGGAACCACTAATAACTTCAGCTGGAACAATTGACAGAGGGGAAATGAATCATTCCCTTTGACAAGAACAAAACCATATTAAAATGTAATAGTTTATTAAACAACTGACTTCAGAAGTTAAATTACTAAATTGTATCTCCATGGGTTTTAAGAAGTTCTGTGTGATCACAATAATGTATTGCCTACAAACTTTTATCTTAGCCATCGCCTCCAGAGTTGCTGTATTTAATTATTTAAACATTGTATTAATGAAACATGTTATACTGGTAAGAAAACTACTTTTATCACAACACATGAAAGAAAATAAAAAAGTGGTTTGGACTGCACAACTGCATTTGGACCCCCATTGCAAATAGCAAAAAAGCATCCTCTTCTTGATCCTCTCTTTTTTTTCCAGCTGCTACACAGAAGTAATTTAATGGCTGCAATTTTTCTTGATTCTGACTTGATTAAAAAAACAAAACCAAAAAAACCAAAACAAAACAAGAATAAAGAAAAGAAAAAAGAAAATAATAGAAACCATTTAAAACATTTTGATGCACCTGTTGTGCTGCATTATGACCCACTGTGATTTCAATTTATGTCACATGAGAACATGCCACTAAAACACCAGATTGCACCATGTGCAAAAACCCTAGCAGTGCTGGAAATTGATGTCACAGTACATTTTACAATGCATATCTGTTCACATAATGCATTGAACACATAAATTAAGATTAAAAAGAAAAGGAAAAAGAAATTAGTCATGGCATGAATGAGGTTAGACAGAACCATTCTGATTTGTACATGTGTCCTTTTGAAGCTAGGAATCTCTGCTACAGAACAAAGACCTCTCTCATTTGAGCAGTTGAAAACCTAGTAGCAATAGCAGAGTACCAACTTTTTTGGTGGATCAGCCACAAGAAAGTAACACAGAAGTGGGTTTTAGGTGTTTGCTGACATCAGAGTGATACTGTAAACTAACACAACTTGGAAAAAAAAACCCCAAACATGTTCTGAATCTGGTAGGATCAGAAGGTGGATGGTTCTGCTTAAGTTTTCTCAGTTGAAGCCTTTCCCTCATGTTCTTCTATCTTCTCCAGCTGCTATCCTGTCTTTCTCCTTGACCAACTTTCCCAAAAGGAAGAAAAGAATTTACCAAAGTGCTCTGGAGCACATGAAAAAACAAAACTTAGGTACTTAAGTGAAAAATGCAGAAATGAACAAAATATTAATCATATGAGCTTACAGTTAAACACCTTTGAGAGTTCTTGAGAAACTTGGGTTGGAAATCTGCACTATGAACACACTCACTGAATAATCATGCTTTAAGGAAGAATTCAAATGCATTGCAGAATCCTGTACAGAAGAATCCAGCAATGTTTTCTGTTCTCACAAGGCACAAGGAAAAAAAAAACCAAAAACCTTTGAAAATCACATTTTGCATACCTACAACCTCTTCACTGGAAAAATGGCAACAATAATATTTCTCTTCCTTACAGTTGTATTGCAAATATTAATAATTACAAAACCCTGCAAGAAGTGCTTGGAGAGCATTTAAAATGGTAAAAATGTTTAAAAACTATTCTCTAACTGCCTAAACAGCGCCTTAAAAATCCAACTGTTATTAGGTAGCAACCCTTTACAGCCAGAAGAGCAGATGCAGTGTGGATTAAGCAAAATAAAAGACATTTTTCTCAAGGAAGAAGCACACTCTGAGTTCTGCTGACAACCAGTGACATTTCCAGTGATGTACTGTCTACTTTTGACTAATGTCCTTAAAAACAGATGTGAACTATTTGGAGACCAGACGTCAGAAGAGAATGAGAATGACCAGAAAGCAAGACCTTTGAATGAAGAGTGAGGGCATTCTATCTAAAAGTAAGGAAGAATGAGAGAGAAATTATAGCAGCTGAGAGATATGTAAGAGAAAGTGAATAATCTGTATGACAAGCCCAATGTGGATAGGAAAAGAAATAATAACTCTGAGTCATAACAAGAGGGATTTGGGTTAAACATTAGGAAAAAAAAAAAGTAATTGTAAGGAAAGTTAAACACTAGGGAAGAACACTCACCTCACCTGAGAAGACCGTGGGATCTCCACTGCTGGGAGATTTCAAGAACAAGTCTTGCAGATATCTTTCGGGCACATTCAAGGTCCTGCTAATTACAGGGACTAACTGATGAAGAGACTCCAGCTTGCTGTGTTTCTAAGTTATGCTGTATAATATGTACAGATAGTGAGAAATGGTTTGTTTGTGTGAGAGCTGCAGAGACCAGCCACTTAATGTGTGGAAACCATTAATGAAAAGCAAGTTTAATAGACCTTCCAAAATTTTTCACCTTCATTTTGGTGTGGAGAGGTGATATCTTATCACTGAGGGAATCTTTGACTAACAGGAAAAGGGCCAGGAAATTAATTCTCCCTGGAAATTTTCTCCTGTGAAGTAGCCAAACCCACAGGATGACTTTCCCAGGGTTGTTCTCCTTCTACTTACAAGCATCTGCTAGGAAGTAGCTTAGTGAGGACTGAATAGATGGGACACTGGTGAATTTATGGTCCAGGAGGACCGGAAGGAACCTGAAATCTCAGAGGAGGGGTTCTGTTGTGCTATGACAGACCAGTCATTGAGAGTTTGCACTGAGGTCTTCTCTCTGTCTTGAAAGACAAACAGTGCTTTGAATTCTTCAGCAGAGATTATGGGAATGGAAAACAGCCAAGATAAAGGAATTTTGCAGGGAAAGCATGTCTTATGGAAGACTTGTACTCAGTCAAGACTTCTACTTATCTTTAATGCCCTGCACCTGCCACATGGCAGGGCTCATGTGTTAGAGTTTCTCTTTCTATGAATAAACCTGGGCTAGAAGAGTTTCAACTAAGATTTATCTATTCCTCCAAGGACAATTGTGATTTGCCTGGGAGACCAAACAAGTCAGGTTAGCACGGCTGAGAAGGTATCTGGTCCATGATAATGTAACAGGTTTGTCCAGGATCACTGGGTCAGTAGATCATGGTACTGTACAGGTAACCTGTGCATAGCGAGTGGCTGTTTATCCAGATTTCTGGGTGGTAGCTCATTGCTCTATCTTTATGAATTCTGAATGCCTTGAAATACCGAGCAAATTATTAGTGTCCATGAGTTTTTCTTAGGACAGGAAAATATATCAGTCTTTTTGCAGGGTTATAGATTCAATGTTTTTAATGCATAATGGCTTTTCACAGAACATGACTATCAAAGGCAGCTTTGGGCACTGTGGAGAGAAAACCTAGGAAAATAGTAGGTTAGGATCAATGAGCACCAACATGTATAAATGTATCTGGAGCTGAGATACTGGTGAGGACCAGCAGAGGATTAAGAGATAATGAGCTTTTGATGAAAGTAGTCTGAGTTCTGTTGTCTCACCTGAAGGTAGAATACAGAGTCAGGGGAAACTGTGAAGATATTGGAGGAAATCTGCATCTCTACTCAAGGAAATTAGGTAAGATTTTATCCTATTATAGGGTTGCAAACAAAATTGACAGACTTTCCAGAATCTTGACTCAGGAAGCTGCGTTTATTACAATACTTATTTCAGGAACCACTCCATGTTAAAAGCATCTTGGTTTCTAACGTGCTTTTGGAAACTTGGAGAACAAACCGACATGAGACCCATTCCATCCAAATGAAGTAATGAATGTTGGTTTCATGGGCCCCATGCTTTAACCACACCTGTGGTTCTTGTGATTCTTCATAGCAGAACCACACAAGAACATGCCTCTTTCCTCTTGCTTCTTTAATTGCACCCTTCTTAGATAACCTGAAGCAAGGATGAGAAGGATTTGCAGACAGGAGAAGGGTGAGGAGAGGATCTCTCTTTCAATCAGAAAATGCACAAGTGATACAGAGAAGAGGCAAATATCAGACAAGTGTTTGTGAGTCTCTGGTTCAAGTGGGTCCTCAAATACTCAGGTTCCCATAGACTGCCAGGCTTTGAGAAGTGGCCAAAACAAGTGTAGTATAACCTTTGATGCAAACCTGGTAGAAAGATTACACAAAATTCTGTCCCTTTAATCATATGAGAAGCTGGAGCAAAAAGTTTGCCTTCACTAGATTTCTTTTATTTTAACACACATAATCAATTCTATCTCCCAAGGATTTTTGTCTCTGCTTTGTTTTGGGACACTTCTCATGACTGTTTCTCTCATTTCCTCCTATTCTCCTAGTTCACTTCCTCCTTCACTGCAGTAGAAACCAGTCCATTTTAAACAACCTACAACCCCTGCTTTTCCCACTAGAAAACTGCACACTGCATTCATCATCTGCTGTGGTTACACATTCGGGGGCCTTTTAACATAATGGGTAGGGAGGGCAGGGTTTTGGAAGATTAGGATCCTCTTTGTCAGTGTGCTACAATAGTGCTGCTTGAGTCATGACTGCAAGAGAACTAGGAGCCACCCAGCAATGAGGCTCTGAGGCCAGGTTATTGACAGTTGCCTATAGAGCATTTTGTTCTTTGTGTTCCAGGGAGTAAATAGCACTTTGGGTATCCGCTGACGGCCGGTCCTTCATTCGGGAGAGCGGAGGTGTGATATTACACTTCTGCTTTATCCAACTTGTCCTCCAAGTGGTAAATATGTGTGTGGGGGTATGCACATATGTAAAGAAAACTTAAAATAATATATGAAGGAATTACAAAATCCAAGATGCCATAAGCTTACTTACTAAAGAAAAAAAGAAAATAACAACCAAAAAAGCCCTCCTACATATGAGTAAATTAACAGTATTGCACTTCAAAATACTCCTGAGATAAAGAAAAGCCTGCTGGTCTTAAATACCCTAACAAACTTACACTGCCATGAAACTGTATTTGAGGACTTTAGCCTGATCAGCTACTCATAATATTCTTCAGTGTTGCCAACATATGAGAAAACACCTGAAAGTCATGATGTAAGAATGTACCCTGGGCTATACTCTATTCCAAAACTTTCAGTAGCCAATATGTTAAACATAGACTGTACAGCATGTCTGAGTGTTAGGAAATGAAGTGTAATTTTCCCTCTGCTCTTAAAAGTGAGGAAGAATTCATCATTCTCCTGCCCTACCTTTGTCCTTTCCCTTTCAGATCTCCTGTGTCTCAGAGATTCCCACAATTCTCTCTGACTTCAGTTATCTTTAATCAACCAATTCCAGCAACACTTTTTAATCCAAACCCAAAAGAGATCAGCCAAACTAGAATGGTGTTAAAGTCGGTGAAATTAGATGGACTTTATGGTTTAAAACACAGATGTGTTTTGTGCTAAAAAGCGATATTTATGTCCAAGAAAACAATAAAATCCCTTTTTTAGAGATAGTTTATTTACATTTACTGTCTGGACATATATTTTTCCTCATTGAAATTATTTGATAGGGGCAGCTAAAGCATATTATATTCATGCTCTAAAAGGGGGACTTGACAATGTGTAATATTTATCAACATTTAGGGTAAGGTAGGTATATTGCACTGGAAAACACTATTTCTTACTGAAGACTTACTTTTGCCTTGGAAACTGGAAGGTAAATTGATGCATTGATCTCACGGCATTTCAATATCAGATACAGATATATCTTAAAATATCACCATAATATCATTTTTCATATATTTTCTAAGACGACTCATCCCCTGAATTGTCTATAAACTGCCCTCTTAACCCTTTAATATAAATATTCTTCCCAAATTCTCAGAGGTATTGTGTAGAGAAAAGTACTTATTAAAATAATATGGCAGGCCTGGCTAGAACCGAGAAAACCAAGAAATTCACAGCTGAGATTGAAACTTCATCTTTGAGACACCCCGTTGTGCTTTGTTGCATTTTAATAAGTGTTCATATGACCCTCTTCCAGTTAATTACGGGGATCTTTAGAATTTTGTTCTAGCCCCCTTGCTCTTCACTACTGATGTGCTTCTTTCACTTCTATTTTTAGGGACCTTAAGGTGAGTTATCATTGTTAACCTGCTAACACCCAGATCTATTTTGCCATTTTAGCTGATCCAACTAAAACAGCTTAAAGTCTTTTTGTCTTACCTCCCTAAAGTGCAAATTTGGACCTTAACTGAATATCTTAATAATTAAAAAAAAAAAAAAGAAAAAAAGAAAAAAAGAAAAAAAAAAGAAAAGAAAGATAGAGATCACAAAAAATCAGATCCCTTCTCTCCTCACAAACCCACTAAAAATAGATCCAAGTTTTCAGTTCCATTAGATGAAAATCTATTTATAATTTACAGTATGGCCAATAGAATTGAGACAGTGGTTGATCTTACTTACCCATATCCTTTGGAGGAGTAGTTGTGCTATATTTTTTGTTTTGTTTTGTTGTGATGGTTGGTTTACTTTGGATTTCCCATTTGAAAAAAAGGAGAGATTGTAAGAATACTGTACATATTCCTGTGGCTTTACCTCTCTTTTTCCCATTTAAAGGTGCAAAAGTCACCTTTTATTACCTACACTGTGCTAAGAATATTATATATACACCTAGGAAAAATTTTATTTAGGGGAGAGAAAAGCAAAAAAATCACCAAGCAAGCAAGCAAGCAAGCAAACAAGCAAAAAACCTATGGAAGAAAATGTTTCTTAGGACCTCCTATAACTGCTCTCTGCATCAAGATTTTGTGGGTTCCTTCTGAAAGAAGCATGCATTGGAGAAGGAATTAATTTCCTCTGAAATGTAGTCTGTTACCCATGAGGAAATAGTGTTCTGCTTGATAAAGTAAAGGAACCTCAAGAGGGGATGGAAGTAAAACTAGATATCATTAATAAACAACTAAAATTCTGATTATTTGGAGGTTCCTAGATAAAATGAGGACAAAGACAGTTATTTGAAACACTGTAGACAAACACTGATATTGTTATACAAGTTTGAAACAATCGTCTGAATCTTCTGAGATTTGTCCATCACTAGAAAAAAATTAATGAGTACTCTTTTAGTCATGGAATTTTCCCATTGAATGCAAATAATTTCAAAAGTTTATTTTCAGAATGTTTCATGCTCATTTTTGTCAGACAGCTGGTAGATGGAAAGGGTTTCAAAAATAAAGAAAATTATATACAATGAATTACCAATTGCAGTAGACACTAGGAGATTAAATGTATTTGTATTGTGAGGACATAATGCTATAACCTAACCTTCTCCACCCCATCGGGTAAAGAACATTTAATGAAGGAGAGGATGGTTATATTAATCTGTAATCCATTTCTGCTCTATATAACATCCATTAGACATTCACTAGTAATTTCTTCCATCTAACCCTTATTTTGGAGACAAAAACATTCTTTCAACCTTTAATAAGAAAAGAGTGATAAATAGTTGAGTAATGCACACTTTTTTATTTTAATATAACCAATAACATTTTAACACATTCTTATTCCCGGTTACATGGGAGGCCATCATGCATTTTTGTTTAGAAAATCTTTCAAGGTGTGCACTGCCAGGACTTCTGTTCTTTGAATATCTGTCAAAATGCACTTTTTAGAAGTGTTTTCCCTGGGTGTAGCATTTTTTTGAGAAGGTCATCCCAGTGGTGGAAATCCTACTGGTGTGTATAAGTTGTACAAATAACATGATTTTCTGGTCCATTTTTTTTTCCTACAGTTTCCAAACTTCTTTCTCTCCCTAGTCAGGAAATATTAGATTTCTCAGTAGCTGCTGGGCTAAGCTTTCATTCTGCCTCTACTCCTAAACAAAGTTAATGCCAGCTTGTTGTCTCTGTTTTTTTTAGCTTTGGTCCAAAGCTCATTTTCAATTTACACTCAGACATGTGACCAGCTACTTAGATTGTTTGATTAAATTTTTATCTTAAGAAATAATTATAAGAAGAATATCTTCTTATAGTAGAGAGGACATGCTTCCTTAAAGCTAAGAAAGCCCCTGCTTTGCTTTTTTGCTAACATGAAATGCAACTTTCTGTAAGCCTGAAACATTATCAAATGAAGGCCTAAGCAATGGCATTAATTTTTTTAACATTCTGTCACTTTAGTGAACTTCATCAATAAGCCCATGATTAACTTTTCTCTTAAACAATATCAAATAAAATAAAAAATCTAACCTTTCATTTTGCCTTTATCATATTTATGGAGATTGGGTAAAAATATCCTGGAGTAAAGCAATTCTGCTCCTTAACCCTGTAGGACTGTGAACACAATGTGTTCCTATGCTCATACTTACTGACAGGATATTACTGCATTCCTTTGATATATAATTTTATAGTATCTGCTGCTAGTCAATTGCCCTTTGATATGCAATTTTATAGTATCCTCTCCCATTTTTTTAGACATTTTTTATTGTTGTTGGTCAAATCAGGTGTATAAAGCAAGAACATCAGTACAAGTAGCTTGAGTTGAATGAGCTGCCTCTTAATTCTGCTGACAAGTTCCAGTCCAATGTTATGGCAGAACTCTGCCACCGTTTTTTCCCAGGTTTGTTGGCGAGTTTTGGCTTGGCCACAGGGCTGCAATCAAAACTTTAGGCCCTAATCTTGCAGTCACATTTTCTTCTGTGGGACCCTATTGAACTCAGCAAGTTTTAAAGCAGATACTAACATCAGACAACAATGTATTTGCTCCTGGAGAATTTCCTGAGATGATCAGCTGTGAAATTTCTGAGAAATTCAGATAGGCTGGAAAACAGC
>VWZN01012728.1:31288-50500 GCA_013396955.1 Regulus satrapa | reverse complement strand
AAAAAGAAAAAAAAGAAAAGATGGTGGGGGAGGTGCATAGAATTATGCAGGCAAGTAACAATGAGCAAATTGGACCCTTAACAATACAGCACAAGGTCATAGTGAAAGTCACCAGAGTGGGTGGTGGGGGTGGCTAGTGGTAGAAAACAGATCATGATAAATAGCTTCCCATTTTGCAAAATCTGGTAGTTAATGAAAATAAGATGCATTTGAGTTGTCTGTGAACACCTGATTTTTTTCCTCTTTCTCTCTCTCTCTCTGGTCCTGCTGATGTATGAAAGCAAAGCACTGACTCTAATTGTGCAATTATAAAACGGAAATGATGCAGGTTTGGCAACACAGAGAAAGAAAGCAGCTCAATAACATTGTTTAATAACAAGCAAATAAAACTCAAAGGGGAAAGAGGTGACTATTTCTGCTTTAGACTCATTAAGGAACCTGAAACATATTGTAAAAGAGTGATATTTAATTATGGGCTGGACTGATAACATGGAGCAGGGCCTCACTGGGAGAAAGAGACCCTATGCTCCTAGGAGTGAGCAGCTCCAAACATCAATTACTGTGATTATCTACCCGGTGCTTAGAAAATGCACCCGTCTCCGTGTTCCAGCAGCGACCCGTAAACAGGAATTGCATAGGCAAATTTATGGGCACAGTCAGCTGGGGCCAGGTGGGAAAGCAAGCTTTCCATTGGTGACTTCTGTGCAAAAGGAGGAAAGCAGCAAAAGAAAGAAAAATCTGTCTTCTGCACTACTGAAAGAGCAATTTATTACAGAGCATTTGCAGGAGACAGCATTTGTTGCCCTGCTGCCTTTTTTGCCTCTGTTGGCTGTCTGAATGAGAAATGGGAGTATATTAACCAACTCATGGGTTACAGAAGACGGCTTGGCATGGGCCCATCAAACTTCGCCATGCTAAGGCAAGTCAAAGGTCAAGAGAGCGTTAGCAGCTGAGATTTAGAACCGAGTGCATCTCTTTAACCTTAACTGCTGGGAATGGATGGAGTCACTTTATTTCTTTAGTCAGGAACTTGGTTGCAGTGAAAGATGTCATGAGGAGGAAGGTACCATCCAGCTTGGAGCAGATGGGAAAGTATATATTGCAGTGAGGTATCATATTCTTTAGGGGGTCACATAGATAAGCAACATCATTGTTGTGCTGTAGACCCCTGATTTCCATTAGGCCTAGAAGCTGAATGTTTGTGCATCTTTGTTAATACACCACAGACCAAAGAAATAGAGACTAACAGTGAAAAGTAGGTGCCAAATCCGTCCAAAGCCATTTAATCTTTCCTTCTATTTGCACCAACATTATTTTCACTGAGGAAAATCCTCAGTAAATGGAGCATGCTAATGACGTGTGCATTGAACTTTATTTTTAATGGCAGAGAGATTTCTCTGCCTGGAAAGGCAGTGTGTGAGGTGCAGGTTGCCGTGACCTGGTTCACAGCATTCCTGCCTGCCTGGATCTGCCACAGGGCCATTGCACGGCCTTGAGCTAAACAGATCAACTCTGTCTCTATCCATTTCCAGTCCTTCTGAAGCCATGAGCTCCTTGAAATAGCAAGGTCAGTTTCTTTGACATTTGCTATGTGTCCTGTTTCACCTGTAGTCTCTGTGGGCTGCAGGAATCACCAGGGGATGATTTGGCTCCACACCCAGTCCAGACACTCATTTTGGGTATGAGTTCTATTAAGACGTCATGTGCACTGAGGCGTGAAGGCATCTGTGCAGAGGACTATTTCTTAAATTACTAGGAAAAGGTATGTCACTTGCTGTTTAAAAACAGCCTGACATATAATGTACCAGTACACTCAAGCATAAGAGAACACTTTTTCTCAGAGTTCATGATGAAGATTTGAAATTCCATGAGACAGTCCGAAATGCAAAGCTTAAGGGAGAAATTTAGGTATAAGTAAGGTCAAGATTTCATGCAATGTATATTAAATGAAAGGTGTGATCTGTTGAGTGTGATAACAGCCTTGAAGAAGACTATGTTCTAAGGCTAAGGTCTAATCTCCTACTAGACCTACTACTATTAGCAGTATTTCTGACTGCTTCAGGTATACAGTGGTCATGGTTCTCTTTTGTGGCTTTGTCCAGACTCAAACCAGTAAGGTCAATAGTGAGAAAGGGGGGATGGAGATACTTAAAAATAATTACAAAATTCTCGGGACTGGGAGTGGACCATGATATTTAGCTTATTTTTGTTTGTTTGTTTCCTTTTTTTTTTTTTTTTTCCTCTCTACATTTTGGTCTCTACAGCACTTAGCATAGCACGTCTTGATCTGTGACTGAGAATAAGCAAAGAATTAAAGAATGAGTAAAGATTTTTTTTTTTTGTGCTTAATAAGACTAGGATCTCTACCTACTGACTGTGACATCAGTAAGGAATGTCAGTAGGAAGTGTCAAACTACTGCTTGTCCCTCTCTTAGCAGCAGAACAGCTAAGAGTTTATTTTTCTGGCCTAAAACTACACATACAGGACAGATCAAGATACAGGAGCTTTGACAAATACAAGAGTGAAGCAAGGCACATAGTAACATTAAGACTGATGCATTTCCAAATAAGAAATGATCTAGCATTGGCCTCAATAGAATATGCCATGTCAGGGAAAACTGCTGGAGCAATTAAAACTGCTTTATCAGAAATTATTTATGGGCAACATACATTTGACACCCCAAATAAGCGGGAAGATTGAAAGGATCATATCTCATCCCTATATCAGCAGCAGCCCACTGACCACATATTTCAAATGAAAAGTAAACAGATTGAGGAGTGAATAAACAGGAGGCAAAAGAGTTGGAGAAGGTGGTTGGTAAATAATCAGAAAGAGAGATTCCATACTACTTTCCCAGCTCTGAATTATAAGTACATCCTTTCTATCCCTCCCCCACACATATGCAATGGTCCATAGACAATTTCAAAGAGCTTGCAAATGGTTTGGTCAGACACTGGACCCCTAAAGATAAAGAGAACAATTAAGAATATTGCATAAAAATGAAGCAATTTCTTTGCATCTGCATTCACTATGGAGATGCCTTTCTCTAAGCCAATTATTTGCAGATAATAAACACAAGGCAGTATCAGAGATCAAGTTGTCAAAAGAAAAGAAACTTAAAGAAATTGACAAAGAAAAAAAAATAGCTAGGATCATCCATTGTTCAAGTTCCAAATAAACATTAAAATGTCCAATTTGGAAAAATGTGTTCTTCCATAAAAAATGGCCATAATATCTCAAAAAGTCTTCAAAAAGGCACACTGGCAACCTGAAGAGCTGCAGATCAATTCACCTTACCCCTATGTAAGACAAATCATCTGAAAAAATAACTAAAAATGAAATATTCTAACAGAACATCATATGAGGAAGAAAAATTTCATGGTTTCTCAAAAGGTAAATTTTATCTCTCTGATCTATTTAAACTTTTTGACGCTCAAAAAGAAGACCAGAAGTTTTTTAAGAAGCTGCCAGGATTTGCAGAAAAATGTGCCCTAGCCAGAGGTCTTAAGGGAGTGGAAGTTTCCCACCTCTCCCACCTTCTCACACAGACTGAGGAACAAGTGCGATGCAGTCATGGAGCACAGGATCATCAGGGTGGCATCTGTGAGCAGTTCCCAGCTAAAGTCCTTGCTCTTCCATGAGAAGTGTACCAGAGGAAACACAAGCCTTCCACTCTGAATTGCCTTTAGGGCCTGTGGAAGACAGTCCCAATAACAGCATTGTTTACAATTTTAAATATCAAATTTTGATGTTTTTGTGTCATCCACAACCACTCTAAGGAGGAAGGCCTGGCCAGATTTACAGCCTTAAAATGATTTTATAGTTCTGCAGGTTCACCTCTTTTTTCCAATAATGCATTTTTTATTTTGAGTGTCTTTATCATAAAGTGTTATTTACTGGTCAAAGAGTACTGGGGGAGTAGAGGAGATTTAAGGGATGGCCTCAGGTTATCCAAAGAGTGGAAGTGACAAAGGGGGTTACACTCTGTGGCCCACCAGTGTTCTCCCAAAATCTCTGAGCTCCCAGCCTGTGCTCATATTTATGCCTAACCTACTTTCCAGCCACTTTTTGTGCCATCACAGAGCTTTTGTAGATGTACCAGTGGGGGCAGGGAAAATGTATGAAAAAAGTGTGTTCCAATTCTGTAGCTATTCACCTGATTCTTTTGCAAATTTGGCCCCATACTCCCTGTAATTCACCAGTTGATAGACACTCGGGAGACTCCTGCCTGATAACATTCCTGTCAGCCATGTCCCAAAGAACAAAGGCAAGCTGAAGTATTTTTTAATTCTACCCTCTCAGCTCATCAACGCTGAGTTTACATAAAAATGTAAGAACATTACACTACACACACTGCTAATAATCAGAAACTAAAGCTTTGAAGTTTCCCTATTTCACAGCTACTGCCATGACAGATGCTTGCCAGAGAAAACTCAGGGGGCATTTGTTTGCAAGCATTTTGGCTAAGCATAGTGCCCATTGTGGCACTTAATATTTCAGCTATCTCTAGTGTAATCAGAGAACAGCAGTTACTTATTTCTCTCACGTCTTGCTCCTTGCTAGCTACCTACTATCGCCAGCATGACCTCTGAAGCACACACATTAATTTTACCTCAGTATTTCTATAGCATCAATTAATAAAAACTGACTATGTTTTCAACAAACGCACATGTACTGATAAATGAGGGTCCTGACTTAATTGCTCTGTAAATTAAGAGCTCACAGTGGTGACAATAGAGAATAGTTTTAATATTTAAAAACTCATTAAATTTGTGTACATTTTGAATAATTAAATCACATGGCCACTTTAAAGAGCTAATTTAAGTTTAATTCTTAAATGTATATCACAGAAGAACTTGATCTGTTGAAAATTATTGGTTAATTTTCAGAACAACTTAATTTGGTTCTATTCTTGCTCTGAAACTGTGCATTTATTTATATACTTACCTGTCCTTTCTACCTGCCAGAAATTCCTAGCAACATCAATTCTAGGATGATGACACCAACCTGTACTTTTGTCAGCATCCATAGAAAACAGTAAACCTAACATTAGTAGTGTGTTTTTCTTTTTTCTACAGTTAAATATAATTCCATATTTTAATATTGTAGACCTTTATCAGATCCATTGATCATATTTAAATAGTGAGCACTTTGGGAAAAACAGTTTGCTTTATTTATGATTTGCACTGTGTAAAGAGGAAGTCCAAATGTGCAAGTGTGTCTTGTTTCGGCAGAATTTGTAAGGCTTCATGAAAACCCCGTGTCCTTCCAATTATGTAAACTCAGATACAGTCAAAGTTAAACCTTCACCTTGTGGGTAAGTATCATCTTCTTTCCACTCAGAACTCTGATTTTTAATATTGGGTAGTACTTTGAAGCATAACATCTGATTTTCTGGCTGTCAGCAGAGGTACTCCTAACAAAATCATGGTTCACCCTCCACTTGATCAGTTCTGTGGAGTTTAAGGGAACAAGTTGAAAGAGAAAGCTGGTTTCCTTGATGAAGCTCATGCTGTAAATAGGACAGAAACAATTTTCAGTTACAGCAATTCACCTTTGTGCAGTTAACTTTTCTTTCTCCCATGGCTCATACGTCAATCTTCATATTGTTACTAGTATTTAATCAGTGATTAAGCTGCCATGGAGTAAATACAGATAGATTGTACTGCAATATTTCTATGTTCTTTCAATATTATGAAGTGAAATATTCAGGTAGGTGCTTAGTTATCAAAATGATAGACACTTAATACCTGAAATAAATAGAATGATTCTTGCTGTATCTTTGCAAAACGACTTAAGTATCTAGCTGTAGTTGAGAAGATGAAGTGTTGTTCACTAACTTTTTAATCAAGAGGGGAAAGTAGTAGAAATGTTATGTCACTATCTGTATGCTTTTGAAAAATTAAATCCCTCCGGGGTTTGTCTTCCTTTTTGCCCTGATTATGTAATAGGGCCTTGGGAGAGCAAGTTCTGGAGTAGAAGTGGAATAGGCATGGTCTTCAGAACTGCACAATTTAACCTGTTTTGGTGAATTTTTACAGAGTGTGCACTCCAGACTCCTGGTCCTGAGTATTCCCATAGGAAAATTGGAATTTCCGATGATATCATCAATTTCTGATGATACTTATGCAGATATAAACATCTCACATCCCTTGTGACTACTCAAAACAGCTCAGATTTTTAGCTGTGGTGGACTTAAATGGTTCATGGCTTTGTCAATGATCACTTGCAATGATCCTGTTTTTAATGCTTAATAGAGGTGATTCCTTTTTTGTTTATTAAGATTTCTAACCACAGTACTGCAAGGAAAAGTTGGTGATTCTCCACAGTGAAAAAATTACTTTTTTGATGTCATTGTTTCTCAGAACAGATTCTGCATCTTAAAATCACACCCAAAGTTCTTTCTTCACAGGGGTATGCAGTGGTAAAATGTATTTCATTTGAACTGAGGTTTGGTTTCCCAAGGGGTTCTAATCTTTCTAAGGAATAATGCAGTACTCTTATCATCATTTACCTCTCTTCCAATCTTTGTGTAATCTGCAAACTTTGTCAATCATCAGTCCATGTTTTCTCCCTAGTAGTTGATAAGATGTTAAACAGTAAATGTTCACAGCTTATCTTTGTGAGACTTTGATAGAAGCCCACCATTTACAGCAATATTTGTGAGATCAGTTAAGTACTTAGAATCTATCCAAGGTGTGTCACAGGTACTTCTTATTGCTCTACTTCACTAAGTCTATTATGTGCTATAAGACTGAGTGAAAAGCCTCACATAAATGTGTCTACCACGTTGATATGATTACCTCTAACAACCAAACTTGTCATCCTCCTGTACCATAACATTCAGAGGTTGTGAGGGTTCTGATTAGCAGATCTGACATTGGACAGAGCCATATGTCAGCTCTTTCTCTGTGGTACAAAAGAGACAAAGACTACAAAGGCTACTTGGAGACCTCTGTTGCTGCTGGCTGGCTTTAGGTACTGGGAGCTTTTTTGCCAACTGTGATAACTCCTGGCTTTTCTATTTATGCATGTTCACTTGGCTAACAAATGGACTTCTATGTTTTCTTCTAGGGCAGAAGTGTATTTGGTCTAGACAATCTTTTTCTGGTGGGCTTTCCAACGTTAAGTGGCTTTTCCGAGACACAACATTTTCTTAATTTAATTTTCTTGCCCTCATTTTTTACAAATGAAAAAGAAAAGAAGGAAGACGTGGCAACTGCTTGCTAGCACTTGTTGTGATATTCCATTTCAATCAAGGAAATATGAAAATATGGGAACAGAAACTGCAAACTGAGAGTAAACTAGAAGTGCAACAGCATCATGAGTTCTAAATACATGTACTGTACTCAGATACTTATAATCTTTCACTCCTCTTTCAAACTTGACAATATTCCTCAGCTGAACTTGAGACCAATCCATGCATTTTGTTCCTAAGGACAAGGTTTTAAGGTCCATAGCACCTGTGTGTTTATTATTCCTTGTAAAGGACTGAATTTTCTCACTCAAGTCCTTATAAGATTTACAAAATTTTATAGTCCTTCACCTGGTAACTAGGGGGAGAATCAGAAAAGCTATATTCTTTTCAGCAGTGCACAGTATTTGTGTTTAAATCCTGTACATGGTGGTAAAGCATTGTGATAAATTGTGAAACCTCGCAGTGTCTGGCAGGTTTCAGCAGCACAGACTGGAGGATAAGAAAGAGAGAAGAGCACATTAGAGAGCTGAAGCTGCAGGGGAAGCTAAGCAGGCAGACTATAATTGCTCAAGGAGGGTCTTAACCAGGAGAAAGGAATTAACACCCATAGTCTTGTGAAAATTGCTTATGATCTGTAATGACACAAATTGGCGTATTAGCTTGAGCTTCACTGGTAGAGAGCATTAACCAGTGGAGAGTGAGTGTCTTCTTAAAAAGGCCCAAGATCTACTTCTGATATCTGTTTCGGCTTTATTTTACAGCTTCTTGAAAGACTGCAGTACCTGTATGGGGACATAATGCTCTTACAGAAATCCCTTCACATGTTGTCAGTTCCAGATCTGGGGCCTTACATGGGCCCACATGGGAAAGGAGAACTTTTGCATTGTTTGGTAACACTTTGTGCAGCACCTGGATTTTCTGAATGTCTTAAACACTTTGTGTTTGTTGTGCTGTTCTTAGGCAATGAGTGATGTCAAAATGAAACATAAGATAATAAGACCATATAGTGTTATCTCATCTAATGTGTTTATTATGTGCAATTAGTACCAAAAGAATGTGTTCATAATAGCAGCTTGAAAAAATGTTTAATATGTATATTAAATAGTGTGAAATCAGTATACAAAAATCTACCTTACATAGAAGATACAAACAAAGATAAAATCAAACAGGATTTGCAAGGGTAATATAATAATTTTGTGATGTTTTGAGTGATTCTGTGGGAAAAGCATAATTTTCTATTAAGTATTAGTATTCTGATTCAACAATCATGGGTGCCAGTGTAAGAACATTGACAGATGGATGGTAGATACATTATTGTATTATTCTCAGTGTGAAGTCTCCATAAGTGGCACTAAAAGAAAAGAGAAGCAAGACATTTTCTAATATATCTTTTATATATGTTCAGAAAAACAATTTTTGAATTGGTCATCCACATTGCATTTAGAACATTTTGTTTGATACTCTTTATTTTCACAATGCTCATGTCCTACATTTCTCTCCTTCAGCATTTCCCCTGTTCTCATACACCCAGACCAACCCCTTAAAAGCCCTCAAAATCTTCACAGCTTATAATAGATCATTTACATATTCACAGATGATATCATAACACTGTCAGGAAGAAAAAAAAAAATTTAAAAATCCATAGGATAAAATTCATTGGCCGAGGTAAACTAACACATGCAATATACACAATGCACGGAGTACTTTGGGAATCTATATATCTGTGTATGTATACATGTATAAGCATATTATGGACACAAAAGTATTTATGAGTGTTATATAAACACAAATGTGTACACACACACACACGTGTGCGTGCACACACACACACACACACACACACACATCTACTTGTATTTGACATTTGTTGTTTCACCTTCATCCTGGTCATTACCATTCCAGTAATGGATCCTGTTGTGCATTGAAATTCCCATTGTGGTCCATTACCACTTCCTTCGTTGACAGCTCTATTGCTTCACAAGCCTTTGTGCTATGTATGACATTGATTGGAGACACTGGATACACATTAGCAACATCACAACACGCATAATAAACAAGGTGTCTCTCTGCAGAGAGTATCAAGAATGGGCACAATGCTGCGAAGCCCACCACACACTCCCCTCCTCGGGCATCCTTCCTCTTGGGGTTTGTCCTCCAAAGCCTGCTTCAGATCAGAGCTGGCACAACCAAAGGTGGGACTGTTCCTGGCTAGGAGGTCCCACCCTGACAGCCTCCCTTGCAGGGAACCCCAGTCCTGGGGACCTGTTGCCTTTCCAGCACCTTGACCAGTTGTCAACTTGAGCTGTAGCAATTTGAAAGATTTTAAATATTTTCTTCTTCTGATTGAAGTTCACATGCTTTAGTAGAAAAGGAAATGACACCAGGTACTCTCAAACAGGCAGCTCTCTTGTGGCAATGTTCCCTGCCCATATTTTCTCTAAGGCACTACCAAATCCTTTGGTGGTGGCTCTCTCTGGGGCCTGATGAAAGACCATTAAAATGAATGGGAAACTTTCTGTCGACATTAATGAACTTTGACTTAGACCTTTAAAATCAGGAAGCAAGAGAATGACAGCTGCAATGGTAAAAATAGATGGAAATCTTTGAAGTGCTGTAGTCCAAAACACACTAATCCTTACTTGAGAGTGTGCATGTATGAGCAGCATGAGGAGTATTGATCCCCTTCAGTCACAGCTCTTCAGTGAGCAGAGAAGGAACAGCCTTCCCCAGACAGGTGAAATACTATGTTAGTAATCCAATTCAGCAATATGTGCTTTTGAGAGGCCACTAGTAAAAGAAAAAATATTAATTCTCAAAGCATTTTCTTGACTCTATAACTTATACTGGAATTTCTTCTAAGAGATCTCAGAGAAGACCTGTGTCAATTAACAAATTAGAAAAAATCTTTACCATTGGAAGGATTCATACAGAGCAAAAAATCGTTGAGTTACAATTATTATCTGTTCCTTGATTGAAGTAAAACAGAGAGAATCCATACTTGCTCTTATCCCCACTGCTTTAACACTTTCACAACCTCAGCAACTTCAAAAACCGACAGGCTGTTCCAGGTGGCTAATATTTTCATCTCACTGTGTTTACCTTCATTCAGGAATGCTGGAAATTCTTGTTCAGTGAGGATCCCAAGCCTCTTCCTGCCTTGTGTGTCCTATTGTTTGCTCTTGTTCATTCCAGCTTTTACAGTCCACCAACCCGGGTCAACTGACTCAGCTGAGAACACTGGAAGCCTTGCAGCTCTCACTCCTGGCTAAATAACTTTGCTCTCTCCAAATTACAGATAGACATCTCATCCTTTGATATTCACAGTGCTCCAACATTGCTCATTTCAACTTTTCTGGACTCTGAAAAACTTTGTTCTTGTCTTGTCTCACATTTGCTCTGCAACTCGGTGTCCAGAATGTACAGTACAACATACTTTTCTCTGCAATTTCCAGAAAAGTCATGGGATGAAGAATGAGTGATGAAGGAAATTTTGGGATTTTTCCCTCTATTCCACAAATTACTTAAACTGCTTCCTTAAGCCAGTATCCTATCCCCATTTTATAGTAATTTATTAAAATAGTTTCAGAAAACACGCTAGAAACTGTATGGAATAAATCCTTCTCTCTCACTCTCTCTCTCTCTCTCTCTTAGTCTATTCCTCATATATCTATTGAGAAGTGGATCACTGATTACTGAAGTCTTTTTTTATTTCTCTAGTTAACTCCCAGAAATTCTATGTTTGCAATAGAAAAGACCTGGTAGTAGATAGAAGAATGATTTTTTTATACTGGTTGAAAGATATATCATATAAGTTTTTTGTATGAAATAAATGCCGTAAAACAGATAAATTTTATTCTGTTTCTAGCTTTTTTCCCAGGGACCTTTGCTGGTGTGAGACGTTAAACCTTAGTCACTGTGTTCCTGGGGTAGAAGAGCTCAACCTTCATTGCCCTTTAACCTCACACTAAAATGCATGCAAACAGAGCTATTCCAAACACACAGCACTTTTCCACAGTGCCACGAATTGCAAATGAGCAGTTTCACAAAAGCAACCACGTACAGGGCAGCTGCAAACCCAGAAGGAGCAGAGTGAGTTGGGCTGTATTTAGGCAGCTTCCAGCAACCTCTCGGCTCCCAACCCTGGAAGTCAGCTCCCACAACATGATTCACTGCTGGTTTTTCACTGATTCTTCTTCCCCATCAGGACCACAAGTAACTTATTTTTTTCCCAAATGCCGTTCTGCTGTGTGTTTCTTCCTTAAATCACTCGGTAGACTGACCAAATAATAATTAGCTGTCAGTAAAAAACTGCATTGCAAACTGTGTGCATACTGCATTACATCTTTAGAGTGTTGCATCATACAACTACTCATACTTGGAGTTTCTAAACATTGGTTGTTTTTTTAAAAGCAGACTTTTTCTGTTAATGAAGGTTTTTCAATTGAATACTGAAGAAAGATGATGAAACTATTTTCTTAATCTAAAAATTTTCATTTGTATTTAATTGCTTTAACATTCTCCCTGGGGACTGGAGGTCTTAGAAAAAACCCTCAACAACAAATGAAAAAATGAAAAAATGAAAAAAAGAAATAAAGTTTTGAAGGTTTTTAGTTTTGAATGTATAATTGTCAGTCAAAATAAGTAATGCTCAAGCTGTTGAAACGTGCTCTTATAATCACTCAAATTATTAATTGCAAAGCTTTTTCAGTGTTTGAAGCAGCACGCAATTGATATAAAATTTACAGTTGAAGTACAGAATATTTCTAGAGGTTCATTCTATGAAAATAATAAAAATTAATATAAATACATTTTTTTCAGACAGTGTAATTGCAAATTATGCAGCATCATCATTCAAACGGAATGATAAATTAGGCTAGTCCATAGATTTGGAATGGTAAAGATAATTAATCCTAAGTAGATGCTATTCTAATAGGTGAAGTATTCAGAATTTAAAAAGTAGTAGTAGAAATATTTAACTAAGAGGACGAGAGCCATTATTGAAATGATGTCATACAATCTGGGAGGCATTGTCATGTTCAGTAAATTAGCATGGCCTAACCACAGCAGAAAATTTCCTTGAGCTGCAATAAAGACTAAATGCTTTCAGACTCCCATGATCCTTTGTAGTCATCATTTTAAAGCGCTGCCTTAGTGAGCTAAACCTGTAAAGTTTTCTTTTGAGCGGCTGTGAGTTGATTAGATCTATTTCAGCCTAGTAGTGGTAATAGGCTCCTCTCTGTGAAACTGCTTAGCCTCTGCTCCCCTGGCAGCTGGAGAAACTGGAATTAATCAGGTCTGCTGGGGACTTCTTCAGCATCTCCGCAGGCCAGCGACTCTGGAATCATTTACTACAGAATCTTACTGTCAACTCTTTGTCATTTAGGCTTTTGATTATGCTTGCTTTCTTCAGAAAAAATGGAAATGGGTGACAGATTATCCTAATGCAGAATTTCACTAGTTACTTTTAGAGGCATCTATTATCCTCCTTTGTACTGTCCATAAAAAGAATGTAGGTGTGTGCAAAGATTTTTAGGGGCAGAGATATGAAGAATATGCTATTGAAATTAACATATTTCTTCTAATTAAAGTATAATTCTTTCTAATAAAGAGACCCTCCCCCCTGAAATGACTGTATATTGTTTTGTCACTAGCACAATGTATGGATTTCCTTTCTTTTTTCTTAAAAATTTATAGCAGGGGAAAAAATTCTTGAATATCATTACTTACTATGCTGCTGTTCAATAAAACTACTTTCTACTGAATATACTGTAGATGCAGATTGTCTTTTTAAAAATGGTATTAAATATGAGCCTTAGAATAAATTCATATTTACATACACTGCTAACTACTTTGAGCTTCAGTGAAGAGAAAGTAAACAGTCAACACTGAAAAAAAGACAATTAAATCAGCTTTCTTTTCAGCATTTTATCCCACAGATACAGGGTTCTACAGACTTAGTCTTCTGTAAATAGAATGGGCATTCTGGTGCAATCTTTAATGAAATCATCACTCCTTTCAACATTTAAAAATTTGGAGATTTATATTATGAACAATTATTACAAACAAAAAATTAAGCATGACATTCTGAGAAACAGATTCCTATGCTATAGGAAAATATTGTTAATTAAATGGTTGAAAATTTGATAAGAACTGATGGTTTATAAGAATCTTTTGTTTGATAAATTTATATGCAATTCATGACATGAAGATGTGTATGAGCACTTATTTGACTAGTGTCCAGTGCACTCTTTAAGGAGTCTGGCAAAAAATGTTTTTCACAAAAAAATTAAGTTAACAAATAGGGGTTTTTTTGCTTGTTTGATTTTTTCCTTGTGCGTGTGTGTGCATGTGTGTGTGTATGTGTGTTTGTTTTTGTTTTTGGTGGGGTTTTTTTCCATTCAACTTCATTCTAGACAGCAGATTTAAACAGGTTATTTAATAGGGTAAATATGTTAAAATTTTACAATTATGTTAAACTTTAAAGAAAAAGAATTGTTATTAAAGGAAAAAAGTCTATACTGAATGATTGCCAAAATCACAACACTGTTCCATTATGGGTATTTTTAACACTTCTCTAAATTATAGAAATGGGCAACAGCTGCCATTAATTTGCCTCCAAACAGAAGAAGCCTCTCTATGTATGCTCCTTAGTAGGCTTGGTAACTGCAGGAAGTTTGTACTCTACAACTATCCAAAAGACACCTACACCCCATAAACCACCTAGATTTCTCATTTGTCTTGTTTGCCTATAGCTAGCTTACCAGTGAACTGGCATCAAAAAGCAGCAGTCTAATTTTCTTCTGCTGAAAAATAAACATGGTAGTTCATAGACTGACCTCAGAGGATGAGCTGCATGGATATGTCAGCTAATTTCAATCAACAAGATTCATTCATCTAGTTTTTGCTGCAATGAAGGGCTCTGGCTAGAAGTTATTGAAAACACTGAATCCCCTTGTTAGGCTTCAGTGGGTTTGCTTTTCTAGGGACTGCCATCATTGTCACTTTGCCCTGTGTTGCCCTGCCTTGTTTAACACCTCATGACCATGACTGTTGGGCAGCCCCTTCCTTCCAGATGAGCAGGGGAGTCCTCCAGAGATCAGCTTCTTGTAACAAGCCCCTTGTACCTACTCTGAGCCTCTTGCTATGAGGCAGTGATGAAAACCCCAGTCTTTTTTCCCCATGTATTTGTGTGTTCTGGCTCTCTGTTTAATGCAATAGAGCCCGCAAAGATGGGGTAGTTTGGAATTTCCCCTTCTACAATGAAGTGTAGGGTTGGCAAAACCAATGTGATTCATAATTGAGACATTCTACACAGAGCAGCATGTCACTCAGAAAGCACTGGATTCCAATGCTGCACAGAGCCATCCTCATCCTTTCAGAGGCAAAAAACTCCAACTCAACCAACAAATAACAACAAAAAACAAACCTTCATGTAGCTAACTTGTGGCTTTTTGTTGTCTAAATTGTGAGAATTATAAAAAAATCTTTAGTTTTACTTGCTAGTAAATAATCCAAGCTTGAAAAATTATGGAAGGTTAAACACACTAAATAGGTCAGGTTTATTCTGTTAATGCTCATGTTCATGTTCTCTTTCTTTATTGAATACTTGCCCTTCCTTTATCCTTATAGACTGCTATGGTCATTTGTCAATGACAATTTGTTGAGTTTGGATGTGTTCCTCTTCTCAAGGAAAGACTTCAGATTAGATCTGTACAAATAGTGAAGCAGCTAACCTTGGGAAGTGTCCACTGACATCACCATTCTTAGCTAATTGCAGATGTTCAGGACTCAAGTGGTAAATATTTAACAAGGGGGGTTTCTCTCTCCTCAGTGTGGCTCACAGGTACTTGAGACACTGCATTATTTTAAACAAGATGCAATGCACTTTAACCAATATCTGTCAAACTGTGTGCTGCAGGTGTTCAAACTAGGTTTTAAATCCTATCAGAGCATATTTGACAAACAAGTGCTACCAAGCTGATACTTCTGAATGCAAAGCATTACAACTCCGTCTATCCTACTAATAAGCTGCCTCTCTGTCTTCTTCCCCATGCAACTTATTTTATAGCAAAGCTATACATTGCCATATAAACTGTTTATGATAAAGCTGGTTTTTAAATCTGGTTACTGGAATTAGGTCTGTCTGTTACGGCAGAGTCTGACTGGGCACTGTTCAGAAAGGGAGAAGTGATTTTAAGTTTCAGAAGAGAGGGTTAGGTAAACCTCTAGTGGCACACAGATGTCTTTTCTGTCTGCTGTATTTTTCTCTCTTCATTTTTTGCTGCTGCTCCAAATTTTAAGGAACTGTATGTCTTGTCCTGTCCCGATTTCTTCTGTGGCTTGGTCTTTCCAACCTGTTTTACCTCAAAATTTTAAACAAATCCTTTATTTCCTCTTTTAGTATTTCTGTGGTTTCAGAAAATTTGTTTCTTTTATTTATGTTCCCACCCAGAACTTCCTCTCCCATTTACTTTTGTCAGGAGCACTTCAGGGGATGATCAGCTCTGAGTGACTTGCAAACCTCTGCTTTGTTTATCTTGACTTCTTGTCTATCACAGCTTTTTAGAGCCCCTGAGTCTCCAGAAGGACAGAGGAAAACAAAAATATTATACCTTGAGGACAAACCTAGGCATCATCCAGTGTTCAGGTTTTAACTATGGAGTTCTATGTGAAATCTCCATTTTTTTATCTTCTGAAATTTCGCTGTTATTATGCTGAAAATGCACAATTGCAATAGCTCTCTTATGATAGTTTTAAATAATATAATACAGTCAAAAATGCTTTTCATTCGTTGGCCTCTTGAGCAACAGCAACAATTTTCCATTCTTTTTGTTCTGTTAGCATGTACATGGCCAATCATATAGCTCATACAAATCTAGTGGTTGTTTTTTTTTTTTTTTTTAACTGGTAATTTTTAATAAGTAGATACAGTAGAAAAATAAAGAGAGACATTGGAGTTTCAAATTAAAAATGAGTGATTAAGAAGGGTAAGACTTTTGAACTGAATTGCTCTAAATGAACTGGGAGAGGTGCAAATCAGTCATTACAAAAATTATATAATTTTAGGTCTTAGGTTAAGTTCTGTGAACTGTTTAATGTTATAATTGGCTGCTGCCAAAACTGTCAAGCTGAATGAAGCTCTAAGTTTAAAATGTCATAAACTCTCAGCATAAAGATTTATATAACACAGGTATCTGACCTACCACCACATGACAGGAGGTATTTGTTAAGTCTTATTTGACTCCTAAAAAGTAGAAAAGAAAAGGACTAGAGAAAGAAAACATACATCTTCTGGACAATATCAAAACATTATGAATCTAGTCTGATATATGAGCAGTGAATTCAGAAAGCTGTGATAAACACAGTTGTTTCTTATTAAAAAATAAGATTTGATACTTCAAGTGGAAAATTTGTGTGTTTATTATGATGAATGAAGGTGGTTAATGTCAAATCTCAACAGTGTGTATTTAGCAAGACTTTAGTTGAACATTTCATAAAATAAGTATACACCTTCTGAGGCTTTGCAGGCATTCCATGGCTTTAACCCATACACAACTTTCCTATTTACACCAATGACCGAAAACAAAGTTGCATTTGATTAGTCTGGATACTACAACACAGGCTCAGAATATGGTGCCATTTATGGTGCCTAAATAAAGCAGAGTTGCATGGAATGTTGCAGTGAATTCAGGGGGGCAGGATAAGGGGTAGTGTAAATCACCTCGCAAAATTAATCAGGAGGTAACCAATCTTACAAGGAAAGCCACAGAGCTTGGTGATGTATACAAAAAGTTGCAAGCAAACCCAAAAGATGTTAGCACCATTCTTGGCTTCTTATTTCATAGTCTTTAAAAAGGCTGTAAGCAAAGCACATAGAATACATCCTATATTTCTAAATATACTTCCACATTACTGTGGGTGAAGAGGAATTTCTCATATCTGCAATCTGTCTGCACGTTTGCAGCTTCTTTGCCAGAGTGGAACTTGTATGGGACAAAATATGGGACAAAAAAAAAAAAAAAAAAAAGAGGGATGAGGGAAGATGGATAAAAGGTTGGAAGTTTAATGCAAGTGAAGCTGCCTACTTGTCATTTACTATGTCATGATACCTAAAGAAGTTATTTTATTGAGGGGAAACAACAAAGTAAAATAGAGTGTTTCTAGCTGTTTTAAGGGTAGATGTAGTGGTCTTGTCCTGCAGTTCATGCTTAAATAGCTGAAGCTTCATACAGACCACAGTAGTGAAGCATTTTTCTTATTTCCAGCCATGTCTATAGACATATTCCTTCATTGAAAAGAAATGCCAGAAGCCAGTAAGTACCTACTGCCTGTACAGATTTTTTGCGATGAAATAATCCAAGATTACATTTATAAAAATATTTTACTTAAACTGTCCCATTTATGCCTCTTCTCAATTTCT
The DNA here is from genome assembly GCA_013396955.1 of Regulus satrapa. Classification (NCBI taxonomy): domain Eukaryota; kingdom Metazoa; phylum Chordata; class Aves; order Passeriformes; family Regulidae; genus Regulus; species Regulus satrapa. Next base: position 32,881 of record VWZN01012728.1, on the reverse strand, counting down.
TCCTCACAAGAACTTCTCTAAATAAATAACTCAGTGACCATGTGACACTTAGAAGGGAGAAGATGATGGTTGTGTAGCTTTGTACAGAAGAGGTGAGAGTCACTAACCAGTGCTTTGTTTGCATGCTCTTCTTTATATAAAAACACCAAAAATCAAAGCTTATAGAAAACTACCTGTCCATCCACATTTACCTTCTCTTCCACTTTATTTTATTTCTGTTAATTAAATCACTCCCAGCTAGTTCATTTCTGTGCTTTTGCTTTAGTCACTGAGACCTTTCATCTCCTATCTTGAAGAACAGAACACTTAAAAATATGATTAATATCTGTTTCTTCCCTTCCCCCCCTCCCATTTCTTCCAACTCAAAGAAAAATATTTCCTTCAGACAGTCTCCCTTCTGACCAAATTTTCTCCACCCCCACCACTGTGTACTGTTTTTTGCCTCCTCTAGTTAGGTCTTATTTGGAAACTCATTCTCTTTTACTCTAGACCAAGCTCCTTATTACCTTTTACCATTCAAAAGTACAAATAGGAGTAAGACTGAAGTAAGGAGTCACATACACTATCACAACAGTAAAAAACACCTCATGTATGGAGCAAATTTCTGTCCTAAATTTCTTTTGCAGTAAATGTCATACATCTTTTTCAGGTACATATATGACTTCCAAAAGTGAGAGAAACTAATAAAAGTTCACCAAAAACAAAACCAGAAAATCTGAACAAGTAAATAAAGTGACCAGCTGGACTGATAACATTTATCTTAATTTCATTTTTCAGGATCCATTTTTCTACTATTTTCCAGTAACTTATCTACCTCTCAACTTATCTTTTCTGAATAAAGAACACTCAGAGAATTAACAGATGCCATAACCAGGCAAATGTGAATCTCTTCTGCAATTTGTGCAGCACTCAGATTCACTTACAATTTTGTGGGGTTGAGAATATCGTCTCACTATAAAATTTATGATTTGCCTAATGCCTGAGACCAGAGCAAGGTTAATGGGAAATGTCTGCTCCTTTCTTTCACTGAGTTGAGAGGTGAAGGCTGATGCAGAGAAGTCCTTCTGCAGTCCCTGCTTGTAAGGCAGACAAAAAATCCCAAAGCAGCCCAGTACACACCACTGTGCACAAGCCTGCCAAAGCCTTTCTGTTTGCTTTCAGGCGTAAGAAGCCAGGATTATTTTGATAGGATGGAGAGTTCTGACGACTGGCATGCAAATGTTCGCAACAACTGTCCCACTTTGCTCCAGTTCCTGTTTATTACTTCTTATTCGTTTCAGTATCAGTAAATCCCTTCAAGGCTTCTGTTATTATTGAAGAAGAGCCCACCTGGGAATGTTTAGGTCCTTTAGTAATGCCTTAGGCCCAGATCTAATGTCTACTGAAAAAGGATTCACTGCTTAAAGGAAATACTGATGACAATTCGTTAGGGCATCATAAAAAAAATCTGTTTTAACTTAGAAAAAGGCTGCTAGATATGTGAACAAATATTGTAGGTTAGCACTTACTGTATAAAGACTGCGGGATACACATAAAGATGTCCTGTAGTCCTGTAGTTCAACCTTCCTTTAAATGTTTGCTAAGCCTTCAAAA
>VWZN01012728.1:14514-31269 GCA_013396955.1 Regulus satrapa | reverse complement strand
AAAAAAAAAAAGAAGAGAGAGAGAAAAGGAGTTCATAATGTTTTAAACTATAATATAAATCTCCTGATCTGCTATTAATACAGTTCCTGTGCTGTCTGAGGTTTGAGACACACATGTGTAATTCTTCAATGGCATTCTGTGTGTTATCTGGAAGGTCTCTCATTGCTGCTGCATCAATGCAAACCAGACTACACGCAGGCGAACAAAGGAAATTTAACTTTCATAAGTTGGTTTTAAAAATGCATTTACTTTGACTGCATTGAAAGAATCTAAAAAAAGATGAAAAGCATCTTTAGCATGCCCAAAACATCTGGTTTCATATTTTGAGACCAAAAGGAAATTGCATGAAGACTAAAATCTTGTTTTGATTTATATTATTATTGGAGGGCTGAGAAGCTGCCAGTCATAAAATAAAATTTTATGATGATAAATAAATAAGGAAAACAATCTGACAAAACATGTTGTGGAACAAAGCTCCATTTCAAGTTTAATTAACTGATAACAATGTTTATGATAGAAGAACTGTGCCACCAATTATACAGCTAGTAAATGCATGCTACCAAAGCAAAGACTGGCCTATAAAAGCCTGGCTAAAAAGGTTTCTCCTGCAGCAAAATACTTCCAAACACAGAAGAGAAGGTATTCTCCATGTAGTAAATCATGCACCAATTAAGACCCTCTTTGAAGATGTTTATTAGTCTTTATAGATTGTATGACAATTGCTCTGCTTCAATTGCACATTGTAAAATGCACAATAGTAATAGTTCCTGCTTTCTAATATACCTAGTGATAGTGCTTGGAGAAGCTGACAGTTTAGAAAATGTTACAGGAAAGATATATCTATGGGGAGACTAGTAAAAAATAATTGTTTTCAGCACTGCAGCACTTTTTGCCTTTTTCCAAAACCTTGTATGAAATTGTAACAAAGTGTTCCAGCAAGAAGACTATTTTAGAATCATGAAGATCAGCTGTGTTCTGCAGGGAGCAGTGATCCTTAATCATACATGTAAGAGTTCAGCTGCTTTTCTCGTAACAGAGGCTTGCATTTTAAATTGCTACATACTTCCAGTCCTTGTGGTTTAAAGACACTGGGATCACAGCCATGATATGCAGTACAAATCTTTAACTTTCAGTTTATGCTATACTATAATTTGCCAGTTACTCTATAAAATGCAACATACAAAATACAAGATTTTGTATTATAGATATTATGAATCACTTGCTAAAATAATGCTGACATTTCTGTGGATACGTTAAAAAAACTTGGCTTCTATTCTGAGAATACTCCTTTTTCAACTTCTGTAATAATAAACCACATTTAGGAAGCCCTGAATTCAGCTATCTGAAGGAGTAGTACATTAACTATTCTGATCACATGCCTTTATCACAGCTTTTCACCCCATTAACTGTAACTGAGCAGTGAACTGTTGGCCAGACTACAACCCCAGTAAAAGTCCTGCTTGTCCCTTCCTATCTCACTTCCCGCCTGCTGCTCAGCTTAAAACCACAACTCAGTCAGAAAGGAAATAAACAAAACCCTCCATTCAAATTGTGTGTTAAAAAACATAGGAAGGAAACATTTCAGATGTTGTCCAAAAGAAAACATATATTGGCATTTGTATATATAGACAGCAAAGGTTTTGAAATTGAATGGAAAGATCTCCTCTGACGAAGACAACACAATAAACATTCAAAGAAGTCAAAAAAGTTGTAAAAAACTTCTATGATTTATGATACATACATTTTACTGTAAGGTAAAGAAAGAAAAAAACAAAAACATTTTGAAGAGTATTTGCTGCTTTAATAATAATCCCAAAATACTTGGAATTTATATTTCCCTAACTTTTTTGTTGATCCACATGCAGCAATTCTTCCCTTGTCCATATTTTGCTATTGTTTCTTTAGCTATCTTGTTTTCTCTCCTATTCTGCTTGAAATTATAGTCTTTTCTGTCCTCTGGTTTGGGACTTTTAAAAAAATTTCTTAGATTCGTGTAAAGCTCTTGCTCTTTTCACCAGTTAAAATGAAACTGGGGAGGCTATGCTTCTCATGGTTTCTTCTAAATACATGTGCAAGCAACTTAACATCCTCTCTCCAGTCCTGGAGGGAATTACTTCTGGCATATTTTGATTCATTATCTTGAATCTTAATCAGCTGATGAAAAAAAAATTAGTTTCATCAGCTGATGAAGGCCCACAGTAATGAGTCAAAACATCCTGATCAAGACTCCCAGCTGCACTGAATGGGACTCTACAAGTTATGCTAACCCTCACTACATTCTTACAATTAGTTAATAAATTCCCCTCTTCTTTGCACCCATCAGAAATAAACAGCTACAGGATATTAGATCATATGAAAGATTATTGTCTCCTTCAGACAGCTGGTGTCTTACTCCTATAAATCTCCAGGACAGATTTTAGAAATTTTAATGTTCTTGACTTCTTGAAAACAAAGTGAGAAAGGATGTTGTTGACTTTGAAACACAATCCAGTCGTTGCAATGGCCATAAGTATCTTTAAAATATGTTAATATTATAACTGACTGAAACTTCTCAGTAAAGTTTATGGTTTCAGGCATCATATTTTCCATCAGGAAAACAAGGAGAGAAAATATTTTCATTCCCAAATGGGTTTGCATGTAAGGTCTACATAGTTCAAATGAGAACATTTACCTGCTAAAATAGAAAAGTAAAAAATAAATTGAACACAACATTTTTAATGCACAAAAAATGAAATTAAAAAAGACAAATACTTTTTAATATTTATAATAATAATTGTAGGTGCTCTGTATAAATATAGTAAATAAACAAGTTTAACACTACTATTTGTCTTTAAATCAACTATTCCTTCAGGCTGGTACAAATATCGGGAAAAAAGAGCCTATAGCTCTGAGATCCTTTTTGATTCCTTGATGCTATCCTGTGTTCAAATAGCCGTGTTGCTCCCTCCTTTCTCTTGGAGTCACAGTCATGGGGCAATTGGCGCAGTAATCACACCATACAGTTATCCCTGCATTAGTGACCTCCAGACTGCATTACTGCAACTCAGAACTAGAAATTAAGCCACACAGCCTGAAAAAGCTACACATGAGGGAAAATATGACATAATATCTGCTTAACAAAGAAAATTGCCACATTTATCCACTCCAAGGTCTCCATCTTGATATTTAAACCTCTCAATGTGATATGAAATCTCTGTTGCTCTGCCTACATGATCACCTTCGTCTACATGCCTATGATGTTCTTACCGCTCTGAAACCATGAAACTGTGGGAGAGAAGGAGGAAATATGAGGAGGAATATTCAGAATATTTTCAGAAGCCACGCCAAAACTTCAAGGTTTCATATCCTGATGACAAAATCTACTAGAAAGTGCAGATGTACCTCAGAAGCCATGCCCTTGTCCAAAACATATCTCTGACTTGGTTTTCCCTCACCCACACAATTGTGAATCAAGCTGTTTTCCTTCTAACCCAGTAAGAAAGAGAAAAAGTTATTGTTATTGTCATGATGATGAATAAGAAGAGTGGAAGAAAGGAGAATCTGCTGATTGCATGGATCTCATCTGGGGTGACATTAAGAGAAGTTAAGCAAAATTAGAATTAATTTTAAAATTTCATTAATAAACTCTGCATGTTGATGCATGACCTTATGTGAAAAACTTTGCTTAGTTGTCTGTAACTTCTCCAGCATATTCCATTAATGATCTTTTTCTGAGCAAGATCATGTTCTACCCAAATCTTCATTATCCTCCATCTGACCACTACCATATTCAAAAGAAGAGAGGGAAAAAATAAAATGCAAAGCACAGAAGAAACTCTACTTAAAAAGCCTGAGAAATCCCAAGCATTGTAAAAATTCTGCAGTCAATTGTAAGGATGAAGGTAAAAAGATGTCCCCAAGGCAATCAGGAGGTTTGAATTTCTAGGATATAATGCTGACAATAGCCAAATAAGACTGCCATGATCTGAAATGTGATAAATATTATTGCTTGCTATGTCATTGTTATGTATATACTATTAAAAAATTAAGGATACAAATATGATGATATTTTTACATTTTAAGTGCTACAATAAGCAGTATGTAAGAATCAGAAGACAGAAATAAGGATTGGACTTTTACAGGGTTTTTTTACCCTGATTTACATTCTGTGTCATCACACTGGCTGTTGTGACATTGCATATCTAATCAGGCTAGAACTGGCTGCTTTTAACTGGAATAGGATCTGAGACTGCTAATTTACCCTTGTTATTGACTTCACAGACTCTTTCAGCAGCCTTATGACTTGGTTACAGGGGTCTCCACCTGACTGAGATCCCAGTTGCATGCTTATGATTTGACAGGCATTATTTGACACCTGGATATTTCATTCAGTGATTGAATCACTCCAAGTAATTCTGGAATGACCACATATGTTTCTACATGTTCAGAACTCAGCACTGACAGATAGGGTGTAAACCTGTCTGTCTGGACTCCTGGTGTTATAGCGGCTCAGAACTCTTTTAGCTCAGTAATGTGATAGTTCCCAGTCCCAAAATGATAAACTCATGAAGATGGTTTGCAGCCATGTTTTTCCACTCCTTTCTTTGGTAGGGATGTGGCTGTTAAATTCAGCGTTAGTGTAAGAAGCTACCTCTGCCACTTGTGGGATATCAGCTGAGATTATTTATTTTGAGGCATCCTACTGCTTTTACCTTGGCATTTCTGAGTTTCCTTGCAGTTATGCTGTTCCACCTGTGATATATCTACCTGTTATATCCATCCTCTCTTATTTGGCCCTTTAAAGTGCTTCCTTATTATGCTTTTTAAAAATGAGAAGTGAAAAAAAAAAAAATTACAGGAGACAAAGGAAGATTTGTTTTCCTGGTCTCATGTCTAGCCTTAATGCTACACACTTTTAGAGGCAGAATAGCTACATTCCGAATATTTTAATGAAAAAATATCTTTCTGCAGAGAAATGCTTTGTGCTTGTAACTCAATAATTAGACATAAGAATATACCTCAAAACTACAGAAATGAAGAGAAAGCAATTTAATGCTGTTAGTCCCCTTGATACTGTCTGGGTGGCAGCAGGTGTTACAGTTGGGACTACTAGATAGATAATATGTCTTCACACATGAAAATGTGACAGCATACAGAGTAAAAAGCATGTCTCATGGAAGGTGCTTCCTTTCTTTCTTCAGTTGAAAACAAAGTAATGCAGGTCTGGAAAAGGGGAAAATGCTGTGAAAGAAAGGTAAATAATTGCCCCTCTGGGTTTTCATGCACAACTTACCTCACATGTGCAGCAATGCCTGAAGCTAATCTCTCAGTACTTTTTGTAGCTCCAGTTAGAGTGATATTTGGCAGCTGCTAGATGAATCTGGCTTAAGTGTTGCCAAATGCATGCAGTACATGTGTATGGCAACTGCTGTCTTCACCAAAAAAAGATTGGCTCAACAGTATTTGTCATATTTTCCTTCTACTATTTCTACCCCCAGGAATATAACATTTCTCTATTGCTAACCATTTTATTTTTCAGTCTTTATCTGGCTACAGTAGCAGATGCTGAAGTGCTGCACTGTCCCACCAGACCTGCAGTTTGGTCTCAGTCTGGCAGCTTCTCTTCATACGTCCCCAAACTTAGTATAAAACCTCTTTCCTGCTTTTTATCCACTAGACTACTGCTTTTTTGAAGTTGTCTAAAATAATTTTGATTATTGTTCTTTTCAACTTGCTGGAGTGTAGTGCCTGATAATTTAAAGAACAGTTGACTCACCTACAGGGCTTTCCACCATATAGGTTTACTTGTCCCACAGCTCAAACCAGTGGATTACCAGTAAACAACTGATGTGATCCTCAGATTGCTTCTGACTGTGTGAAAAAGATGCATTAAACCTAGCAAGGTGTGTCCATTTTTTACAGGTGCTTCTTCTGTTCTGGAGGTGATTTTCTGTAATTTGTCCGACCAAATTTAGAAAGAATGTAGAGATTTGAAATAGCCATCTCAACCCATTTTAGATAAATAAAACTGGTCAAAAGAACAATGTTTTAAAAGTGTCTGTCCCTGTCACACAGAATCAAATACTGCAATATCACAGAATCACAGAGTAAGCTGAGTTGCAAGGGACTCACTAAGATCATTGAGTCCAACTCCCAGCCCCTCACAGGACCATCCCCAAGAGTCACAGCATGTGCTGAGAGCAATGTCCAAACACTTGAGCTCTGTCAGGATGGTGCTGTGACCACTGCCCTGGGGAGCCTGTTCCGTTGCCCAACCATCCTCTGGTTTAGGAACCTTTCCTAACACCTAGCCTAAACACACTGTGACGACTTCGGCCCAGTCCCTCAAGTCCCTCAAGTCGTGTCCTTAAAAGAAAGCTTGAGATAGTATCTCAATTGTAGACGCTTTAGATTTTAAGCCCATTCTTAATTGACCTGGATCAAATCCCAATATTGGTTGGGATCACCAGGTACATTAATCCACACTATGACAGACTAGGACAGCTGCAGGGACCCTTCTGGGTCTCCATTCCATGCTTGGAGTAGAAAGGTCCTCTGTCCCACAGAGCCAGGGCAAGGAATTCTCCCAGGCTTTAAGGAGAATCAGAATCAAACAAATCTGCCAAAATTACAGGTTTATGAATTTCAAATCATGGCAGAGATTATCTTGCTTGTCTTTCAAGAGTGCAAGAAGGCCATCTGGGGTCAAAGCAAGATGTTGCTTGAAGCCTGTCTTTCTAAGTAAAGTATATGTAAGGAAAGGAGTATAAGAAATTGAGCTAATCCAGGTTTTCTGGTTATATCCAGTGCTGGAAATAAATATCAAGAGGTCTTCTGATTCTGCTTCCTTTTTTCTTTCAGCTTATCTCATTTTCAGAGGCATCCACACTTCCACAGACTTAGGCTAATAATATCTCAATATTTTTTAAGACAAAAAATTTTAATTCAGAACTAATTTTAAGCAGAAATAAGCCACCACAATGCCATACTCTGTCCAAATTTCATCATTAGAAGCCTGGTTGAGAAAATAGTCCAAGTATTCCATAGTAGTTTTACAGTACTTAATCTTTCTAATTTTCTCTCCTAGGGTTAAAATAGTCAAAATGCAGATGACTTTTCAGTGATTTCCAACCACAGCAGCAAACATAGTTTGCAAAAAATAACATTTTATGGAGAAAAACAGCAGATTTTCGTAGGTTTTATCAAACCATTTTAAACAATTTTATCCCAGCTTTTACAAAGCAGATGACTAACAAACACTCTTCTGGAGCTGTCCTGCATGGTATCTGCTAATATTCATACACTGATAAAACTATTTTGACATATGGAACTATGTATAGTAAATTTGAGTCCTGGTTAAACATAATGATATTAATTAGTTTTAAAATGTGGGTGATAAAAGCCTTATTTGCCAAATAGAATAAATGACAGGTTGATGAGGGAACAATGCTTTTAAGAGAGTACCAATAAAACCTGTGGCTGATCCTTCACAAGACTAAGCCTCTCTTAAAGGGTATACTGAATACTTGATATGAACACCATGGTCCCCAAGGATTTCGGCAAGCAGAGCAACATCCTACACTGTGTTCTTAGTTTTGGCGCTGCCCTTGTGCCACATTTATAAAAGTTGCTATAAATGATGGCCAGGATATGTTTCTCTTCTATCACAGTGTTCCTACTCTTAGAAAACTCGTGTGGAACCTTGGTGCACTCCAACCACCTTAATCCATGCTTTAAATTATACGTGAAAAAGTTCACAGGGTTTACATCCGCAGACACAATGGCTCTTCCTCACCCAAAACAAGATGTATGGACCTAACCTCAGGTCTTCCATGGTTATTGGATCAGGTCCTGAGGTGAAGAAACATCCTGGCATGTTGGAGTAGAAAATAGCTATGAGCAAGTCCTGCGAAAGAACTGTTTCTGAAAATTAGGTCTAGGTGAAAAAGTCTGTTCTTGAAGCCATTCCTGTCTAAACAAATTATTTTCCCACAGTAATCTGGTAAACTGTCTGGCATGCACTGGAGTTTGTCTAGCTATAGAAAGAGACTTGAAAACTCTTCAAATGTGTCCAAAAAATGCTAAACTAAGTTGATCCCTCTTATACATCAGCAAGTAGCTGTGTGTCACGGCATGAACATCCCTCTGTTACACTCCTATCTGCAATAAGAAAGGAACAGCAACTCAGATGCTGCTCTTAAAGTCAATAGGAGCATTTATGTTGATGTCAATGGGAGTGCTTACATTGATCTCAAAGGAAAGAAGATTGGACCACCAGCAGAGAGATGCCATTCTTCCAGAAATGAATCTAAAGTACAATAAAATCTGTAGAAATGTCACAGACCTTCTTTGCTTGAGCTTGCATATGTTTTAGAGGTAAGGTTCTGACATTAGTGTTTTAAAAATGTGGTGCAGTGTTCTTTGCATAGTATTCAGGCTTATTGTCTGCTCTCATTTTTTACAGAGAACACACCATAAGCATCTGTATTTCATCACTTCCATCTCAAGAAAGATGGTTCTGTTCAGGTAGTCTTTTACATTATTTGAATAATGTATATGACGAATGAAAAATAAGTTCAAATAATCTTTACAAGAAAACCCTCTAGTCTTATACACAAGGACTGATCAGAAGGTTAAGTAAAAAAAAGAAAAAGGACTATAAATGGTTTCAAATGTTTCTAACAGAAAATGCATATAAGTTTTCTTAAGAAGAAATGGTATCTATCTGATTGGATTAATGCATCTTTATAATTAAACGTGTAAAGATTTTAAAGGATAAAGATACTATGAGCTTTAGTCTCCCTTAGCAAAGAACCCATCCTGTTCAATTAATGCCATCTGAGTAAAAAGGTGATAATGAAAAAACACATAGTCATAGTAAAAATTAACCCTTCTTCTGCAAGCACTTTAAGTAAGGCTCCTCAAAGACTTCACCTACTGTGGGACATAGAGATAGTTATCTGCATCTGAATTATTTCAGAGAGTTTAACATACCTCTTTAGATTGTGGAGGAGAGTTAAAAAATTATAAGAGTAAAGAAGAAACACATGAAAATAAAACTAAACTCTTTTTTTAGCTTCAGAAAGTTTGGGCTTTAAAAAAAAAATTTTCTGATGATCGAGATCATCTTCAGTACAAAGCAGGATGAAAAGTGAAAATTCTATTTCCCCTATCCTTCCTAGACAGCTTCAGTTGTTCCTCAGTTTCTATTGCATATTAGCTTAATTCCTCCCTTTTTCCACTCCAGTCTGTAGGTAGTCTGCCAGAGAAATCATGATTTCGTGTCCATACAGTTGATGATTTTTCATCTGCTGTCTCTGAAACTAATGTGAGGATGTGTTACATTTGGTCAAGCACAACCTGGAACAAAAAAGTCACATGCTTTTGATAGGTCTGAACCACCTGTGGGTCCCAAGGTGAGCCAGCAGACCTTGTGCAGACTTTACTAATGAATCCTGTGGTAGTTGAAGGTAAGCCAGGACAGAGAACCCTGACTGCTTGTTTTGTGTTTAACAGAGCATTTAAAGTGCCTCCTTTAGCAGAAGCAGGAGGCAGAACTAATAAACATCAGGCTGGAATAAGGTAGAACTTGCAGCCTACCTCTTGCTGTAACCTTACTCCCGGGAAAGGCTCTATTCAAAGTCTGGGAGCCACGGGATTGAGAAGACTTTCCTAATGAGCAGAGACCATCATTCAGATTGTCAGTTTGCTAGGACAGGATTTCACTTCATTTTTTAAACCAATGATTTTTGTACAGCCTCACATCATACTTTAGAAGGGAAGGCAAGGAGGATTTTAACTAGTGAAAAACTGAATTTCAGCACAGAGATGTAGAAGCAATTATTTACCAACACTTTGTATATGAACTTAGTATAGAAGGGGGAAATGTCCTTACAAGCTCTGTTAGTACTAGACAGTTCAGAATCTTGGATTCAACTGGCCTTTCATAATCTTCATCTATATTCCATTTATAAAATTTGGAGTGTTGGAAATCTGCTAGGTGAAAAGTAGCATGTAGGTAGGTAGCAATGCTGCACAGTTGGGTAGCTCTCACAGCAGTCACTCATTTAAAAGCACACACATACTTGCAAAGAGTGCCACCCATAAAGTTCCCCTTTATAATTTCAGGAACAACTGAGTAGAAGCCCTTATTTTTAACAATTATTGGTTTCTAATCTGCTAGAGCCAGAAGTCTGCACTGCCATTAATTCACCTGCAGACACACATTGCTTTTAACAGCAATTATGCAAGGAAGTAAATTGCAGGAGTGGAAACTTCATAGCAGTTTAAATGAAATGAGCTTTTCAATGAAGAAATGAACACTGGAGCCAATCTAACCCAAGAAAGGCACATTGACATCCTGAGTGAAAGCTGACCTAAAAGGATAGAACATCAGGTCCAATTGTAATTTTTCAGTTTTAAGAGACAGATTAAGTACTGAAAGCAGCTGGCAAAATGATAGAGGTTATTTACAAGTATTCTGGTCTTTTTCTTGAGCTGGGTCTTGTTCTGAAGGTCAAGACAGCCCTGCTGCTGCTCAAAAAGAATTTTCCAGACACAAGACTGAGCCCATGCCACTGGCAAAGCTCAGTGTTTTAGTTTGGCCTTTGTATAAAAACCCCTCAGTCACCCAACACCAGCCTTTTAGACTATCTAATGGAACACTGAAAGGAAGGCTGAAAGCATCTTTTTTCTTCAGCAGAAATTTCTCCTGCCCTGACTTTCAGTGTTCCTTCAAGGACACTGAGTTTATTTCCCTAAGGAACAAGTTACTGGGTTTATGATTTAATGAACTCCAGGAGATCACCTGTCATGGCTTACCTCCCCTCCCCACCCAGTAATGTCTTGAAGCCACAGAAGTGGTATCTAAACAGATAAAGATTTCCCAGTGAAGATCTTCTATTTGCAAGGGCAGTAGACCTTCTCTATCTGTCCACACAAACTATGACGGGGAGTGAGTGTGAGGAGCAGCAAATCAATTCAGGAGTCCACTACCTTTCAGGGGAAAACCCAGTACATATTTGTCCTCAGATCAGTTCTTGCCCCAGACTCAACTCACCAGCCTACTGCTGTTGTGATGAGATTAGAGAGGGTTTAGGAATTATCTAAGTGCAGTTATGATTAGAGGTTTCTTAATAATCTATCAGGATGTTATAGGTAACTCTAGGTGAGGGTATGTGAAACTTCTGTTTGACCTTCAGGAAGGAAAAGGGTCATTATGGCTTCATGATTGTAGTACTTAATATTTTTAGTTTTCTATTATTACACTGCACATGATACATACATTACTATGCATCACCAATATGTGAGCACTTATCTCCTCAAAATCAGTCCACTTTAAGGTTTCATGTAAATAATTTCAAGATTACCTCACATTTCATGAACTACACAAAATCACAAGTGGAACCTGAAAAATGCAAGATGAAAGTATTTTTCTAAATATTGTCTGGTGGTACAATGGGAAAAAGGAAACCAAACAAATTAAATTTAAATAAAAAAAAAGAAACACCAAATGCACCCCACCCCCAAAACAAGCAAAAATATTGTTGTCAAGATTTCTTGCCCTGAGAGGGGTCTTCTGGATAGTTTCTGATGAGGATTTCCACTTCTCAGTGATGGAAGTGTATTACAATAATTTGGTTTCTGGATAGAAAATGTGACACACATAAGGACAGATTTCTGTCTATATGCAAGCATGTTTTAGGTTTTGAAACATCCCTCTCCTAAAAGCTGTTATTAAAGACTAAATTTTTGTCTCTTGCAGCAAAAATATGTAAAGGTATATAGTGAATAGATTTACATTGGGTTTATGATACCTTTATTCAAATAAGCTTCACAATGTTACCTGGTTTTGTCCTATCTGATATCATTGTTTGGAGCATGCTTCACAGAGTAACTGAATTAGTAAAATCATATCATATGAACCATGATAATTTTTAAATAATATTACAGCCTGAGAAAACACTGAAAGTCACTGTCTAGTGTGTCTTGCAAACAGGAAATCAGACTGAACCCAGGAAAAAGCCCTGCTTTATAATATATTTTTATATTTTACACTCCAATGGTCTTTTCTAACTGTAAGACACTTGGCAAACATGAGACAAGATGTTATAATGTACTTCCTCTCTGTTCCATGGCACTTTTTTTACCCAAGCTGCTGATAAAGTAATTGATAGAAAGAGGTGAGTAACCTTTCTAATTTCATGAATGGAATCATGATGCTATTCAGTCTGGAGCTCAGAGAAGGAACTAAGATTGATTTGTGGGTAAACTGTGAGATAGTGTCAGAAGAAAAAAAAAAAAAAAACAACTTTTTTTTAGCTTTTCCTTAAATTTCACTTCAGATTTCCCAAAGATTTGAGATTTCTCTAAAGAAGTGAAAATAATATACAGATAAGTGAATTTTTCTTAAATGGGCAGTTCTTGTACTGTTTAAGAAATGACCAGAATTGTGCTTCTACCAAAATGAGGTATGTGTCAGTGGTTATTGCTGGGATGCAGCTCTCTGTGACAGGCTGCATTTCCTGGTCAGATGCAGAGTGTGGGAGAGAAATCTTCTGCCTGAAGTGGAAGAGCTCTGTTTTTTCATCATCTAAATTCATTCATTCCTGTGCAGGAGTGGGACTCACTTCACTTACTTTTAACCATCTTAATATTAAACGTTTGTTTTAAGCTAGTCATCCAGAGTGCCTCTATAATTAATGGGTACTGATAAGCACTTCCAGAAGGCAACAATCCTAGCCTAAAATAGCTATCTTCGATAACAGTTTATTCCTAGCTAAATTAGCCATCTTAAACTCCTTAATTCTGGTACCTAAATCAGGTAAAATGAACCTCCAACCAAGAATTAGCAAAGAATAGAAAGGCCAGTTAAAATATCAAGAATTGCACATTGAAAACACAAGTATCTGTTGAATAAAAAACATAACAGTACAAAGTCCTCTATAAAATCAGAAGAAAATATTATGCTTAGAAAATGTTCCTGGGCTGGTAGAAACATCTGGGCAGGAGTCCTCATGCTGCAAGATTCTTGTGAGCAATAAAACACTAGTGCTGACAGAGAAATCCATAGTGAATAAGTCAGTGAAAGCTTTTACAGAAAATCAGAACTAGTGCTTTAAATACCCCATATTTTACATTAAACTACAGTTTGCTCAGTCTCACTCCACCTGCTAACCGTGTCAGGTCTTCAACATGGAGGAAGATTTTGTCGAAATACATTGTCCTGATCCAGCCCTCAAAACTCTTTCATTTAGAGAAATAGAGCTAATGAGATAATAGGACATGGATGTGGAGAAGAATCCACATACCTTGGGCTGGGTAGGAGCTGGCAAGATGGGAAAGTGAATGGTATGAAACTACGGTATGGCTTCTGGGCATGAATAATGTACTGCCCACAGATCTGCCACAAAAAGGAAGACAAGTTTCTTGAAAAATAATTCAAAGTTCATATTCTCTGTAGAAAAATTACTTGCCTGAGGAGATGAGTTTAGAAGCAGGAAGACTAACCCATGTTCTTGAGAGACTGGTGATAAGAGAAATGGAGTATGATGAAATACAGTACTCAGCTGTGGTTTCAAAGACACAGTTTTGCACTTAGGTGGGAAAACATTGCATTGTGAAGTCTAGTTGTTGACATCAAAGAGTTGTAGATGGAACAAGGTCTGAGTCTCCTTTCATTTACAGAACTGTAAGGTGCCCACAAATATGGAGCCCTTAAGTTAACAAACCTGACAGGGCTTTCTGTGGATGCTGGGTGCAGACACAGGTGCACTTGTTGTGCCCACCCTGGAAGAAGAGAGCACCTGGGAGAAGGATTGCCTCACTGGGAGAGGCAGGCTCTGTGTGGCACTACTGCCTTCACACGACATCCAGAACAGCTCTAGCCCATGTGCTGTTGACTCAGAGTGGAGACAGTGCAACACTTCTCTCTACACTTGTATTGTTATGTACTGAATTGTGAGCAGAACTTGGTTCAACACAAATGTTAATACTGGAGCAATGGGAATCTTACTTCAACATCCCCAAAAAGCCAGGAGGCTGTGCAATCCCCAGTCCCCTGTCTGAGATCAATGGAGATGGACATCAGTCGCCAACTACTTATTTGGTGTTTCCTAAAGACACAGACCAACATGGTGTCTGCCTCTCTCTTTCTACAGACTGGAAAAAAAGCTGTGGACAAGATAGCCAGCCCCTAGAAAGTCAACAACAAGATTAATACAGTTCAAACTACTATTTTAAGGCAAAGATGTATCAGTAATTTAACCACAAGTATTCTAAAGCTCATGTGGTTTCCCCAAGCCAAATGTCATAACCCCTGGAAATTCAGTGCACAACTTAAATGTAAGAGGTATCTCAAAGTATTTGGGTAGAGAAATGCAGCAAAGACATATGAATAACTTTAACTTTGCTCTCTGAAGTACTGCATAGAAATCCACAGCATGACTGTAGTGCCAAATTAGACCAACTGATTTGCAAAGCCAACTTACATTACTTTTTTTATATACAAATATACAAATATTCAGGCAAAAATAAAACCTTAATAACTTATTCCCATACATTTTTAATACTAATTAATTCCTTGTTTTACTTAAAAGTTTATAAGTAAAATTTTTGCTGATTGTTGCTGATAATAATTTGGTTATATATTGTATCAAGTTACATTTACTATGTCAATAAACGCACACTACTGTAGTAAGATTGAAACTGAACAGAGTAGGAACACATTCATATACTCATGACATTCATATACTCATAACAGTTGAGGGAAACCAAGGAAAGGAGAAATAATTTGTATGGTCTAAAAGTAGTATATCAGCCATTTTGTGGCTTTCTCCTTACAAGGAGAGCTCTACANACTGTAGTAAGATTGAAACTGAACAGAGTAGGAACACATTCATATACTCATGAATAACAGTTGAGGGAAACCAAGGAAAGGAGAAATAATTTGTATGGTCTAAAAGTAGTATATCAGCCATTTTGTGGCTTTCTCCTTACAAGGAGAGCTCTACAGAGTGTGACAACAGATGAAAAAAATGACACAATTGACTGATGTGCAGCATTTTTAAAATAAGTTTTGGCCTAGAGCAAGAGGAAAGAATATATTCCAGCATAGATAATTTGTGTCCTTGGAGTTTAAGGCCCATGAGCTGCAAGAGTCATTTTTATGGGATCATCTTTCTTAATCTGGTTAATGTTTGAATAGGAGATAAATAGCTTTATAATGAATAATAATAATTATCACATAAATAATTGCTTAAAGCAATTTTTTGGCTGTCATGGAAATTAGGACATCTAAATAATATTAAGTATAAGGAGATTCTGACAATATAGACAAGAATCTTGAGGGAATGTCTAAAAAACAATGAACTAGTGTCAAAGATTATATGTCAGTTGTGCCTGTGTTTCATGATGCTAAGTGAGACGGGATGGTTTGCTGGGAATACTTTTTATGCTTTCTTTTGCATATAGGAGAGTACAAATTAGTGAAAGTTTAAGTTTCTGAAGAGTGCATATACTTCTACTGGAAATGTTTATTTTTTGCCTAATAAAAAGCATTATAATGACCCAGTGGAAAAGGGGCTGAGAGTGATGGTTAGTGCCAGTCTGACCATGAGCCAGCACATGCTCAGGTGGCCAAGAGGGACAGTAGCATTCTGACTTACATCAAAAATAGTTTAACCAGAATGAGGGCAGTGATTGTCTCTCTGTACTTGACACTGCTCTGGCCACACCTTGAGTCCTGTGTCATTTTGGGCCCTCACTGCCAGAAAGACATTGTGGGGCTGGAGTGTGTCCAGAGAAGGGCAATGGAGCTGGTGAAGGGTTTCGAGCAAGAGTCCTATAAGAAGTAGCTAAAGTGGGGATGTTTATCCTGGAGAAAAGAATTCAGGGGTGTCCTTATCAGTTGAGGATTGTGACAAGGTGGGGTTAAGTCCCTTCTCCCTGGAAACTAGCAGCAGGACAGGTTTATAGCCTGATAGCCTGAAGTTGTATCAGGAGAGGTCCAAGTTGGACATCAGAAAGATTTTTTTTCACAAAAAGGGTTTTTAAGTGTTGGAATTATTTGCCCAGGAAGTGGTGAAGTCACCCTCCCTGGAAGTATTCAAGACATGACTGGACATTGTATTTAGAGCTATGGTTCAGATGAGGTAGTTGTGTTGGATCAAAGGCTGGACTTGGTGATAATGGAAATAATTTCCAATGTCAGTGATTCTTTGAAAAAAATTCAGACTGAATAATGTAAACAGAAATTAGATAAAAGAGTACATAAATTGGGGAAATATGCATTAAAATCTTATTTATCAATGTCCAAAGTTATGGAAAACTACCATTGAACTGCTGTATTCACAATACTCAATCAGAATCGGTATTGCAGCTGCAGTGTGATTACTGATGTACTACTTGCCTAGAGAAGGTAATACTACTTTTATATAGCTAACACCTTTTTTCCTTACAATTTTGTTGTTTCTTTTAAATGCACACAAAATATTTTTCTTCATAAGAAGACTGAAGAAATCATGAATGATATGTGACAGTTGTCAGTTAAACATTGCTAGAAGACACCCAGATACCATATTGATGGAAGCACTCCAAGAAGCTGAAGAGAACAGACCTGTGCCATCATGAAAACTGATGTGATGGCCTAATAAATGTTTTCTGAATTTTAATATTTGAGAATTTGTGATCTAGAGCTGACTTATTCCACAAAAAAAATGCATGAAAGTCACAGGCTACTGACCAAAAGAAAGATATGATAGGTTTTAAATGTGAATA
>VWZN01012727.1:142119-152307 GCA_013396955.1 Regulus satrapa | reverse complement strand
GGGCACTGCGGGCGCCGCAAAACGCGGAGTGGATTTCGCGGAGCTCGCTCCCCTCACCCCCCGCGCCGCCGCGCAAATTCCCGGCGGATTCCTGGAGCCGCTCCAGTCGGGCTCCGGGGGTGCTGGCCTGGCCCGGGGGGGGCCCTCGGGGGCGAGGGAGCGCGGCCGAGGAGGAGACCCTGCTGCTGCGGGATGTGCCCGTGGATGGAGGCGACAGGAGGGGGAAAGATGATGGAGACCGGGGGTTTTCTCCTGGAACTGGGAGCCCTGCCGGCTCCCTCTTTCTTCTGGGGTGAGGGGATTAGAGATCCATCCCAGGAGGCGGTGATGAGGTCAGAGACCCATGCCGGGATGGGGCAATGGGGCTGGGACTCTCCTGGCTGCTCCGGGGCTAGTGGGAACCTCCAGAGGCTGAGCCCAACCTGGCCCTGTGGAACGGAACCGCGACCAGGTGACCTTTAAAGGTCCCTTCCAATCCAACCGTTGGGCATCAACTGGAATCTCTTTGGAGTCGCAACGGGCCGGCAAAAGGCAGGAAACCGCCGCAGCCGCGGTTTAGGAGCCCTTTGGGGGGACTAATGCGGGACTTTGATCGCCCCTAGGCTGGCTTTGGAGCGGGGAAGGAAGCAGGAAAAATCTCCCTGTAAAAACCCCTGAACTGGCAGGCACCGGCTTGAGGGATGGGGCTGAACTGGGGGCAACAGCGACTCCCCAGTGCCGTGGAATTCCCCAGGCTGGGGAATAAGGGATCTGGTCTCGTGTTCCTGACTCACACCAGGGGCTCCGTCCCCCCCTGGCCCTCCCCTGGGGATGGGGGCTCCTGCCAGCCCCTCGGCGCTGGGCCAGCCTCATCCCACTTTGGAAAGCCGGCTGGGAGCCGCGTGCCAGGCAAACTCCGGCACGCACACCCTGGCAAAACTCTTCCAGTGAGGGGGAGCGGTGCCAGCCTGCTGCCAGCCTTCCTGGCACTCGGGATGGGCTGGGAAAACGGGCACCTCTCTGCCCTTCCCTGCTCCGGCTCTGGCGGGGCATCCTCCCGCCGCCACGGAACTTTACTTGGATTTTTTTGGAACGATTTCTGCCCCTTTCGTGGGAATCTTCTCCCGGAGCCCTTGGCAGCGGCCCTGGCTTTCTCTCCGCTCGCTTCCCACACACTCCAGCGAGCTCTGAAATCCCCATCCCCGCACGCACAGACAGCCCGGCAGCTCCGTAACCTCCCGCTCCCACTCAGCCGCTCCCGCCGTCACTTGCAGCGGGGCCAAGTGGGTGGAGAGCGCTGCTGAGTCACGGGCCTGGCGCCTCGGCGAGGGCCACGCGTGAGCCTCCGACGCCTGCCGCGCCCCGGCACCTGCCCGCGAGACTTTCCCTGCCTCTCCGGACAGCGGGGAAGGAGAAAGTTGGCCCAAAACCGGGCTCCGGGAGTGCTCGGTGTTATACCCTTGGGTAACCCGAGTCGGTACCGCGCCGAATTCCTGGGTGCCGCCAACCCCTGGGGGGCCCAAACCGCTGCCGTTCTAAACTCTGCGTGCCCCAAGTCCTTGTGCAACTGGAAGTCTGCATCCCCAAATCCCCTGGCATGGGGGTCCCTGCCATCCCAAAGGCCCGCATGCCTGAAGCCCCTGCCGTTCCAAATCCCCGGGCACACCGAATCCCAACCCAGCGTTGGGCAGGAAGACAAGACCGTGTCTCCAGGAGGTCTCCCAAGTTCAGGACTTGCTCAGGACTCCCCGGGAAAGGCGCATTCTGCTGCTTGGCTGCGCCAGAAGGAGTCATCCCGCTCCTTTCTCCTCGTTTTCCCTCTTTTTTTTTAGGGGGAGAGAGAATGGATATTTCCTCTTCTCCCTCCACATCCAACGGAGAGAACCTTTCCCTTTGTATTTATTGCCCCTCGCCGGAGCTGTTTATCCAAATTAATCTCCGGGCCGAGGCCAAGTCGGGGGTAATTCCATGGAAAATGAGGAAATTTTCGGAGCCTAACGGGAGCAATTACAGGGGGTCAGGAAGCGAACTATTCCTCAAGTCGGACACGAGCAGGCGGTGACCCGGCTCTTGTCACAGCTAATAAAGATGTTAATGAGGCGGCAGCGGGAGCCCGGCTGCTGCTCCCATTGTTCCCATCGCTCCCTACTCCCGGCGCTGCGGAAGCGGGGCCGTGTTTGCCTTCTCTGCGCAAACACAGCGCGGGGCAGAACCGGTCCGGCGGCCGGGCGGCTCCCGGGGCGCATCCCGGGAGAGGCCCCCGCGGGAGGAAGGGAAGGCGAGCGGCGGAGATTGGCTCCGGGGGGGAAGAGAGGGGGGTGGATGATGTTCATCCTCCCGTGTTTTATTCCGTGGTTGGGTAAATGATGGACAAGCTCGCTGGCCCGTGGATGAGCAGCGCCGGATGAGTCCGCGGGCTGTGGATCCGCAGGGAAGGCTGGAAGCCCATCCAGTGGGGCCAGTGGGAAAGAGGGGAGTGCAGCAGAACGCCAGCCAGGCCTCCCTGGTTGAATGGGAATGATTATCCCGGTGGCGACTGAGTATCCTCTGGATATTTTAATTACGGGGGGAGCATCCGTCGCTCGGCGCCGCGTCCGCCGGCGGCTCCAAGGGACATTCCCGCCGTGGCCGGTGCTGTTTGCCCCCGGCACATCCTCCCTGTTTGCCCTGCGTGGCTCCAGCCCTTTTGGAGCTGCTGGAGTCTTCCGTGCCCCTGGCACGTCGCCGTGTCCCTGGGCGCGGCCAAGGTGTGGTGGCTCCCCCCAAAAAAGGCACGTTGGGAATTTTAGGGTGTCCCGGTTAGAGCCCGAAGCCGCCAAGGATCTGGGTGGAGAGCTTGGGGTGCTCCAGCACAGAGCGGGGCGATCGCCCTTCCAGCCCTGGAGCTGCGCTCTCCATCCAAGGGATTTACTCCCGCCCCTCTACCAGGCAGAAAAATATTAAAAGAACAAAGGAATTGGAGTCAGGAACATGGATCATAACTCGTGTGGAACGCTGGGGATGGAGAGCCGGGGTGGGTGGCCATGGGGGGACGTCACATATTCCCTGTCCTCCTGCCACCTCATCCCTGCTTCACACGGTCCAGTTGGAGGCATTTTCAAACCTCAGCTTCTCAGTGCTCCTTGTCTCTTCGGGATCGTTTCGGCTGTAAATCCTTCTGGCTGAGCGCTCTGCCATCCCAGAGGCAGCTGCCTTCCAGGGGACTGCCTGGCTCCACAGGGATGGAACGGGGAGGAAAGCTCTGGGCCCTCCGGCATCACCGGGGCGCCCGGAAAGCTCCAAGGAAAGCCGGGAAAGGCGGCAGGTGGAGGCCGAAGGTCGCGGCGCGGACTTTGCCCCTGGGAGCAGCTGCCGGGCAGGTGAGACGGGATCCGAGGCTGCGCCACAGGGCTGGGATCCTTCCTGCTGGCTCCCAGCCCGCGGCAGCCACGGGGTGCGGGAGACCCCCGTGTGGAACCGGGAGACTCTGCAGTGGGTTTGGGTGAGGGATGCGTGGATCCTGCCTCCCAAAATCCTGCGGAGACGGGAGGGTTTGTCCTTCCTGGCAGCTCAAAGCCGCCGGATCGTGCTGGGGTCCTTCTCTGCGGCCAATTCGGGATCAGGTTTCGATCGATGGAGTCGCTCCAGCCCCGCTGCCCTGACTCAGCAGGGCCCGACTCCCAGAGTCCCCTCCGTGCCTTTGGATCCTGACTGGGAAGGCCGGGAAGGGGGTTTGGGAGCGATTGGTGCTCCCAGCACCTGGAGTGCTGTCCCAGGGGAAGCAGGGGGAGCTGCATGATCCCACTTTGTATTCCAGGTGCTGCCAGGGAAAGAGCCATGCTGGGACACAGCCTGGGAACGATTCCCCCCCTCCCGGCTCCAAATCCTGTTGAGCCCCATCCTCCCACCCGCTGCTTTCCCAGCCCTTCAGTGCCGGCCTTGGATCATCTTTTTTTCATGAGCGCCGGCGGTCGATGCCTGGGAAAGGCAGAGCTGGAAGAAGCTGCCCTTGGACACTCTGGCCAGGGAAGGAACAGCAGCAGGCACTGCCCTTTCCCTGCCCATTCCAAAGTGCTCCGGCGCTGCCAACATGGAGCCAGGAGCTCTCAGCCCATCCGAAACCACCGCTCTCCACATCCTGATGTGGGATAATTTGCGGAGCACGGCTCCGTAATGAGCGCTGACCTCTATTAGCCAAGAACTCCGGCTCCTCAGGAGCTCCCAAAGTGCCTCTCCAGGGTTTTTTTTTGGAGGATGGAAAGGCCGAGTCACTGTACAATTAGGGGATAAATGCATCAGATCGGATGGATGGATGGATGGATGGATGGATGGATGGATGGATGGATGGATGAACGATGAGCAACTTTGATTCCCATGGCTGTGAGGGCAGGGATGAGGTCACTGAGGTCAGGGTTCAGGAAAAATTGGATAGAGACAGAAAATGAAGGATCTGCCTGAAAATCAGTCAGGAAGGGGCTGGAGAGAGACATTCCTGATGCACCCATCGCCCTGACCAGCAGCTCCATGGATTTCTCCCACACCTGGGAATTTTTGCACAGTCACCTCGGACTTGTTACCTCCCCGGACATGTTTTGGGGTGAACCCTCCTTCCAAAGCCTTGGGAGAGGCCTGGATTTTCCCTATGAAGGTGGCAGCAGCAGGGCAACCAGAATTAGCCTGGAGAGGAAAAACCTCTGGAAAAGATCCCATCTGGAAACGGGATCCCACGGTCCCAGGGTGATGCCAAGATGCATCCATCCAGATATGCCCAATCTTTATCCAGGGGGCACCGAGATTTTCCTGGGAGAAAACCCCACAGAACCCTTCAGCTCGGGCTGGGCAGGGAGATGGGGTGAGCGCCAGCCCCCAAAAACTCTGCCTGGCTGCACAAAGGACTCCGGGAAAACCACGAATGTCGGGAATTCATGCCAAGCCAGGGGCAGAGGAGCGCAGGAAGGCGACGGCGCAGGGGTGATGATCCACGGCCGACGCTGCCACGTCCGTTGGTTATCCAAACATTTCCGTCCTGCCGCAGGCAGCGGAGCAAAGTCCGGGAGAGCCCCACGAGCGCTGCGGCAGATCCTGCTGGAAAAGCCTCCAGCACCTGCCTGTGATGGATGCAGAAAGGCAGGATCGGAGGGGTGGGAGAAGCAGGGAGGAGGGAGGCTGATCCCATGCCAGCCACAGGAAGAGCCAAGGTGGGAATCCGCCTGACATCCTGGCCTGGAGATAAACAGCTGCTTGTGGAGACACTTCATGGCCGGGAGAAGGGATTTGATGGCCAAGGATTGCTGGGAACAGCTTGTGCCAAACCCCTCTAACAGCTCCCGTGCAATCGGGGACAGAGATGAGCCTTAAGGTGGCTTCCAACTCCAAGCATTCCGGGATTCCAGGATCTTCAGCTGCTTGGGAAGGGGCCAGCTTCTCAGTGTGAGCACCGCAGCTGAACATCATGGAATTCAGGAACGGTTGGGGTGGAGAGGGTCTTAAATCTCATCCCAGCCCCCTGCCATGGGCAGAGACACCTTTCTCTTGCTCCAAGCTCAATCCAAGCTGTCCTAGAACACTTCCAGGGATTGGGCAGCCACAGCTTCTCTGGGAAACCTCCGTGCCAGGGCCTCCCACAGCCTCACAGGGCAATAGAAACTTCACCCCACCCTCTCCGCCAGGAAGACGGGGCACAGCAATCCCAATCCCATCTGATCCCTCCCCCCAGCACCCTCACCAGAGCCTCCGGCCCCCGACTGAACGGGATTGGAGGATTCGCCTCCCGCGGTGGGAAAGGGGACACAGTCTGGCTGTGCTCCGTACCGAGTTCCCAGCGCTCAGCCCCGATCCGAACGCCGCGGCCATCCCGGGAACGCTGCGTGATGGACGGGGAGAGCTCCGGCTCCAGCTCTGCCTCCGGCCCCGTGCCAGCTGCTGGCAGATGTTGGGACTATCAGCTCCCTGCACGCTCCCGGCAGCCCGCGGCTCCGGAGCCACGCACCGCTGCCGGTCCCCTCCCGCTCCCGCACTCCCCGAGGCCGGGAGCAGATGTCCGGCACCGGCCACCTCCGGCACGCTCCACAAATTCCCGGCTCCTGGCACGGAGAGCGCCAGATGGGCTTCCCGATGCTCCAGCGCGGTGCGGGAAAGCAATTCCCGCCGCGGCAGGGAGCACCGGGATGATGAACCCGCTCTCCTGCCCCTACCCGTTATTCCCACATGGATATGGAGCCGTTCCACGGCGCAGCAGGCTGTCTGAATTCCCAAAAAGGATCTGGAAGGCAGCAGGATCCTGCCAGCGCTGTCGAGCACCTGCTGCCTTCCTTGGATGTGTGATCCTTGTGGGTATTTTGGGAATGGGCCATTTCATTGCCTGGATGAGGACTTGCAGCACTCCAGCAGTGCCTGTCGCTCTTCCTGGTTCCTCTCCAAGAGCTGGGAAGGAGAGGGAGGCCTTGGTATTCCAGAGGCTCCAGAGCCACCGCTGTGGCTGGGGTGTGTCCGGGATTTATTGGGAAGTGGAGACAAGAGCTGGAGGAGGACATTGGGAGGGACTAGACCAGAGGGAGAATTTGCTATTCCCTGGTTTCCTGCGGGGAATTCTCCGTGCACGGAGGCACTCCAGGCTCGGATGGGATGAGCTGGGACAGTGCCAGCACTGAACTGGGCTCTGCTGGGTCTCCCCCTCGTTGGCAGCCTCTGCCCACACTTGGAGGGAATCCTTCCCAGGGGAGTGGGAGAGGGATGGGATAAGGGGCAGGAATAGGGTAGGATAGGTTGGGAACAGATGGAAATGGATGGGGAGGGGTGGGAGTGTAGGAGATGGGATGGCGAGGGATGGGAATGAATGGAATGGGATGTGAAAGAGCACGAACAGATGGGAAAGAATGGGATGGGAAAGGATGAGAAAAGAATGGGATGGGATGGGATGGGATGGGATGGGATGGGAAAGCAGCAGTCCCAAGCAGGGCTTCCCCATCCACTGCTGATGTTTTGCGGTTCCAAGTGTGGATGAGCTCTCGCTCCCTCCTGTCCAGCAGGAACACAGCCAGGACAGGTTATTCCAATTGGGAAGTGCAGAGGGAAGCCCTGATGCTGAGCTCAGCCCTGCTGGGCTCCAGGGAGTCTCCCCATTCCAGGGGGCAGCACAAAGGAGGCAGGAGGGTGGCACATCCCACAATCCCAGCCTGACTTTCTTCCAGGAATAGGAAAGGCTCCTTTCCCTCTTCCTTCCAACCTCATCCCGAGTGTCCCACCCCTTCTGGGCCCCATCCTGCTCCGGGGAACTCCTCCCCGTGTGACTCATCCCGCCGGGATCCCCCTCCTCAGCCGAGTGACACCGGCTGACGCAAATCCTCCCACCCCAATCCCAGGTGCCGGATTTAGAACGGCTCCACCGGCGGTGCCAGGGAGGATCCGACAACCCGGCTGCCAGCGGGAACGGGATGGGGATCCATCCTGGAGGAGCTGGAATTGCAAATCCCACGGAGGGGTGTGATGGTTGGGGCTGGGCGGGAGCGGGAATGTGGGCGCCCATCTTGGAGATGCTCCCACTTCCCTCCTGCCAACACCTTCACCGGGGATGGGGCGGGATATGGGAAGGGAAAGGACGGGAAAAAATAGGATGGGATGAGCAGGAGTGGGAAAGAACGGGACGGGGCACTATCCCAGCACACAGGAGACATCCGTGTGGAAGCCCCAGGGCAGCAGCACGAGGCAGGAGCTGGAGCAGCTTCTGGAGAACTCTGGAAAAATCCCATTCTGAATCCAGCCCTTCCTGAGTGCTTTTCCACAGGCACGAGATGTGGGAGAATGGAGCTGGGGAATGGAATCCCTGGAATGCAGCCCTGGGAATGGCACCAGGAGCACTGGGATGTGCTGGGATGGGAGCATGAGGAATTCTGGTGTTGGGAACATCAGGATCGCTGGGAAGAGCCGCGGGATGCACCTGGGAATGGTGGGAGCACTGGGATGCACCAGGAGCACGGAGAGCCCTGGGAACAGAGGGATTTACTGGGAGCACTGGGGTGCCCTGGGAGCATGAGGATCCATGAGGGGGATGCCCCAGGAGCACTGGGAGTTCTGGGAACAGAAGGAACACCGGAACGCGCTGGGAGCGTTGGGATGCATTGGAACTGGGTCCGTTTCAAGCACAGGGATGATCCAGGAACACCGGGAACCCCGAGAAGAGACGGGATGACCGGGAGTTCTGGAAGCATCAAGATCCCTGGGGGTGCAGGGGTGCTCCAGGAGCACTGGGGTGTCTGGGAACAGAGGGAGCGCCGGGATGCAGCGGGATGGAGCGGGACGCGCCGGGAGCCCCGGGATGCGGCGGTGCGGTCTGAAAGCTCCTCCTCGTGGCTCCCGGGGAGAACTACCGGGAGAGGCCCGGGATACACGGGAAGAGCCCCGGGGCTCGGGCCGGGCCGAGGCGCCGGGACACGGAGCGCCCCAGCATCCCGGGAAACACGGGGCGACGGGAATTGCGGGATGGAAGGAATCTCCCCGTCCCCGCCAGCACCTGGGGTGGGACGGGGCCGCATCCCGGCTCCCCTGCCGTGGGGACACCGCCGGCGGTGGCACAGAGCCACCGACCGTCCCGAAAAACCCGGGGCGGGACGATGGGGGCATTCCGGGAAGGCTCGATGTTAATGCACGGAATGCGATTTCAGGCCACGGTCCTGGCTGATCCAAGTGTGGGAGAGAGGCGGGAGTGGAAAATCACTTCTGCTGTGAGCAGCAATTCCTTTATTTTTCCTTTTGCTGGCAAAGGTACTGAAAATGAGAGGGAGAGAGGAGGAATGGGAACATCCAGGACCCTCAGGGCAGCTGCAGCTGCGCTTCCAGAGAGCTCTCCATGGATGGTCGAATGGATTGCACCGTGTTCCCAGCCGAGGAGCTCGCTGCTCCTCCATGGGACGTGTCCCTAAAGCGGTGGGAGCGTCCAGGAATCCCTCTTAGGGAGCATGGCCTGGCGGCGTCACAGGGATGTCGGGAAAGGAGGGAGCAGGTGTGGGACTGGGGTGGATTTGGGAGCCGCTGGCGGGGTTGGTTGAGCTTTGCTCATCACCTTTTGCACCTGATCCAAGCGGGATGTGCCAGCACTGGGATCACTCCCAGCTCTGTTATCCGGGAAAGGGTCCCTCCCCCCCACTCACCATTCCATGCTGTGCCCTCCAGTCAGAGCTCCACAAGGAAAAATCAATACCTGACTTCCAAAAAAAAAATTAAAAAAAAAAAAAAAAAGCAGCTGCTGGTGGCTTTTTATAGCAACCTGTCCCATTTGCATCCTCCCTCAGCCCAGGCCCAGGGAGCCCGACCTCTGGCTAAAATAGCTGTGGATTCCCGAGGGAAAAAGCCTGGGAAAAGCAGGAAGGGAGCTTGGTTGTTCTGGAATGTTCTACTGCAGCCACCCCATCCATTGTTCCTTGCTGGCGGTGGTTTCCACAGGGAGGAAGCTCCCTGATGGGATTGTCCCGCTCCTGGAGCATGGCTGGGCAGTGGGATGGGGTGGCTCCCAGCAGTCCCGACCCCTCTTTCCCCGGGGATTGCTTCCCAGAGAGAAAAAGGGAAGGAGGAGCATCTGGGGCTGCCCCAGACGGGGAGCTCGTGCAGGGAGAGGGATGGCCAGGAAAACCCTGGGATGGGGAGATGCTGACCCTCTTCCCCTGCAGAAATCCCCCCGGCATTCCACGGATCACGGAGGTGCCGAGGCAGACGAGCAGAGCACAGGGAATATTTAGGTCACGGTAAATGAGCTCCCTCATTAGAGCCTCTGGAGCTGCACCCACGCGGGGCTGGGGCGCAGAAATCGGGAAGGGGATTTGGACACCCCTGAGTGGGAGGGGAAGATGGATGGGCCCATTATCCCGTGGAAATTGAGGAGGTGGAAGGCCTGGCATTGCCAGGTTTGGATGGACAGGCCAGAAACAGTGGGAAGCTCCCAAAATGCTTTCGATTCCCGAGATTTTGGGATTCTGCCCTTGCTAAAAGCTTTTCCTATTTTCCCTCCCTGCTCGTCCCAGGTGCTGCCCGTCAGCCTCACAGCTGGAGCAGATGAATAATGGGATAAAAGGGGAATTAAGGGGGGGCTGCTGCCCCTTTAGAAGTCTTGCTGGGCTCCTTGCTGTGCCAGTGGGATGGATGCAGGCTGGGGCTCTGAAGCTGCTGGAATTGCTTTGGAAGAAGGTGAGTTACTTCCCAGATTGTGTCTGGAGCATGGTGTGGGGGGGGGGGGGGGGC